>CM075857.1:60643954-61046454 GCA_037975125.1 Latrodectus hesperus
CTTTTAAGAAAACGTTAAAATGTAAACTGAGTTTTTATCAAAATTATATTCTTTCACACACACGCTTTTTTTTAATTTTAGAACCGAAATTTATGTATTAGGAGAAAATTATGGTATGAAAAGGAACTATTTTAATAACATCAATAACATATTCAAATGAGTAAAAATGTAATTTATAAAGCATTTGAATATATTTTTGCATTATATATTGAGAGATATTCTTCTTAAAATATAATTAAAAATTCTGAGGAATATTTCATAAAAAAAAATTAATGTGAAGTATATTTTTCTTCTGTCTAGATAAAATATTATTTCAAGTCTAGATAAAATATTATTTCTACTTTGCCAGATTCAATAAACTAGGCTCCCTTGCTAACTGGAATGCATTTGCTAACTAACACGCATCAATTAAATTTTACAATGTTTGTCTGAAATGTTATTTACATCAATATCTCTAACTTTTATAAATAACATTTAAATAAATAATAAAATTTATTTAATTTATCTCGAAATATTTTTTTCAAATAACAGTTCAATTTTTTTATGAGGAGAAGGATTAGTCAGGTAAAAAATATATACATTACAGTACAATAAGAATATTATAATGTTTTCAAAAGGCTCAAATGTTCAAAATTGTTACAGAATAATATTTACTATTAAAGTTTCTCCAAAATGGCTGGCATAAATAAATCATTTCACGATACTGAACAGATACAATTAACAGCATCTTCACAAGTGAGATAGCTCTTCGTGTTATTTTAAGAAACTGTAAATCAAAGTATAAAAGACATTTTAATTAATCTCTTTTTTATGCAAAAAAGAGAAATGTAAGTAAGATTGACAGTTTTACTCTGAAAACTTATTGGAAATGAAAAGCAAATCTTGTGTAGACGGAAGATAATTCTAAAATGTAACTGCTTAGAAAGTTCTCATGCCGAACATTTTTTTTCATATTAATATTTGAAATGCACATAATTATGAATTTAATAAGAGATCAAGTATTTAATTTTAAGAAAAATAATTTTACTTTGTTTTATTAATAAATTGGCAAAAATGAATCTATTAATATAATGTTTATTAACTGAACTGTATCAGCTGATATTTTACAATGGAATAAAGCAAACAATATATCTGTAACTTCCTTCGCCATAAATGCAGTTATTCCCATCTTTTACCTCTTTCTCATAAGTGTTCACTGGAATTCGACATTTAATAAATGATATTTTCCGCTCCCTACTAGATTTGAATGCTTCAGAAGCGTGAATGAACACCTTCAGTGAATCTGTCTTATTGAGTTTCAGACAGTTGGCGCTAACTTCACTCTCCGGAAATCTCATTACAGTTTACAATGGGTCTGATTCCGAATAGACTGGATTCTCTGGATAAGTATGATCAAGATGATACATATATAAATATGAATATATGGGAATTGCACGAATAGTAACCAGTTAACTAAGATGGTTAACTAGAAATCGTGTGAGAACAGAGTTAAATTCCACCGCATAGCATTAGAATATAAACAACTCCAACTCATACTATAAGTTTGAGGTATATTGCATGAAATGTTTGAATTTTGCCGTGAAGCACAGAGAGAAGTATTTACGAAACTTAAGTTGATAGGAGTTTCCGACGAATTTATTTGAATATAAATGTAGATAACTTACGCAGTTTATTGAAACTATATTCGTGAATCAAAAGATTTAGAATATTCTGAACACATTTATAAATGTTGAAATTCCTCACAAAACATAAAAGTGATAACATTAAAATAGAAGGAAAATTAAATTACTTCATAAACACATTCATTAAAATTTTATTGCAAATAAACTTACATATTTATAAAACCACCTAAAAAATGCAAATGAAAAATTCAATTCTGATTATCAATATTCTAACATTATTTATTTTATTCAATTAATTTAGAGTATTTTGAATGCGGTATTTTGTTTTAAAATTTAGGATCTAATGAAGTTGCTATTTGATAGAAGTTTGGATTTCTTTCCAATCAAGGAAAGAATAAATTTAAAATATTGTAAAAATCAGCCAATTAATTAAATAATCATTACTTATAAATACTGTTAATGAAGAGATTCCAAAAATGATTTCAAATTTATCATTATGAATGTAACAATAATAGTTTTGAGTCAGAAATTAATTACTGAAATAAAAACTGAATCTATTTTCACGAAAATATTATATTCATCAAATGTTTTATTTCCAAATATCTTATTTTATTTACATAACATACAATTCTTACAAAAACTTCAAAAGCCTTAATTATAGAGTTATAAATAGAAATCCATAGACTTAAGTATATGTAAAAATGTTCAAGGACGACATTGATGGAAATTAAGTGGATAAGTAAAATGTATCGTCATGTTCAACTAATTTACAATGTAATTCTCTTTAATAAAAATGATAATTTCTGGCAGTTTGTTTTCAGCAATAAATCTCACCGTTGATAATAGAAGCCATTAGTTTATTTAAAAAGAACTGTAAACTTAGTTTATCACTCATGCAGACACATTACCAAATATTCATCTCTTTTGAAGAATTTTAAAACTATAGAGCTGAAAAATTTTTATTAAGGACGTACTCAAGAGAGGATGCATTGGAGGACCATAAACGAAGAAAAGGTTTGCATAACTTAATGGAACACCGACCCACCCGAAGGTATGCGGTGAGTGAACGTCGTTGCGTAATCCAGTCAAGAGGTGCGGTTTGGTTTCGGTTTGTTTGTCGCTCAACGGTCATTTTTTGCACACGAGGGCTAATTAGACCGGAACTTACGGTTTAAAGTGGATTCCGAACCACTACAAACATCCATGCCCAAGGTGGGATTCGAACCCTGGAACTGTTGAACCGAAGGCAAGAGCGCTAACCATTCGGCTGCCAGCTCGGTCAAGAGGTGCACCACAAGGCCGAAGCCAAGGTTCAGGTGGTCGCAAAGGTCAAATGACTGAAAGAACTCCCAGGAAGTGGTGTGGTGACCCAAACCACTATAAATAAAGGCTGAAAGTGATGGGGCGAGAGAGACGTTCATTGGAACTCGCTCTGTCTGGAAGATGGGGGCCAATTTGGCCTATAAAACTTAAGAAACAGACAAGGTTACAAAACAGTATGATACAAGATAAAATACAAACAAGGTTACAATACAGTATGATACCAGATTAAATACAGATAAGAAATTTTACACATGTACAGAGAACAGAAGAAGTGGAGTCAGCCAGTGAATTGGTAGTGCATCTCTTGCAGTAGAATCTCCTGGATCACCTTCCGTAATCCTTTGTTGGAGAGGAATTGTGGGGCTCTATCAGCTCTGGCAGAACTTGGGAAATGGCGTGTCCTGACATCAGTGTAGTGCTCACAGTCGAATAATGAGGTGATTGACGTCTTGAGTCTCTCCATCATATGGGCAGATGTCATCTTGTCCATGGAATCGTCTTCAGTAGGTACCAAAGGAACCATGACCAGTGAGGAACTGGTTGAAGTAGAAGTCTGCAGAGATTCTTTTTCTAGATACTTTAGGAAAGAATGAGTAGAGTCTCCAAAACTTTAAAGTATTTTAAAGAAATGATAAACATACATAAAGATGACATATATGGTGATCATGCAATAGTCTTCTAATATTGTAGAGAAATTATCCAATATTTAATGCCATAAAAACTTATGTATTTAATATGCTGACTTCTTATTACTAAGCAATTAGTAGCTCTTACATGATTTTGAGAAATATCTTATTTATAATAGCAAATTAACTATTGTTAATATGATAAATTTATTTTGTATTGAATTATTAATAGAAATATTTTTTAAAATATTAAATTGTGCGTTTTTCATTAGAATACATTTTGCATTAAATTAAAAGTTTCTTATTGGAAAAAAAATACTTGTTTAAAATAAAACTTTGTATCAAAATATAAGCAATTACCGTGAATCAATATGAATTTTATTTTTTAAAATATATAATTGTTTAGCAGAAAAATATGTATTAATTTTATGTGATCAATTTAATCTCAGTAACTGAAGAATTGACAGGATAGCCTTGAATATGGAATCAGAGGCCGCGAACCAGCTCCCGTAAACCCTGGTGTTATGCGATCCGTGCCTAGGGCTAATTGGCACCGCTGTATTGGTGTCTTAACGGAGCCTCTAGTTGCCTGGCAAACTTCTAGAGTAATTTGCCTTGCCCAGTATCTCAGGCAATGCTGGGTGGACTTATATTACCTGAGCTTATAAATTGTTATCTTGTGGCTGAAAAGACACTAGAAATAACAATCCTTTCTGCATCTGCAGGTGATGCCTCTGAAGTAGACCTTGCTGAAAAAGACAAAGGAACTCAGAGGCAGTCTTGTAAAGGGGCAGTAATGAATCCTTCACTTGAGGTAGAAATGACCTCCAAAACATCTTCTGGTGAAAGTCAGGAAGCTATCACTAGCATGACTGACTCACTGACCAGATGGGACTGTTTCAGCAAGACCCTATCTGCTGGAAATGTCATACGCAAGAGGAAAAGGCAGAGCATATCATTTATGAATGCGAGGCTCTTGCCCTCCCTAGATTAACCTCTTTAGGCATCATCCATACTAGAGAGTTACACCTAGACTCCATTAAAGGGTTATCGGACTTTATTAATAAAGTGGGTGACCCGAGCAACTGGAACTAGGAAACATTGGGTTTGGAGTTAATGGTACAAAATGCTGATAAAAGCAGAGGTGCCCAATGACATACAAACCCAATTCTAAGAAGAAGAAGAAGAAGAATTGAAGAATTAATATTAATGAAAAAGCTTTGTATGCAGTGAAAGTAATGAGTTCGATAATTTAGAAAATAATATTCAATGGATGTCGTAAAACTTTCTACTTTTAATTGGCTTACTAGTTTTTTATTAGCTTAGGAATTTTTGCTCTACATTTTCTTATTTTATAAGTATAAATTATTTTAATTATCTGGAAAAATTATTCTTTTAAGATTTTTTAAAAAGATGCTGCTATTTTTTGCCTTAATTTTTATTGCAAAATATTTTCCAAATATATGTTCTGAATAAAATTTTGCAAATATTTATTTATTTTAACATCATTTTACATGCATTATAAATTTTATATTTATGAATGTGAAAATTGATTTATTTTTGTTGAATATTTGTTGCATTTTCTTACCTTTTAAAGTCAATTTGTTTACTATTAATACATACCCTCAAATATGTTATAATTACTTCATAATTTCTCTTTATTCATAGAAAATTTGAATGGAATACTATAGAATTTTAGAAATGACATCATGGGGTCACCATGTTTACTTTCAAAGCATCATTTTTTTTAAATGTAATTTTCTGAAATATGGATTTTTTACTCCTAATCTGGCAATTTTATTTTCTGAAAAAATAATCTAAGTTTCAAAGGAGAACATAAAGAAATTTGCTACAGTTTTACATACATAACTTTTATTTTATAAATGAAATGTGCTTGCAAAAGTCTGAAAAAATGCAACAAATTATAAGTTTCATTGCAAAATATTTATCTGAATTTGTTTTGTATTTAAAAGATCTTTAAATATGCTGATGAAAAATATGAATTCATAATTTAGTCTTGATCGTAATCATATTCTTAGAAAATATAAATAGCTACCTAGATTTAAAAATCAAACAAATGCAGTAAATAATAAAAAAATAATGTAACTGTATTTGCAATTTCCAAAATATAAATCAAGAGTTTAATGATAACAAATATAAATCATAGAACTAAAATTATCTTAAATGAACAATCAATTTTAATAAATCAGAAAAGACTCGTAAACAGTTTAAAATATACATAAATGCAATTTTTATTAATTTAATTCATTGAATTTTTTATCTATTTTACTATCCATTTTAAAATTTGTAACAATTTTATCACTAGAATATAACTTTATCTGAAAAAAGTGAAATTTATAATTTAAAAAAAGTTTTATTATAGAAAAGTATCAAATTTAAACATTAACGTCCAAGGAGGATAATTTATTAGTAATTAAGCATTATTATTAATGTAAACAACATTTTTAAATTATCAATTTTTCATGAAGATAACCTTAATATAAAAAGAAAAAACTACTAAAAACTATATAAAAGAAAAATTTGATTTAGTAAATTTTTTGGAGATGGGAAGGAAAAGACTTTTAAGAAAATGACTTTTTTACATCATTATCTTTCAAATTAATTTAACACTTGCAAATACTTCTTTTGAAAAACCAGTTTATTTATATTATTTTTTGTGCTAAAATTTTTGATATAGCACTTTTAATGAATTTTTATAAACTTACGCAGATGTAGCATTTTTCTTTACTAATATTATTTTATTTTAAAGAATTATTTGCTAATAAAATTAGCATTCATATTAAAAATGCATGCTTGATTTGATTTTTATTACTAAGTTATGTAAAAAAAATTTTTACCAATGTTGAGCTACAATATCGTTAATCATAGAAAAGAAATTTGTATGAAAGTATACTTGGTGTAATTAATTAATTTTATTAAATACAATTTATTATTTTTTTTGCAGTCGAGTATTTGAACAAACATTTTCTAGTAACTATTTGTTATTTATGTTGTTATATTTGTTTACGTCACACACACACATATTGGCATAATATAGCAATTTTTATTCTTGTGGTATTATTTTTTTCCATCATATTTGAATGTGCTTAATTATTTTTAATAATTCCAGTAATTTACATCATTATGTGATCTTTTTAATTTTATAAATTACTAGAAAGGTAATTTAATTTTATATTAACCTATTTTAAACCGAGCATTTAGAGTACATAAAAAATTTATATCGTCTCCAAAAATTAAGCAAACGATAACATCTTTAAAAGTTTTAACAGTAAAATAAATTCTGTGAAACATTTATATTTCCTATTTAGGTTATAAAATGATTAAGGTGTATTTGCTGACAAAGAGAAAACTGTTTTCAGTAATGTACAGGTAACATTATTTGCATCATTTTTCTTAACATATAGTTTTGATTTTTTGTTAGGATTATATTTACGTAGGCTACTTAACTGCATGTCAATTTATTATTTCTTTCTTGTTCAAATTTTAATATATTTAAATAATACTTATTTTGCTATTAATAATACTTATGTTTATGAATAATAATAATAATGTAAAATGTAAAAAGGAGAAATATTTTTATGCAAATATTAAAAACTAAATTTATTTTATAAATTCATTAATTCACTAACATTAGCAATATTTTATCAAATTTAAACACAGTAAAAATAGTTAATTTAAATTCATATTTTTATTTTAAATCTTACATTTGGAAAATGCTTACAGTGGTCATATGAAGTATACTATATTACTATATAAAATTTATTTTTCTTAAGAAAATATAGTTTATGATTATTATAATGATTTTCATAAATCTCACACTTTTTTGGCAATTAAAGCTAAAAGCAGTATTTTAACTATTGATTTATTTAAGAAAAAGTTCTGATTATTTAATTATGATAAAGTAAATGTCACCTCATTTATAATTAATATCTTGAAATTCAAATAATTATTTTTTAAATATTTGTTAAAATTATTTATTAAAATTTCTTATTATTTGTATTTTAACAAATGGAATGGATTTTAACAAATATAATGGAAAAAATACATTATATCAAAATGTTAATAAAATATTCTTTGTTATATTTTGCTTTAGACTTATGAACATTTTTATCGCACTTAATGCTTCAATGTATGCAATATTCTTCGTGTCTCATTAGAAATGATTTCATTCAAGATTATTACAAGAGAGATATTACAAGAGAGAGAGAGAGAATCAAAAATTTAGCTCTTAAGCTTTGAACATAAATTTTATGTATTATTCATTTAACATTATAAGTGAATAAAATTGTAGGATATAATGTTAATCGAAACAGTTACATAAAAATTTTCATTAAAATCATTTATTTAATTAAAAACACATCACATGTAAAATCAAATAAAATATTGCCATTGTTTTTAAATTAAAAATAAACTAGATTACATATATTTTTAATTAATCAAAATAATGATTCTTTGCTTAGATTTCATATTTCTTTTTAGCATTTCGTTACATTTAAGATATGTTAAGAGTTTCGAGAAAGTTACAGAATTCCTTCGAGTTTCAGGATACTTCCGTTAAGATAAAAGTACAAGTCATGCAGATAAGGTCCTACCGGATTATCTTTACTCCAAGTACAATTTCAAACAGTGGATGCTCTTGATTTTAACCACACTGTGTCATCTAAATATATGAAAGCTCGAAGCGTGGAAATTAACATGTAAGATAGAGAACACTGCATCGGAAAGAGAATAAATCATTCTGAATATATTTGAGGAAACTAGTACCTATTGTTCCCCTTTACGTAATATATAGCAAAGATTTGAGTGTCGTTTTTATGTGCTCAAACTCATAAATTAAAAATATTTATGCCATTATAATCTTTGATAGTTATAGTTAATATGTATCGTCGTTTTAGAATGCAAAAATTAAAAAAAATGCTGTAATATTTCAGTTGACATTCTAAGTGACAACCACAAAATTTGAATAAATATTTACGTCCTAATAATTGAATTGCTAACAAAAATTATGCAAATGTGTTTGTTTAAACGATAAAGTTTAAGTTATTAGTTTATAGAAGAATTTATTGTTAAATTTTTTAATAAACTTCTTAGCTCACATGAAACTTCATTTAGTGAAACGTATAATTTGATTTTCTAATGAATGATGAGAAAGAATTCCCTTCACAGGAATTTCCTCTTAAGCCATTGCTCAACAAATTAATAATTTCTGTGAACTTTATAATGCATACGGATTTAACATTGTTAAATCCTTATATTAAAATGTTTAACTATATATTTCTCCTTAATGAAAGTAATTTTAAATTGTTTATTTTTAAAGAAAATATACATTATTTTTAAAAATTTGTAATTATATCATATAGATACAATTAAATGATATGTTAATTCATGCATATTTGATAGGTTAATGTATAATAATCAATGTATCATTTACTGAATAAGTTTAATTTTGTACCAAAAATGAGATTTAAAAATTGTTAATTTAAATTAAATCAGCCTTTCGTAATTTTTTAAAATCTAATTATGTCATATAGATATTAAAAAACAAAGGTTAAACAAAAGATATTAAATAGTTAAAATATCCATGTCATGAATGAAATTCAAATTTAAACCTTAACTTATATATATATATATATATATATATATATATATATATATATATATATATATATATATATATATATATATATATATATATATGCAAAATGCCATTGGTCGATCTATAAATGAAGCAAAAAGGAGAAGAGAGCAACGAGCTTTAGAAACTAGGTAAAAAAGAAATCGAGTTCACATTGCTCTTGCTCGATTGTTAGAAATGTGTGAACAGGGGTTGCATGGCAGCAGAGAAACCGAATTTGCATGACACAGGCAAGATGAGCGATACATACTGATTTGAATTTATGTGGTTTCAGTTACAATCCCCTTAACAGTTACAGTCTTTATCCAAGAGTAATTATAGTAAAAACAGATAAAAAGTGTACGTATAGTGGTGCTCAAAAATATAAAAATGAAATATCAGGTATGTGCTTCGCAAGTGGGAAATTAAGGTTACCAGACATTCGTTCACCATCAGAACTATTATTGACTTTAGTATCAGGTGAAAGAAGTCAATCAAATTTTAAAAAAAAAAAAAACATACGCAAGTACAATTTATGCTTCTAAATCGTTTGGAGCAACGAATACCGTTAGCGCAAATTGTATGCCAGCATTTGAAGTACGAGGGGAAATGTATCACCTTGGTGGATCACTACTATCCTTGCCAAATGCTGATCCTAAATATCATCAGATATATTTTATAGGAAATACTTGAGAACAGATCAACAGAGGGTGTCAATTGAATATGAGTACTAAACGAGAGATTGTCACTGAATTACAAAATTTTTTGAACAACATAATGAAATTATTTAAAATGAACAACATAATCAATTATTTAAAACCGCCACTGAACAAATGGTATCTGACGATTGTAAGGCAATAATAAAGGCTGATAAAATACCTATTGGTCAACATGGAAGACAATTTAACACACCAATGATCAATGTAGTGATAATTGTCATAGTTGTTAAGAATTCATTTCTCACGGTATAATTCTAAATGGTAGAAATAGTGACGTCAAGCAAGTATCAGAAAAGCATTGTTCAGATGTTGAATTACATTATACCATTCTATTTTGGCATGGATATGATGGATACAATTTTAACATTAATATGAAAAATCCTACAACTAATATGGACATTAACAAAAAGTTCAGTGCCACGAATTATCATGCATATCGAACGATGATTCTTGAGAATGTTGATAATCATATGTTGAATTGTAGACATATATTTCATACGTGCACTATTTTCCATCATACTAACCACATGTTCTCTTCTAATCCAAAGCAACTTTGGGAAAAATATAAAGACTATACGAGTGAAAACATTTTATATCGCATGCGTAGAATAAATGCTAATCCCAACATTCAATTTACATCAAATATATACAATGAAGCATTGATTTTAATTCAAGATGTATGTTTGACGATAACCAACAAACTACGGACTGAATTGGGAATGATTTTTCTCAATAGATCTGGTAATGACATTTTCGATAATGATATACAACGAGAAATGCACTTCGATGTTAATGAATTACAAACATTTGTCAGAATTAATCAGCCGAAATTGCTATTAGAACAATGAACAGCATATGACACAATTATAAATGCAATATCTAACAAGAATTGAGGTTTATATTTCATAGATGCACATGAAAGTACTGGCAAAACTCTTTTCTCATTTCAATTATCCAGGAAACTATAAAGTCACAAAATAATATTAAACTTGATATTGTATCATCTGGTATTACAGCAGCTTATTTGGACGGTGGTCGAACAGCACATTCAGTATTGAAATTGCCATTACATTTGCTGGTAATTGGAACTTTAACATATAATTTGAGCAAATATTCTGGGATGGGAAAAGTACTAAGATAATGTCAGCTTATAATATGGAATGTATGCACCATGACACACAAGAAATCATTGAAAGCATTCAATCGCACATTAAAAGATTTGAGAGGAAATGAGCAGCTCTTTGGTGGTGTAATCATTTTGCCAGCTGGTGATTTTCGACAAATTCTACCAGTTATACCACGTTCAACATCTGCAAATGATTTAAATGCATGTTTTAAATAATCAGTGTGATTTCGGTATGTGAATAAAATATCTTTGAAGACCAATATGCGTGTTCAATTACAACAAGATGAATCTTCTGGACGATTTGCAAAACAATTGTTAGATATTGGAAACGGTAAAATGGAAATGGACGAATCCACATATTGTATTACATTACCAGAAAAGTTTTGTCACATTATAAAATCCACTGATGCATTGACTGCTAAAGTTTTTCGAAATTTATCTCAGAAATATAAAAAATAATCAGTGGGCTAGTGAGCGTACTTTATTGGAAGCCAAAAACATAAATGTGAATTTATTAAACTGCATAATTCAAAATGAAATACCTGATGAAGAAACAATTTATAAATCTATAGATACTGTTGTCAATCACGATGGATCAGTTAATTATTCAAAATAACTTTTAAATTCATGGGATCTACCAGGAATGCCACCGAATATTTTATCTTTGAAAATTGGTTCCCAATCTTTCTTCTACGAAATATAAATCCACCGCGACTATGCGATTGGACTAGACTATCAGTAAAACAAAATTAAGAAATAATTTAATTGAGGCAACCATTTTAAATGGAAAAAGCCAAGGGGAATATGTACTATTATCACGCATTTCCATGATACGAACGGATACTCCATTTGAATTCAAACGTCTACAGTTTCCTGTACAACTAGCCTTTACAATGACCATTAACAAAGCATAGAGACAATCATTGAAAGTTTGCGGATTAAATTTGATAAATACATGCTTCTCACATGGACAGCTGTACGTTGGGTGTTCATGAGTTAGAAACCATTAAACGTATTTGTTCTTGCACCAAATAGGAAAATAAAAAAATGTTGTATATTTACAAGCACTACTAAGATAAAATTCACCATCAGTCATAAAATATCATTCATTTCATGATGATATTTAATAATTACAAATTAATTGTTCAATAGAATATCGTTTGCAATGTTGTTTAATATCACAAGTGAAGAAGCATGTTTATTTTACCATCAACTATGTTTATCTATATTTTGTGCATATGTTATATTGAATGACATATATGTAGGGATAGTTTTAATGTTAATTTTCATTTTGACGTATTGTATACATTTGATCATTAATAAATTATGTTTGAGGTGTCAAAACTGCCCTTTTGTTCAAATATAGCAACATGTGAACTGGTAAAGCTAATTTAAAATGTATTTATATGAATTCCAAATACATAAATTGATTAACATTGTCTTCTCGTGAGACATTAAACTTTCGAGTAGAAGTTTTCAGATTCAATATTTTAAATGCTTAACAACAGGTCATGTATAGGATGTTTATATTAATTGTATCAATAAAATAAATTCATGTGAATGTTCCAATCGTTTTTTATAATTCACAAATTTGACCTTTTAAGAAGTGAAGATTCAGTGAATATATAGTTTCCTTATGAATACATTCATATGTTAGTATATCCACTACTAGACATTATAAAAGTGTTAATTAACATTGAAAAATACACTTGTTTTAACTATAAAATTCCTGCAATAATTACTGCAATAATTTGGATCAATAATATGTACTTTCACCTAAAAATACTGGCAAAATAATAATATATGTAAGCAATGTAATAAATATTGACACGAAAGAATTATAGGCTAAAAATAACAAATACCTTGTTTATTCTTATTTAACTAACAATAAAAATCAGAAGTGTTATTGAAGTAAAGCCATTTTATTGTAAAACAATTAAATTACTAAGTACAGAGCCTAAATAATGAACGTTCAAGAATTATACAGGGGGTACAATTAATATTTATTAATGAACTTTTTCATTGAGTATATATTGTATACGCACACACACACGCTATATTATATATATTGAAAGAAATGAAAATCAGTTACATAAAAGAAAATAAAGAATATATGCATTTAAAAATCAAAAATGCTTAAAGAATTAAAAGCTAAAGAATATTTTCTTGAATATAGAAATCATAAATGGCCTTTAAAATGTTGTATTGAACTGTGTTTCTGAATTAAAATTAAATTTTAAAAGAAAACAATATCATGAATTAAAAAACTGAAATCTGTATATAAATATGGAATATGTGATTTTATGCAATATTTTTCAAAATATTTCATTAAAATAATTTTGCATTAATATTTACATGAAGATATATTCATGTTTTTTTAATATTTAAAAACGCATGTAATATATTTTAATATTTAAAAACGGATGTAATATATTTTCATACTTAACTATCCCATTTTGTTGTGTTCTTAATCAATGGCAAATATATAAATATAAATTTACAAAATAATAAAGATTGTAACCTTTAAACTCTCACAATTTTCAATTTTAGCAATTTTTAAATTACCCATGAGCCTTGTAATTCATTAAAAGAACTGACACGATTGCATTAGGCAGAAGGCATGAGTAAAGACATAATGGGGTTGTGAAAATTTTTCATTGCTGTTTCTTCCTAATAATCATCCTTTCTGTATTTGAATTGATTTTAACTTTTTCTCTAGAGAAAGAATTTTTTTACAACAAATTTTTAACAAAAATTGCTTATGTCTTTACAAATAAATGGGTCATCAAAATAAATGCTTTATTTTCCCTTGGAGGAATGAGAGTGTGCATACGACTCTAACTATGGAAATATTTTTGCGCTTTGTGATTTTACTCAGTTTTTAATGTGTATTTTCTGCCTGAGGGATTCTTTGCACTAGTTACTACTCATGGGTGTTTGGATTTCTTGAATTTTAAAGAGAAATAAAAGGTTTCACATAAGTACGTTGTTCCGAATATTAAAATAATTTGACAAGAAATTTTTTATTTTAAATTCAGAATATTTTGATTTTGGAACAAATTTCCAAAATTCTGCAATCGGCGTCTACTTTTATTTTAAATTTAGAGCTTGATCTTCTTACATCTCTATTAATTCTAATTCGCCAGATGCTGTTTGGTTCATAATTATTTTGGGAATGGAAAATTAAAATTGAATTACTGTAAATTCAAATGGTTTCATGAAAATATCAAAAAGCGATTTAAAATATTTCAAGTCTGGAAATATGTTTTGAAATTCCATCAATATTCCTTCTAGCTTTTTAAATACTCGTTGATTTTTCTTGTTTAATGGTGGAACAAATGTTTCCAATTCGAAGAAAATGACAAAATGCTTTAATTTAATGTCCTTTAGAAAAATTTGTAATTTAGTTTAGTAATTAATATACACTGTGATGGATCAAATATTATTTTACCTTTCCCCTGCAATTGTAAATTTCTGTTCCATAACATCAATCAAAACCATCAAGTCCTTTAACCACTCGTCCTTGTATAATTCTGAATAGATTATTTCCTTTTCTTTAGAAATGCTGTTATTAGATCAAACAAATCTACAAATTGATATAATACGATAGAGCTAGATAACTATGAAACAGTGCAAAAAAATTAATGTAATTTGGAAGTTCTTCATCTTTTTATTATTCAAGAAAATTTTTCTGAATTGTCGATGAATTTTTTCATTAATGCGAATGTAATTTACATTGTTTAACACTGTTTTCATTACATCAGGATATTTTAAATATTTTGTAACAAGATGCTTTCGATGAATTACGCAGCGAATCGGTATGAATTGTGGAATTTGAGAATCAGCTCTTAAACTCCCAATATAACCGACTGTTTTACCCAGCATTGCCGGAGCTCCATCAGTTGCATTGTTACAAGTTTATTAAGAGGCACATCAGAAGTTTTTTAAGTATGAAATCTAATGCATTTTTAATATCGACACCACGAGTCGACTCTTGAAATGCTACGAAATATTATAATTCTTCTTTAACAACGAAGTCAGGTGAAACAAAGCGTATGGAAACGGCCAATTGTGGAAGATAGTTGATATCTGTCGATTCGTCAAGAGCTAAGCTGAATATTATTCAGCTTAGCCCTTGACGATGAATAGAATTTTTCCTACCACTCATTATTGAAACTTCTATTTTCTTGCTCGTATTTTCTTTAATTTATTTTCGTTCTCGGTAGTCATATTTTTAAAGAAACTGCAAATAAATAAATAAATTTAAGAAATACAAGATTAGTGTTATTAAAACAATTCCGACACTATTTACAAACTACGAAACAAATTATAGTTAACTTATGAAAAACTCCAAATTACAAATTATATCCATAGCAAGTGATACAAATTGTTTCCTTCAGAGCACAATGTCAACTACCCATTGCTATGAAAGTTTATGAATTAAAAATAGGTCGGGATCCGGTCGATTATGGACGATTACGCCACTGTCTAAGTTTGTTTGCGCAAGTTTTGATGAGTCATACCATTCTTTATTTGGACGGAAATGAAATTTGCTTCAATGTTGCACTTAGTCTTTCATATTTGTTGTTAGCTATTTAAAAGACATTTCGAAACATATGCAGAATGATAATAATTTTTTAAAACATAATAACGCAAAATAAGAATTTAACTCGGGCACATTTATCGAGAGCCCCAAATAATCCTTCAAAGAGCCGCATGTGGCTCGCGAGTCACAGGTTAGCCACTACTGTTATATTTCATTGATATATATAAATTAAATTAAATTAATATAGTCTTATTATAGGTAGCTTATATTAATTTACATTTAGAAATTGTTAATTTATGCTAAATTGCATGTAATACTCTTTTAAAAATACAATCTTAATTTGAAATATACTTTATTGGTATAAATAATATATAATAATTATGTGTTTATATATTTATATACAGAAGGTTGTGTTTATCTTAAAATGAATATAATTAACGGTCACGTTATTTTTAGCTATATTTTAAATTTTCTCATTTTTGAATTTCTTTTAATCATAATTTTTTTCATTATTTTCTTATAATTTTATCGTAATTTATTTCTTTCAATTAATATGATTCATGAAATAACTGATAAATCCAAAGCTCATTATTGTTTATATAATTTGTAAAGTCACATTTATTTTCTAAATAAATTAAAATCATATCTTCCTTATCGCAGAAATAAGGATTTAATAATTAATTGCTAAGAAATTTCAACATTAAATATACACAAATTATGTGTTCTCTTTAATTAAAACTAAATATACACCTTCCATCAATTTTGTTACATTATTATTAATTGAATTTTAGTAAATATATTTTATTAAAAATTAAAACCTATACATATTTAGAAAATATTTTTTCTAGGAGTTATAAACACACTGAGTATATTAAGCTTGATTGTTTTAATATCATAAATTGTTTTAACATTTTCGAACTTCAAATGGTAAAACAAGTTCTACTTTTATTATATTCATATATAGAAAAAATGTAATCTTTTTCATTAATGTTTACTTAACTCTGAATAATATTCATTTTAAAATATCCAATTGAAATTTTAACTAGTATACGGTTAATATAATTATCACATTATAATTATTCATTATTTCTTAAGAGAAATAATTTAAACAACTATTGTGCATTAAATTTAGACAGTAAATAACACATTTAATCGTAATTTTTTAAATGTAAATTATTTTATTTCTAATACTAATAAAATTAACTATAGCTAGAGGGAAATAATTTCACAAATTAGGATGAATATTTTAATACAATTCATAAGAATGTTTATTCATAAAAGTAAAAGAAAAAAATCTTTAATTTAGGAATTGTAACGTATGAATAGGAAAATTGCTGTAAACTTATTTTGAAAACTTAATAGCATTGAGTTATTTTTAAACTGCAATGTTTTTAGAGATCTTCTCATTCATTCTGCAAACTTCAAGTATTTCCGCATCAGTGATATTCAACGTAGAGAACCCATTACATTTTACAAGTACGTTCGCTGTTTGTCTGAATCCGTTGCTTTAATTAGGAGGCATTTTCCACGATTCTCAAGATGCACGTTGCATATGAAGTCAGAGAGCATACCTTAACCAAATCTGGCTTATTGGTTCTCCAGCGCTAGTTTTGGGCATGGGTAAATCTCATTACCGCTTACAATGGGACTGAATCGGAGAGCACAAGAATCTCTTGACAGGTGAGCTGCGCGATAACTATGAATGTTATAAGCTTCCGTAGAAACTACTGCATCGTACCTGCTTAATGCAGATGATTAAGTGGGGGAAGTCAGATCAGGCTCCTCGGTTGCACTTCATTACAAAACACATGACTCTCTATAATGAACTTCTTCGTATTTGTAACGTGCATGAATGATAATTTGCATCTGTAACTGGCATCGCTGATACAAGTTGGGATTGTAAACTCTTACACACAACAAAATTTCCAGTAGCTTTATTTCTATGTAGATGGAATCACGTTAATATTTGTTATGAATTATTTTTTATGAATATTTTTATTTTGTTATTTAAAGTTGTATTATGAAGTATTTTTTGATAAAAGTTGATCTGTTTTAAGTTTAGGTATATAATTAACTTTTGAAGTGTTAAGTATTCTAAGAGGAATTAAATGTTTATAAAACACTATTTAATTTGGAATGATAAAATCACCAACATACTACTTTAATGTAAGGAATTCAGAATTGTGTCACTTTGCAGAAAATATACCAATATCACACGCACACTATATTATTTTACTTTCATAAATAAGAGAGTTAAAATTTAGTCACTATCATAATATATTGAAAATTTTGTTGAATTGTACAAAAGCACATATTTTAAAATTAACTTTGATTGATTTATCTTGTTATCGTAAATCTTGTGATAATTATTAAATAAAGTATAAAAAATTTCAATTTATGAGCATTTTCATGAATGAAAAACGAAGATTATTCAGTAAATACAGGGAGTATTTAGTAATGACCAAATTTATGGAAGAAGAACTAATTAATTGAACATTTATGCAAACCTGACTCTAAAATAATTGCATTTTCTGTTATTTTTATTACATGGTGGAAATTATTTGAAAGAATAAGTATATTGAAAAGATACAGAATATTTTGCTCAATTTATACTGCTTTAATTTTTGGCAACAGGATAAGATATAACTGCATTCAATAAAGAAAACCCAGTTTGATGTAAATTAAAATATTAAATTTAAAAAATGCAAATAACATATTTATATTACATGAATTTCTGAAAATACAATCTATAATAAATGAAGCACACGTTTTTTCTCGAGTCTGGTCTTATAAACATTGTTTTATTCCCTGTCATAGATATTAGCGATTGTTATTTTTAGATTACGTGATTTTTTAATTACCTTTAAACTGTTAACATTCATTACGGAAATGTATAGAGTACGGGATTATAAATTAAATTAATATGGTACTTTTGTAGATTATCCTGTAAGTTTAAAGGGTACAAATTGTGTGCAAAAATATTAACCAAACTCTCAAATAATTTAACAGATTTTAAAATATTTGTTACACCTGATAATTATAAAAACAGAATTAAAAAATTCCAATATGAATACTTTTTAAGAAAGTTGAGAACTTGATCCAATGCGAATTTAACAGATTTTAAAATATTTGTTACAGCTGATAATTATAAAAACAGAATTAAAAAATTCCAATAATAATACTTTCTAAGAAAGTTGAGAACTTGATCCAATTCGATTTAATAAGACTGGGAAATATATATTTTCGCTTTTTAAATTCCACTTTGTATTTAAGAAATGTTAGTTTATTATTGTAGTTTTTAAAAGTAAAAATAAAGCTGTGATGCGTAGTATTTATATATTTATTTATAATTTAACAAGCTTATAACAAAATTGCTCAGTTTAGTGGTAGTTTGTATTTTTTAATTATTTTGCTTTAAAAGTAGATTATGTCTTCATTTCCGTAAGTAATAAGAATTCAAGTAGTTTCCAAAATATGCACACTTGTAATGGTTGTCTTTATGAAGAAAGTAGATGGTACATAGTTCGTGAGAAATAGAGTCACATAAATTCAACTTGCAATTGATATTCAAATTTTTGTAGTAAAAAATAGTAAGGAAAGCCATGCCTGTTCATTTAAGATAACTCTAAAAGAAATATTTTCTGGAATTGCAATTTGCTAATAATTGTTGTCATGGAGTTATTTCACATAAAGCTGAATACAGGTAAATGTTTTTATTATATGGTTAGTGCAAACGAAATGCACAATCATCAGCAAGGTTTCACCGGCAACGTTTTTTGCAGATTTCGTCTCATTTATCAAACTATCTCAGTTCCGATTCACCAAACTAATAATCCATATACAGTTTCTAACAATACTGTCTAAACAAATATGTACGCCATTTACATGATAACAAGTGATACTACTTACTCTATGTACTTCAACAGAGTTAAAAAATCCAAGTCAAATATTTGCGTGTATATATCGAAGGTACATTTGATCACTATCTGTTGAGTCCCTCCCTCACGAAATATCTACAAATAAGTAAACTTACAACTCTATGCCACTTACCAGTTTTTTTTTAAATTTTGCTTTTCAGAAGAAAGTAATTATAGTGTAAATCTCCTTACTGTTCAGGGATTAGATGATTGTTTGCAGAAAAGTCAGTTCGTGGCAGATTTGGAAATGTCAAGCTCATCGGATTTGAAATTCACATAAGAATCTCGTTCAGTTATAAACAAGGAACTATTTCAAAAGTATGCACTATTATCATATATAATATTTACTTTCTCATCTTCTTAGTCGCATTTCATACACTTATGATTTATGAAAGTGGTGCATACCATTAACAACAGTAGTCATTTAAGTTTTAAATAGCATTTTATTGGATTTCATGTCACTTGTAAGTATAATAACTAAGTAGCACAATCCTGAAATGTCAACTATTAATCTGTGAATTGAAGCATCATAGTTTTACATAATTTTTAGATAGATATCTTTTGCACAAGAAAATGCAGTGCTTTAAATATTCAAGATGCGGATGTATTAAAAGGCTCAATTATAAATAGTTTCTTTTTAAATAAGTATGAGTGATGGAGGAAAAATTACATAATAACCATTAAATACACCGCAGGGTCTTTTCTCACTTTTAAATGCTAAAATATCGTAAATAGCTTTAGGCTAAGTGAATTGTCTATCTTATTCTCTCAGATCAACAAAGCTAATGTGACCAACGAAGTCTCAGTAAATTTTATTGGAATGAGAGGTTGAGCAATGCTATTCATGATGCAACTTCGACGTGAATCAGATTCAATCAACATTCTTGGCAGATGTAGTTTAAACGAATGAGGCATGGTTTTCACGGAATGACATATGCAATAGAAAAATCATCCTCTAGTTACTAAGTGCTAGCAAGTCTTAGGTATTTTTCTGACTTTTGACATCAAATGCATTTTGGTATTAACTTTGGCTATGCAATGTAAATTAGCAAACTCTTCTGTTTAATATTTTACAATGGTAAGATAATGTGTTTACGGTATTTAAAACAGGTAGAATAAGATAATCTGCAATTGATTAATCTTTGGAGTTTCCTGTTTAAGATTCACAAAAAATATACAGTAAAACAGTTCCTCATTAAGGGATTTGGGAGGTAAATAACAGAATATGGTAGACAGTAGATTAGCTTCATAGATTGCATGATTTGACACCAATGAATTTCATTTTCTGTGAGGAAACTTGAGGCCGTAGTTGTGTGAACTTTATACAAATATTGCAGGGCCTTGAAGAATTCATTATGAATGTTTGCGCCAAAGTACCATGATCTATCTTGCAACGTGTTTAATGTGAACAGAAAGGTGCATTACTGCTGATGACAAGGAGATGTTTGAACATCTCAAATAAAGGTATATTCATATAATTAGCTATTGCTTTCATTCTCTATGCACATTTCCTGTCGTCAAAGTGTAAGAAATCATGAAAAATCAAAGCGTGTTTTAATCGTTTTTTTTTTTTTTTTTTATTTCTATCCAAAAGTGTCTTTGCGTAATCCAAAAGTGTCAAAAAGTGTCAAAGCGCAGTAAATTTGAGTAAATAATAATTGATAATGTTCAACTTATAAATCAACTTTTTCCTATGAGTTCCATTTTAATAATAATAATAATATATATACATATATATATATATATATATATATATATATATATATATATATATATATATATATATATATATATATATATATATATATATATATATATATATATATATATATATATATATATATATATATATATATATATATATATATATATATATATATATATATATATATATATATATATATATATGTCTTACGTTAGGTTGACCAGATAACTGGGACATATGCTTTGCACCCGAGGGCCCTCGGTCATAAAAATAATTGTAGGCACTGTAGGCCTTGGCGGCGCTCATGGACTGTCGTGCCATGGAGTTTAGTTTACATATATATTTATTTATTCTTATATTTTATAATTATTCTCAACAAAAATTGTTTGAAGTGAGTTTAAATTTTTAAAAGAGGTATTATAAGTAAATCAAAGGTTTCGGTATCATCATATATCAAACGTTGATAGTAATCTGAAATTTCTTGCACATTTTTTACGATCAAAAGTGACAAGCAAAATGAAATTATTGAAAATATATAAAATCAAACAAACGCAATTGTAAGATTCTATAATTAATTCTTTAAAATCTTTTTGTGAGGCTTGTCATGTAAACACATCTAAAATAAAATTTTATGTAAAATATTAATTAATGAAACGCTTTTATTTTAAGCAAAGCCATCTTTTAATAAAAAAGTTTAAAGATTTAATCATTTTTCATAAAATGAAAATGGTCAAAGAAACTATGACATTTGGAAAAAATATAGTTATTGAATTTAATTTTCAAAAAAGTTAGTTTTTAATACTTATTTTCAGTTAAATAAAATATATTATTTTTTAACTTTAATGAGTAAATTTTGCCATTTTTAATTCGATGATTTTCTAGTGGCCGTAATTTGTAAATTAATTTCATTACTTTCTCTTTTCTTTTGTACTAATTTATATTGTTAATATCAAATGTGTGTAGCAATCAAAATAAAAGTTCTTAAGATGATGTTTTTTATTTCAGCCAAATTAAGTTAATGAAGTTAGCTCATTTGCTTTTAAAATATAGAACGTCACTTTTTATTGATGAAAAGTATTCATCCTATGAAATTATAATCTGAAAAGCGTTTTTTTAATTTACTATTTTATTTTTTTAAATTTAATGACTACCAAACATTTATTACATTTTTTGTTAATTAGAAACTTAAAATTACTTATAAGCCATTTTGATGAATTTTATTTTTAAACTACAAAAATTAACTTCTGCTTTTTATTCATTTTTCTTAATTACCATTAAAGAAATTTGAGTAAATGAAATTGTTTTAAATTTTTTCTTTAAATTTACTTTATACGAAGACTTTGAATTTTGAAAGTTTAATTTAAAATTTTGTGACATAAGATAAATAAAAATATATATTTAATTAAATGTTACTATTTAACACAAAAAAGAATTGGATTCAATTATCAACAAAATATTTCTTTTTTTAAATGTTATTCGTATTGAGAAATGTTATTTTAGTCCATTCATTATATATACTTTAAATAATCTATTTAATATTTTCTTAGAATTGGACCAACTTATAATTGAATAGTTTTACTAAATATATTGATAAAAATTTGTAATAGTCAATTAATTCATAAAATTATTTTAAAATTTTATTTTTAAATTGTAAAAATAAATTGAATATATGTTACACAATTATAAATGACAGTAAATGTATTTTTAACAAGGAAAGTGTAATTATAAATGTGTAAATATCGTATTTTTTAAAAAGTATATAAAAAATATTAACTGTTATGTATTTGGCCACCAGCATCCGTACCAAGCTCAAATAGTGTTTCTCAGTTTATTTGGAAGGCATAGTAAAATTATGAAATGAAGAAAATAAATGTGTCGACAATTTATATACAGTGAATGGTTATCTACAGTAAAATATTTTGAAAAATGAGGATAACATTCTCTAATTTTTAAGTTACTGTACATAGATAAAAATATAGGATTGAGTTTCACAAAATTAATAAATTTATTTTGTGAAACCTAAAAAGTAGAAAAGTTTTATAATATTGTACAAACGATACATACGAAAAAGGAAAAAAGTACGAGTACATAAAACAGTACTCAAATATGAGTATTTTGTGAATGTATTACAATACTACCAAAATGCTGAAGTAAGTTTTTACAATGAAATAATAATGATTGAAATAAGGCAAAAAATTCTGATATAACAAAAATATACTTTAACAGTAAAATTTAAATGATTTTTTTTATAATTGTCAATGATTATTTAGCCAAAAATTTATAATTCAGAGTCAATAAACTTTGCTATATATCGTTTCAACGATATTGAAATTCAATGACAATGGAATTCATTAATAACCATACTGACATAAAGTTATGACATAAAATATGACATAACTTTATGTCAGTATGATTATTAATGAATTCCATTGTCATTGAATTTCAATATCGTTGAAACGGTGTTAGTCAAATTTTATTAAACCTGAATTATAAATTTTATGACATAAAATTATTTAGCTAATCCCAATAGGCACAGATTAGTATTAGATTATTATATATAATTTAGAGAAATATTTCTCATCATTAAAAAGAATAAACATTATGCAAATAAAATTTCATTTCTGAAACAAGTTTTTAATCCCATAATTATTATTGCGTAATTTATAAAAATCACAATAATTAATAATAGTTGTATATTCTACCTACTCTTTAGATATAAATACACGTAAAGAATGGTATAATTTAAAGAACTGATAACTGCATTATTATGATATATTCCCCAAAATAAATGTGTCTATAGCACTGAGAATAACGATGATGATTGCTTCTCATAGCTATTATTTAATTTAGCTACGAATGATCAGCACAAATATTTTTATATTGGTTTCAGTGGTATGATGGCTATTTGTGTAATATCTATAAAATAATTCCTTTAGGAGACTGATTTAATAATAATACGAATAACGTGTAAGGATTGTAGCAAATTAATTTTATTTATTCAAATTTTCAACTTGCAAAATAATTTCATTTTCCTAACCAAACTCTTTTTTAAATGATTTTATTTTTTCTGAAAATAGCACTCATTTCATATAAAATAAATTCTTTCTTAAACATTTTAAATTTCATTAGATAAATTTCATTGGATAAACAAAAGCTTTGGAAAATCTTGTCAAGGAAAAATTGTACTTCGTTTTTAAATAGTTTGTAAGCAAGTAGTTACTGTAAACATTATTGTAGATACTTAGAAGCAAATAAAAATACCTTAGAATTAATATAAAGACTTATAAGTATATTTATAAAAATGCTACATCACGGTAATCCACAATATAGATGAAAATGAATCTATTTTTTGTTGGTATGTAAGAATTCTTAATAACAAATATGGTTTTCAGTTTATTTGTGAGGTGTCATTCATTTCACAGATATAGGTTTGAATCCACAAATTTTTTCCAGTAAATATTCGCACTGGGAATAAATTTATCCTTATCTGCCCATTTATTTACTCTGATTTATGGTAACAATTTTTTAATAAAAATACTTCGAAGAAATTTTTAACATGTCAGCATTTCTTTTGAAAGTATCAGTGAAGTACAAGTGGTGACTTTTTGGAAAAACTTTTAATTTATGTAAATATGCATAGAATCTAATATTTTACATTCAATAAAATAAATAATATGTTACCAAAATTGTTCTAAAATTATGTAATATGGTTATATAAACAATAATTTGTGATATTTCTAGTTGAACTGAACAATATTTACGAAATCAATTTACCATAATTTTTAAAACAACACTTTAAAGTTAACAACCTAAAAAATAATATTTAGTATATTTATTATCAAAATAAGAAATGCATATTGTGATACATATTAACACTTTTATATTTAATATAGAATTTTAATTCTTTTATATTTAAATTATTTTTATTCACTGATTTTTGACAAATGAAAAAGTACTATATAACGTATGATGTGAAAAGAAAATTCTTCTTTCTAATATATATTTTCTTCAGTAATGTGCCAAACTTAATAAACATTGTAATTTTTATATGCTAACACCAAATTAAAAAAATAACAGTCTGTAATATGAACACGCAATTGTTTAGGAAGTTCAGCTTATGTTATTTGTGTATAACAACAAAACTAAAAACAGCGAATACTATTCTCTATAAAAGAAAGTGAGTTTTTTAAAGATATATGGCTAAAAGATATTCTCTAGACTACTTTAAATGTATCTGAATGTAATGAATCTGAAATCTTAAGAAGGGGCTTAATGTAATACAGTTATAGAATTCGGAATCAAAAAAGTATTCTTTAATGCTCTTAGAGAGCATACCATAGGTACCATTGTTAGAAAAGATAGTAGTGACCGTCCCAGGGAAACAATTGCTGCGTATAACCTATGCACTCTCCTACAGGCAAAAAGGAGATGGATTCTGGTTTTACAATCATTGCTGAACAATTGTATACTGCTAGTGGAATGAAAAGTTTCACCAAATACTATGGGCAGACGCTTTCAAAATGATAGTCACTATTCCTCCGTGTATCTTAAAGCTCTTCTTTCCTTTGAAAGTTAACTATTCCCTCTAACATTTAGAGTTTTGCTAGGAGCGAGTTAAATTGGACATCATTCCAATAGAGTCGTGTCTTGCTTAAGAGAGAGAGAGAGAGAGAGTGTCGTTTCAGTACCACAAGGGATTCTCAACGCCAGTTGATTTGAAGAGAGGTCTGGACATGGTTTCATACTTGTCAGAAAGCAAATGAGATCCTTACGTGAGTCTTGAATTTGTCATTTGGAATGGTATTATGTTGAACGCGTGGACTAAAACGGACTTCCAGGTTTTTGACAGGATTTGTATAGCCTCGAATCACTATTGTAAGGTGCGCTACCATGTTTGCATTTTAAACGCCTACAAAAATACAGTTCCAAGGTGACATTGGAGTAGAGTGTATTTATTAATTACAGTGCATGATCACACCGGACTCCCAAGATTCTTTGGAAAGAAATCTTGCCGTACGATTGCATATTTAAAGAGCAATCAACAGCTGGAAGATGCTAAATGAGGAATGATCATTCTGATTTCAAGAACTGTTGGACAGTCTAGTGCTGAGTATGGACAGAGCGAAGTAATAATTGCAGTCAAGAAAGATATGTAATTCATAATTAGTAACATCTACTTGTTGGTCTTCCTTTATGACAGACAATCATCTATAACGAAAGTATTAATTCAATAAAGTTTTTTTGTTTGATTATATACAGATGCATTGTATTAATTGTTGTGCAACTTTACTTTCTTAATCGCTTAGAAACAAAATGCTATATCTCATTTCTGAATTTCAGGTTTCTCAGAGGGGTTATGTTAAAAAAACCCTGATATGTTAGTTTCATTCAATTTTGTATATTGTTTTTTGAGATTAATTGTATGTGATTATCTATTTGCACATAATTACAATATTTTATATATTGATATATTATATTTTTAATGATAAAATTGGATCAATATACTGTAACCAGTATATCAAAACAGTTTTTCAAAAAACTTAAAGAAATCATTTAAAATTTATAAAAGAGTACCTTCAATGTGTTTTTTTTCTTCTTTTGGTAATATGTTTCCAAATGCTAATCGACACTTGTTATTTCTTAGAAATATAGTTAATAAAATATATATTAAAATCATTTAGTTTACAAAGATATATTCTATATAAATTATATCAAGTTTACTTAAATAATTTATCCAACATATAGTGTGATTAAAGCTACTACATACTTTTAAATTTTAGAAATTTTAAGTTTCATACACTCACAAATGTTTATTCTCATGAAATTTAATGCATTCTCTTCCAAAATGTAAATAGTTTTAAAATTTTCAATGTAATATAAAAATATAGACTATCTAAAATATTTATAAAAAGTAAATTAATGTTTTAATTTGAGTTTGATATCTTCGGGTTGCTAAATCAATTTTTATATAAATTATATTTCATAAAAACTTATGAGCAGACAAAAAGAAAATACTGGAACATATGTACACATCAATAAATGCTCTTTCAGATGCCAACACATAGTGAAAGTACAGTTTTTTTGCTTGCAGTAGGTTCAAACGAAGAATCATCATAATTACAGAATTATAGAAAACATTTTTGTCACAGAGTTATTAGTAATAAAATTATGTAATTATCAAATTATGTAGATTATATATATAATGTTTTTCAATAGCTTGGTAAGTTATTTTAACATGAAAATTTTATAAGACACAAATTAGATATTTTTTTACGAAGAGGATTTATAATGCAGAAATATTGTGTATTTGTTTCGACTACTTTTGACTGAAAGCAACATCGTGTATTTAAATTTTCAGAAATTATGAATTTTAGTTTCAATGGTTGTAAATTCTCTCTTCTTATATTGAATTGCGTCTTCTTATGTAGAATTGCGTAGAAAATATATATTGTCTCATTATATATTTAAATGTGACTTAATTTAAATAAATAAGGCAGGTATAAAATCATAGCAATATTGTTTCGTAAACATTGTTTGTAAATGCATTAATCTATCACATTACTTAAGCACCCACATCCCTTACCTTATGAAAGCTTATAGAAATTTCATTCATTCATTTTATATAATCATAATTTTCATTCATTTTATATATAACTCAGAATTTATTATATGTAATTTATTTTAAATAGGGAAAGCTTCTTTATCATATATATCAGTATTACTAAAATAATTTTAATACAAATACTAAATTTTATTAATTTGAAATCGTTTTGTTTTTATTTTTCTTGTTTATGAAAGCCAAATTTCAAATATACTTAAATTTGCACTTAATATTATAAGTGAGTTCATTTAAGTAAATAAATATCAATGGAATATTTTGAAAATATTTACACAATAGATATATGTGTATATAATTTGTTATTTTTAATACTATACTTGTTCAAAATCCTCTAAATTTCATTCCTAAATTTTGCAAAAGTTCATTTTTAAAAACCATACATTTAAAATTTCCGACTATTAAAAAAATCATTTTTTTTACTATATATTTAAATATAATTTATTATATGTAGAAGTTCGCGCGTGTGCGGAACTCGATTCATACCTTAAAGATGCATATATATAGTTAAACATTGATGTAAATAAGGATTCCGGTATATTTTCAATACATTTATTTTTAATAACTGATACTTTATTATTATATAGCTTTGAAATCATTTAAATAAGCAAAATATTTACAATAATATCAGAAATAATATCAAATTTATTTAATCAAACATATAGTTTATTTTAAACTATTAAATTCTTTCAAATTTTAAAAGTTTTAAAAATTTGTAAATATTTTTCCAATAAATTGAAATATTAAAACTTTTTTAAGTTGTTATGTATTTAATTTTTTATTACGTATCACTATCCATCATATCTTCAAGAGATTGACGAAAATTTACATTTCAAATTGTATTTTATTGAAGCAGATTAGATTGTAATATTTTAAGTTACTAGAATAAAATACTGATTTTAAAATTTTTACAAAGGTATATTATAATTATTAAATTTTTTTAAATGATTGTTATTAGTTCTTTATTTTCAAATCTAAAACATAAAATTATTTATTTTATTCTGAACTAATGCATAATAAAGACAGATTTTGGACAGAAACTATTTATTTTCTGCATATAAATAACGTTAAGCATTAATTAAAATAATTTTTAAACATTAAAATGTTTTAATTAATAGTAGGTTTTAATAAACATTTATGCTACAGTTCAGTTTTATTATTTATTTTTAGATCACATAATCACTTGTGTAAAAATAATTCATATTTTGATTATTAGTAATATATTTTATTATTAGTGATTTAGGTAATCCACACATCCAGTTCACCGATTCATTGCAAATTTTTTGAAGAAAAAGAAATATTGCCATTAAATGTTTCCTAATTTTTAAAACAATAATGTTATGTTATTTGCATATCTTCAAGCAAGCCTTTTCACTAATGTCTTTTTTTCGTATCGATTGAAATGAAAGTTGGCTACCATGCAGCCCATTAAATGTTGCTTGACTTGCAACTTAGCTGGCGTTTCCTGTGTTGTAAATTAGATTTTTGAGCTAATGAAGCGCACACAACAGATAATTTACTTTCTCTCGCCAATCGAGAAACTGAGGTAATTTATCATAATTCCCTTTCAAGCCTTGTTCTCTTTTGTGAGATCAAAATGTCTATAAATTAGTCACTCAATTTTTGCTTTTCGAGACTTGCAGGTCATTTTTCTTTTTATGACTGCTCAACATTTTGACCGAGTTAATGACTTAGTTGCGCTTTAAGTGAAAGCATTTAGAACATTGATGGCTTGGTAGCAGATAAATTGAGTATAAAATTATTGATTCTGGCAGACAAACCTAGAATATAAAGTGACTTTATAGTTTGTTATTATTTAATGCAAAAATAGAATGATTCTGCGGCAATCGATCACTTTGTATGAGGTTGAGCTGTTCCATTTGTTTAAGTCAAATTAAAGAAAGAATAATCTCTTTTGTCAGTAAAATTCTATTGATTTCATATTTTCAAAATGCTTATTTGTGAAAAAGCAGTAAAGTGTAAGACAAGTTATTGAAACATTTAACAATATTAAAAGCAGTTTTACATGTTTTGATGATGCATAAAATAAATCATGGAAAGTAAATTAAAATTTAAAAAAAGTTTTTATTGTCTTCCACTTTTCATGAACATCTAATTAAAAGTAAATGATTCAAAATAAATGTGCTTCACATTTTATCTAATTGAATTTAAAAAATAATAAAACTATTAAAAATAAGTAAAGAATGATGAACAAAGTCAAAAATTTAAAGGAAAAAAGTTTATCTTCTTATTTATTTAAACTAAATATAATAAAATAGTGTATATGCACAAAAACTCTACCTTAAAGAGAAATAACTGAAATTTAATTAATTCATTTCAATTTAATTACATTTTCTGCATAATAATTTACATTTAAGTTATTTGAATTTAACCGTAGAAAATAAGAAAGAAACTTTTAAAAAAATGTTGATTTCTTTGTCATAACTTCATAATAGTTACTTTCAACTGGTAAAAGTGATATTCGCTTCTTCAATTTATGTTAAAACCTATAATATTTCTAACTTGAAATGATGTTGCATTATATTTCAAAAAAATAATGAAGATAGATATATAAACTTTATGAATAATAGCCTAACAATTGATGAATTAAAAAAACAATTTAAATGTTTGCCATACCTTTGTAACATTTTTAACATTGCTCACACACATATATGATATGATATATAACATGATATAAAATAAAGTAATTACTTAACTTACACATACGAAATATATATGTATATATGTTAACAAAAACTATTAACAAACAAAATCTTTTCATTTAGCTAATAAGTATATTATTCCAGATAATTTATACAATGTAAATTAAGTTTTGTTAAACTATTTGAAGAAGTTCTCGAAAAAATACTTTCAAATTAAACTAAACCATATTGATAAATCAGAAAAATAATGATTTTGAAGAAAATGATTATTTTTCGGAATTATCAATATAATGTTCAATATAACATATTTGATCACTTACTAATATAGTATTAATTCATCGCTAAATTTAAAAATATTAATAAAACGGGCATAAATTAAACTGTAAAATTGTTTTAAACACTTTAAATTACAAAATTTGAATCTAAGACGATGTATAATTTACCATACTTAAATATAAATTAAAACTTAATTCATATCAACAATTATCCTTGAATAATCATATTGGAACATGTAACTGTTTTATGAATGATATTTGGTATTATTTAAATGCAACTTTATTTTTTATCCCTTTTGAAGATATCAAGTATTTTTTTAAGTATTTAATTGTCTTATTTTCCATTAATTAATTAATTCCAGAGAATGAGAAAAGTGCAAATTCTATTTTTTCCTTAAAAGTGTTACTGCGCTTAACTGAGTACGAAAATTAATAAAGGCAAAGGAATAGGAGTCCGCGTGAAGAACATAGGAACGAAGTTTAAGCAACGAATCGAGTTTAACCTTAGAAGAAAATGCATTCTTCTTGCTTTCTTAATTTAATTTTCTATGTAATCAAGTAAATTATTCCAAAGAAAAGATAATTTCCCCTGAGAAATCTGAAAGAATTTCATTAAATATTTTTAAAAAACATCTTTATTCATTTATTAAACAAATACTTAAGAAATGCAATTTAATAACTGATGTAACCTCATTACGATACAATTTTCTTTTATCATAAAATAAAAGGTTTCTTTCTTAATTAAGCTGTAAATGATATCAATTTTATCATGAGAGAGATTACTAATCTGAATTAATTTTGTGTTAATTTCAATTTAAAATATATGATTCGAGACTGATATAAGATTTAATTTGATAACTGAATTTGTGAATGAGATAAGAGAGATTCTTATTGAAGAAGTATTTTAAATGTTTCAAATGAAAACAAGATAAATTATAAATCTTCATGCTCGTTTTTTATTAACTGGACACTTTTAAGTATTTCATTTACTATTAATATCAAAAAGTTTTAATATTTACTTTCTAATAATAAATTTCAGTATAATTTAATAGATAAAAACAGGCTAAGAAATCCTAACGTTTTATATAAAACACTATGTAAAAAACATTCCTTCAAAATGTTTTTTTCAATTACATATGAAAAATTTTCTATTTAATTTTATATGTTGTTTTTCGTAAATTACCGAAATCAATAATGTTTTATCAGCTACTTTAGAAATTAAAACGGTACTGCCGTTAAATTACAGTTAAAAATGCTTCTTTAGAAATACAGACATGAAAAAAATTGTACAATAATTTATAATCGATAGTTATCTCGTCACCAAATAACTGTTCTACAGTAAATAGTTCTATTCAAACAATTATGCGATATCTTAAAAAAGTCTGTTTATGAGTCAAAAGTTTTGAAATTGCAATGTATGGCTCAGCTAACTTTTGTTTTCTTGTCAGAATTTGAGAATTCCAATGGTTCATTAGTTTCAATGCGTTTTTCGTTACGATTAGGAAAGTGAAACATTATTTACCACGGGCAGTAATTAGAATGGTGTCCTCATTCTATCTCGTTGACTGCTGGAGCTCCATTGGCTCGGGACGTGTCCTTGTTAATCTATGATTTGCAAAGTCATTCTGATAGTGTGGTTGGGTGTAGAGAAAAGTTTTTTTGCCAACTCCAGTGTTACCTCCTCACATGACCATGGTTCAAAATTACAAGAAGCTTGTTATTGGGCTAGTATTCCAAACCCGTTAACCTTATGTACAGTCTGGAACTTGCTTGAATGGCCATGTATATATGTTATAACAAATGTACAGAATGTTACAAAACTATAAAATCAAATTCGGATGTGATATTTTATTTATAAGCAAGGTGTAATTTTTTAATAAATTATATTTGTTTAATATGAAAAACTGAATGCAAAATGTATGCCTATTAGTTTTAAAAGATATTTAAACATATTAAATATTTTATCGAGGAATTAAGAAAACAAAATATGATTAAGATCACTAGTAAAATAAATTTGCTTAAAAATATGGAAAAATATCTTAATTAAACACTTTCCTAAAAAAACATTAAATATTGAGACATTCTTTGAATTAATCTGATTTTCAAAAAATGATTTGTAACATTTTCCCATTCATTTAAGATGTTAATATCAATCCATACTAAAAATTTTATTCATATGTATTTGTATCCGCTTTATGAGCCAAATTAATCCTCAAGTTTTCTATGGAATTTCAGACTGGATTATATGAATTTGCCAACAAAAGTATATGATTCTCCCTTTCTGAAACTAATTTCACATTTTAGTCTATTTTATTGAGATGCTCTAGCAGAAAATTTCAGTCTGAACCTTATAAAAGTTTAAAATACGAAGTGTTTGAAAAACTATCGTTCATAACATTTTCCGAGAACTAACTGCAAGTAATATTTCCCATAAAATGCTGAAGCTTTCCAAATTAACTCTGTGCTAGTATCCATCTGCCTAATTAAAAAAACCACATGGTTTTTTTCATAAATCATGCCATTAGTAAATATCATTTACCATGTCATACAAATTAAATATTTTTTTCGCAGGAAAAAGTTCATTTTCTGAAGTTGCTTTCCTGGTCATGACCACTTTTATCCATTTTAGCCTGTTTTCTTTATCACGATTAAGCAAACTTTATTTTCTTTTACAATTTAAGAAAGATAGCACATGAATTAGATCTTAAAGTAGACTGACCGTAGACGGCATATGAGATAGATTAACATGTTTAAAGACTATTTTAAAAAAGCTAAATTCTGTCATTTTAAGTTTGAAGATTTTTCCATTATTACGATCATGATAACTTACCCTTCTTCCCAAATCATTCATACTTTTTTAAAAAAATCTTATTGAAATCATTATGAATAACTGTTTTGGAAAGCTCTCAGATCTTATTAATGCCACAATATTAAAATCCAAAGATTTTCTGAAACTTTAGCTCCTCTAAATCCTTTCCCTGTAGTATTATAGATATTTCTTTACACAAACCAACTATATGCTGAACTTCTTTTAGATTTTACTATTTGTATTTTTGTGTCTTAAATTCAGCTACGACTTAGAAAGAAAAGTAGAAATACGTTTTAAAATCTATTTAACTTTGAATAAAAAAGTAAGCACCCTTATTTGATACCAAGATTGGAAAAATTCATTCGCTTAATGAACCTTTATGTTTTTTCTCTTTTTCAATTTCAGTTGCTCTAATACATTTAAATTTTCTCTTTATACTGAGTTCTATTAATATGATTGGTATGTGTGTATGATCTCTTATAAATATGAAAACATGCTTTTCAGTTGCCAAATATAGCCCTTCATTGCACCAGAATCCCAGATTTATTTCGTCCATTATGCAGTAACCTAATTTCACGTCAAAATGTAGTATAGATTTTCTTATGCATATGTGCATTTTTCTTTTCTAATAAAAAAAAATTAAAGATCACAGAATGTGAAAAAAATTTCTATGCTACTTATGAAGGAAAATGTTTCTGTATAAATAATTAATTTTAATAATATTAATTAAAGTTTATTAATGACTTTATGCAATAATTATATTTTTTAATCTAAGATATGTTGTCTTATACAATATATTGTGCTAGAATGTTTAATTATTAAATATTTATCTTACAAGTTCTTCAATGATTAGAATTGAATTTATTTTCCTCAATATTCAAAGATCAAAAAAAAGTTTAAGATATTAATGCGCTGATTAACTAAATGCACTGTGTAAAGCACTTATCTCACTTATTCATCGGACAGTTATCAATTTAAATCAATTTAAAATTATTAAATATTTTCTTTGGAGGACAATTTTCAATCAAAATTCGCTTAAACAAAACACGCTGCAGAACAATTTCTGAAATCATATTCTTGTAAATTATTGTAAGATATATGGTATGTATTTCCTCATTATTACGTTGTCATCGCTCATTCTGTAATCTACAAGTTATGAAATAACTAACATGGAAATATGTCTTATATGAATAAGAATATTGAAATGTTCATAAATAAAATATATTTTTTATTTATGATTATTTCAATATTCTTATATAAATAATAACAAATAAAAAATATTTTTTTTTATTTAATGGGAGAGAAAATGTGAAAATATAGAATCAGATTTTTATTCATCCTTGAAAAAACTTTAAAGATATAGTAAAACAGAGACATCAATATGTACACCTACTGCAAAGCGATTTAATTTTACATTTTTTGCCTCATTTTGAGTATAAATTTTTAAGAAAATAAACATTCAAGTATTTTTTTGGCATTCAAGTGCATTGTTAATGGAATGAAAATGAATATCTCCCGCTTTTCTAATTTAATTTTCTCATAATCAAGTAAACTATTTCAAAGAAATTAATTTCCCAGGAGAAATCAGGATGAGTTTCTTTAAATAGTTCTTAAAATGTTTCTATGTTTATTCATTTACAAAAGGTATAAAGAGGCATGTGATAACGAATAACCCCGCTTTTTGATTACAAGTAACATTTTTGAATATAAATCAACAAACATTTGTTTCACATGAATATGCAAAGCTTGTTAAACCTGATTCTCTTCTTATAAAAAAGATAAAAGGAGTGAGATTGAAGAAACAAGTTATTCTTGTTTTTAACTCTGTAATTATTTACCTTTTTATTTAAATTTTAATGAATGGAATTTAAATACTTTTAGTATTTAAAATCATGTATCCTTTTATACGTTGCAATTTCATTAATTTTTGAGATCCATATTTTTAAAAAATCGATGTGCTTTTTTCATACGAAGCAACATTCTGGACAAGTGTATAATATATAAGATTATTCTACTTAATACCATTTATACTAATTTCTGCAAAATATAATATAAAACATTAAGTGCATATGATCACGAAACACAAATTTTATGAAATATATTATTTCAAATGCAGAATTTCAATACGAAAAATTTCATACCTATAATATGATGTGAATATATAAATTTAATATAGCATTCTTCTTTGAAATTAATTTGTTAGTATATTTTAATTATAAATGTGCTTAAATAACTCATGCAAAGTAACCTCAGGAAAATAATGAATCATAACAAAAGGAAAGTCATTTGGTGCGAAAATTAGAGAAACCATTGTGTGAAACACTGAAATATTATGTTAATGAGCTTACTCATTTGTTTAATCAATTTCTTATTTCATAACATCATCATAGTTTTCAGAATAACAATTTATCTAACTAGAACTAATAATACTAAAGATTAAATGAAAACATATAAAAATGTCACTTTATTGCAAGCGTGAAACTTACCTTGTAATAACTTGAAAATCGATTCTCCTTTACTTACTCTTACTATGTAGATATGATTTTACTGCCATGAATTATTTGAGTTGATTCGATGATTAATTTTTTTAATTGATATAAATTCCATTTTCTTCTATGCAATGATCAGTAGTTAAATATTATTGGGTAGCTTCTGTTATAGTCTTTTTGAATCGAATCTTTCTAATTAGGGTAATTTCATTTAATTATAGTTAAGAGGATTGTTTTAAGAAAAGTGATTTTTATTAAAATATAACTATCCCGTATTTCCAGTTCCTAATTTCTTCAGATAGTAAAAACTGTACATAAAAATAATTGCCTTACATCGAATCATTTTAATATATTCTAAGCTCTTTATGTAAATAAAACATGTTTTTAGATTATAATTTCTGTTGTGTGAGTAAAACTAATCTGAATGTTTTCTATTATACATTATTTTATTTATGCATAATTTAGATTATTAAATTTATTAATACATTCTATTTATGTTGAAAATATAAAAGATGAATCTAAAACTGATGTTTTCTCTGCCTAACATATGTACTAAAACTGTTGTTTGCTTGTCAAAATTTAAAACAAAATTATTCACTAACATTGGTAATCACAATATCTAATGAAATAATTATCTTCATTTCTGTTTATTACGTATTGCAAATTATAAGATTATTACTTTTCACAGAAGTTTAATTAATAAAAAATAAAGTTTATAATGAAAAATGTATTCTCATAATAACGAGGATCAAACTTTTTAAACATAAATAATAGGTTATTCCTCATTTAACTCAGTATACTTAGTTGAAACAATGATAAATATTTTTATCATAAATAACAGCATTGTAAAATTTAATTCATTGGAAGATCAAATTTTTATTTCGCGTAAAATGAATGCTATTTATTGAAATATTATATCAAATATTCTAGTAATATTTTTTCAGTATTACATATAAAATAATCTAATTTCTTATAACCAATCTTCACGGCAATTTTTCACTTGATAAATTGAAAGCTTTTAAGCTATCTGAACTAATTTTAGTAACTTTAATACCGTAAGTATATTAAAATACCTTGAATATGATAGCAAATGGAAAATAATATTTAAGCTTAATAATTGGCTGTCACAATAAATCGATGCAAGTTCAATTGGCAACATGTGAATGTTTAAATTATCCATTTTTTGTATTATTTACTGAATAACTCTTGTACAGAAATAATAAAATATTTTGCATAATTCTAGAGTTCATAAGGAAAAATATTTATCAGCGAAAATATTTGGTACGAAACTTTTGATTCTTGTGTGCGATATATTCTCAAATCCGTGAAATAAAAAAAGACTTTTTAGACGAAGATTTCCTAGTTGCTTTATTGTACAGAGCTACAATTTTACAACGTATTCTTGATATTATACATATGTGAATGTATTTGTGCAATATAGTGTAATAAATGATTATATACAAATGGGTTTTGTACACCATGCGATATGTACTAGTATTCTGATATATAAAGTATTTTCCGCATTTTAATGGTTTCCAAGTATGTGATATAATTTTTAAACTTAGTAAATCTAAACTTGATAGAATATTGTGGAAAATGTAGGTCTATTTTTATCAATTCAAATTTCTTGTGTTTCTTGGTTTTCACAAAAATAACTTTTAAAGAACTTTCATATTTCCTTCCAATTTATTTAAATTTTAGTTTTTATCACTAAACAATTTTAAAGCAACGAAATTTATTTTTAATAACCTATGCTTTTTATGGAATAAAATTTTAAATTTATAAAAAATCATGAAAATAAAAAACAATAGATAACATTGAAGATAATTACAAATACAAACAATAATTTTCCATTGACTCAAATTATTTCGAAACATTATTTAATACAATTTACAATCACTATTCTAATAAATTTATAGGCTACTAACTCATAATTATGGGCTAATATGTAAACAGCACTGCAGAGCCTTCAAAAAATATAATTCCCCTCCAAGAAATAATTTTGAAAATATAGAACATTAATCTTCGAAAATTAATTTATAATAATGTTAGGATATTTTGAGTTATGAAAAGACATAAGTAAAATATGCAAAAACTTAAATTCTTAAAAACAATAATTGCAGATTTTTTTTTAATTTTCACATAATTGAATATTATGTCGATTCTATCGACTTATCCAAAACAATAATAAACAAATTAATATTTCGTTGGTAAAAAAATATATATTTTTCACGATGTTTTATGATGGATGTGTATGTGAACGCATTTTTAACTACATACACACTTTGTTGTTTATATCATGAATACTTGAAGATGCAGAGTACGAACCATTCTATTTAATTTCGTAGGAGACACGTTGGGAAAATATATTCTGTTTTAACTTATATTTGTTGCTGGAAGAATACACGTTTAAGAGAGTATATAGAAACCTACTCGCATTTCACCAAAAAACATGCTGATTTAAATAATACCTGATGTACGACTATTCTTATAGAGCGCCAATATTCTTGAAAATTTTAGTATCGTTGAAAAATTTTAATAAGGCATCACTAATATTTACTGTACGTTTCAAACAACATGAAATTTATATGACATAGAAATTGATTGAAAATATATACTGAAACTGCATTACATAATGGATAAGATTTTTGAATATGATCATTTAATTAAATAAAATAATTCACAATTGTTTATACTGTCTGGAAATGTAATCCTTTGGATCAAATATAATTTGACGTGAGGTTGAGTATTAATATTGATGAATTCGTAAATTTTTAAAATTTTAATTTTTGAAAACTTCAGACTTTGCTGAAAAAATTGCCATAAGGAATTCACTATTTAAATAAGCAATACACTATGTTGTTTTTTAGAAGACAATTAGACGCATTTATTTTTAATTTAATTTCGAATCAAGTTAATATACAAATAGTATAGACAAATTTTATTTTTCCAAACAAGTTAAAATACTATGAAAAATATGTTTGAAGATTTTGTTTGACTTATGAATCCATTAATGGAATAAAATGTGTAGAAATATTAATAATTTACAAGATAATTTTTAATATTTGATCTATTTTAGTTCTTTTAAAAATTAAAATGTGAACAATATGATTAAAAGTTCAGCAGTAAAGTAATGCTAAGTAAAATTTATATAACATTCATAAATGATATAAATCATCTGATTTATAAATAATTTAAATAGAATAATAAAATTTCTAATAATAATTTTTAAATGAACTATCTGCCATGCAATTAAAAATAAAATATTTAAAATTTATTTTACTAATATAATCATATTCTAAATAAAATCTATTTAATTATTATTCTGAAGAATGAATTTTGAATAGTTATCTATATAATATATTAATAAATCGAATGCAATAAGATATTAGCTCCATGTAAGTTTATGAAATAATTAACTATTTTTACATTGCTTAATATCACATCTTTAATAAAACATTTAACTGTAATATCAGTGAAATGTTATATAATTCATACAAACATTAGATCAAAGTTTAAAATTTCCTTAACTTTATGTGTTATTTAAGTTATTATTTTTGTACTGAATGTATTAAAAAGTATAAAGAAATAAAATGTATGTGTTAGATGCACTTCATTTGTTGCAACATCAGTATTGGAATCAAATTTAAAATGAATATAAGCGTCAGAGAGAAAGTTGCTTTGTTAATTAAAACAGAAATGGAAGTTTATTTTCAATTTTTATTTCTTTATTTTATTTTTGAATGTGTATGAGAATAAACGTATAATTTTGTATAAAAACAAAAATATCAATTAGCATCTAAAAACATGTGTTTTATTACTAAATCAAGATTGATATCTCTCAAAATGTATGAATGTTAAAATCAATTCAGAAAAAAATATTTTTTTAAATTTACATTTTGCAGGTAATATATTTTACGAAATGACCATTTAAATAAGTTGCAAAATCCACATAAAGGGAGATTTTGGAAGAAAAATAATGTCTTTGAAGACGTATTAAATCTTTCTAATTTATTATTTATATAGATTATAGTAAATTGAAGCTCTGGTAAAGTGTGCACGTAATTTAATGTTGATAAAATTTTAACACTTTCCTAAACAAATTTCATTATTTAACTTCCTTTATGAAACCTATGAAGAAAACATTCTCATTAATTCTTGTTATAAACAAAAATAAATTTAAACAAACATTAAACTCATATAATAATTAAATAAATCAATAATATTAGGAAAATATTGCCCATAGGATATTTTATAACCTTACAGATTATGTACATAAAATTTTAAACAATATTAAGCTGAAATCTTTGATTAGAAACAAATTAAAAATGAAAGGTAGTTAAATTTTAGATTATTAAATCCAATTTTTTTAAAACATTTAAGATAATTAATGTATTCAGTCAATATTTATTAAATAATTAATTTTTGAATAATTTTTTAAATATTAGTTTAACATTTCAGATATAAAAATATGTTACGCATAATTAATTTTCATACTTATTTGATCTCGCAAACATATTAATTAATCAATAATTATGTTAATATGCTTTTAATTTTCTGAAAGCAAAAATAAATATTTTGACAAAAATAGTTTAAGAGATTAAAACATTTAAAAAAGAGATGTTCTCATATTTTTATCGCGTTTATCTAGTTAATATTTTGTACATAAAAAGTAATACTGCTCAAAGTTAACTGTAGCACGGAGTAAAATATTTATGCAAATAAATTCAAATTTTTAAAAGAATAATTTGCTAATAATCTTTTTAAGTCATTTATAATTATTAAATATTATCTTCATTAAATAATGTTTTATTTTATGAAAGTTTTTGCTTTCAATAAGTCAAGATTAATTAAAAATATAAATTAACTATGTATACTTTTTAACTTTGATAAATTATGGTGTTATTTTCTAAATGATTTATCTCTTGCTCAAATATAATATTAATGTTCACTCAATTCCTTACAATACTGAAAAAGATAAAATATAGTTTGAAATATTAACATACTGCTACTTTAATATGTGTTGCTTTTTAATAAAATATAATATATAATTTTTAATGCTTCATTTCTTTACAGATTTGTAAATTTAAAATGTGTTTAACGCACATTTTTAAAGAAATTTATTCATCATTGTTGAAATCAATATATTATATTTTTATTATTTACCTTCATATTTTAAATGAAATCAAAAATTCAAAAATAAAATTTTGATGAACCATACAGTTCTAAAAAATTTAAAACCTATATGTTGAATTTTATTTATCAAATACAATCACTCAAAATTCATAATGATTTCATAAAAAGAAATATAATAAACTTATGAGTAACGTTTACGAGACTATAAGTTTTTTCTCTTACACAATGAAAAAAGTATATAAGCTTCAAAGTTCTGAATACCTTAAGAGATGTTACTGTAGGATATATGTTTTATTTATTAAAAAAGACACTTTTTCAGATTTCGAAGATATTTTTAGAACCAAAATTAATTTAGTAAAAGGGATGTAAGAGGAAACGTTTTTAAACCGGAAATCATTTTTATATTGGGATTTTATTTTAATTATAAGTTGAATTAATGATATAAGAAAAAAGTTTTGAAATATGAAAATTACTGATCATTTTATCAGAATTAAAAATAATAGCAAGTATATATTGTTTTCTGAAGCAGTTCTTTGAAAACAATCTATTTTCTGTTTCGGATTCAATCGAGAACTACTAAATGCTTAAAAGTTTTAGACAATTGTATTAAATAAAAACAAAATTAAAAGTTTGGATTTTTTGGATTCATGGAAGTACGCAATTATAAATATATGCATTTTAATTATTCATTAATTGATTATTTTAAATTTGACATATAACATTTATTTAAAATTGGTTGCTGTCTTTTAAATTAGACATATATTTTTGCGTTCTTATTAAACTCAGTATTTCTTAGAATTGTATGCGTAAATTTTTTCGGTTAGAGATAGAAATTAATAATTTTACATTAATGAATATAATTTGTTTAGGTAAATAAATAGCATATAATCTATTCGCTTATATGTATTTAATTAATTAATTTCTCAATAATATTTTGCTAAGCATTTTTATCTCTCAAAGTGTCTAATTACGATATTTCAAAATGGTTATTATATTACATTTGAAGCAATACTTAACACTATTCTTTTAGAAAATTTTCTTTTTTGTGATCATTGTTTACTGAATCTATAGATATTTTCTCATCATTTTTTAAATTTTGTCATGAATATTAAAAGTAATTACGAGTTTAATGGACATCATTTTTCTAAGTAAAGCAAGTCATTCACAATAAATACAGTTACAAGACTCTAAGATATCCTGCAAAAAGAATAATACGTATTTTTATTACAAGAAAATATGTAATTTATAAATATAAATATGTAATAATTTAATGAGAAAAATAATAGTTGGACATAATTAACTCTTTAATAATAATTACTAATTAAAATTAATTAGTAATTAGTAAATCAAATTTAAATATCAAAGCTGTGATTTCATAGAATTGACTGATAGTAAATGCATGCGATTCGATTTTGTTAATGATAGTTTAACATCAGTAATTTGAGGAAGAAGTTCAAATCATGACCTACACAAATCTGAAGAATATTTTTTAATATTAATGTAATTAATAAAGCTCGTTCAATTTGTTGTTGTTGTTGCTTATCTCCAAGGGTCTGATGGAGTCAGACTAAATCTAGGAATCCGTTGACGGAGAGAAATTCGATGACAAGGCGGGGAGAAGTGTAGATTTCGTCCCATAGTATATTCATACAATCCACGATATGCTCAGGAGAAGCTTGGTATCCGTGGTAATTAGGACAGAGGAGGCAGGTCTTGTTTCCCGCTACAAAAGTGAGGCATTTCAGGTGGCCAGAGGCGAGACGTGCAAGGCAAGTGCTGGATTTCCTATCACAGGAAAGAGCCAGAGAAAGTCCCGGCTTTCTACTCTTATAGAAGTGATGAGTCAAAGGTACCTGCCAATCGGTTTTAAACTGGGCTTTTCTCAGGGAAAAGAGTTCAAGATAGGTAAGCACAGAATAAGAAGAATCAGGATGACCTGAGCCCTCCTTCGCTAAAGTGTCAGCGATTTCATTGCCTCCAATATCCACGTGAGACGGGATCCATTGAAAATAGATATTATGCCGAAGGGAGACAATTTTAAACTTGTGTAGAATAGAAAGGCTTGTTTGGTCTCCCAAGCAGGTCCATTTTTGGAGATGTTGAATTGAACTACGGCTATCAGTTAATATCAAGACATCACTATAATTAGTTTCACTCATGATGGATTCCAATCCGATGTTAATGGCTATTAGTTCGCTACGAAAAACAGAACAGAAGCCGGGATTAAAAATTTGTTCAAATTAATTAGTTCCAATTCCAATTTTTGAAAAAATTAGATATTAAGAAAATCATAAGAAATAAAACACAAAATTAATTTTCTTCTTTTTGAAGAAAATTTTTAATTTCTTATCATAAATTTTTTAATATTAGAGACAAAATACAACATATTCAAAACTGTCTCTTTTGCACATGAGAGCGCAATCAATTGTCTCAAATAAATAAGCAACTGTATTTGCGATATAAATTGAGACCATATCAACAGCATGCTATGCAGTAGAATTTTTTCTCGGTCAAGCATTTAAGAGGTAACTACAGTATTTCAATTCCTATATACTGAAATAAAAAGAAAAGTTTCACACGGTTGTTAGCGATAAAGACACATTAGGACACTTTTAATCAGAAAGCTTGAGTATTTTTATAGATTAAACTCACAACATAGATCTTGCTTAAATATAAGATTGATCAAAAGTTTTAATTTCATTTTTGAATGTTCATTTCTTACAATGAAATTTTAATGGCATTGGTTCGGTACCCTTTAATAACATGTGTTCAAATTTTTATGTTATTCTATCTGTTTTAATTTTAAGAAAATGCTTATACGCTTTAGTTATCAATTACCAAAATGATCACAGAAATTTCTGTTTTATATTTATGCAATTTACCTGCTTGATCTAGTTTGGGATTATCTCCTTCTTTTTTATTCAAAATAATCCCCATTAAAATAATCTTATATTCTTTTCTTCGAATATCAACATGATACACAATTTGCAGTGAATAATTGAAAGAAACATTAACAAAAATAAAAGGAGACAAATTTCTATTTTTTTTTTTTTTTTTTTTACAAAAATAGATAATTATCAAGATGAATATGTGATTCTTAATACGTGAAGCATATAAATGAGCCTGCATTTCATACATTTTCATTAAAAAAATTCTTCAAAATTAGCATATATATATAATTTGAAGAAATAATTGTATGGTTGCTTAAATAGGCATTAATTCTCTAAGCCAATATATCAATGTTTTAAAATAGGCAAACTTTCGTAGCATGATGAGAATTTTCCTCTTACATACATTTCTTATAAATTTTCAACTTGGAACTTACTTAAAAGGACATAGCTAAATTACATTACGAGAGTATTAAATTTAATATAAGGAAATAGATGAAAATATTATGCTTTATTTGTAAAAACATATAGAATAGCTTAAATGATTGTGAAAGATAATGCAAGAAAAATCCAGAAAAAATAATTAAAATAAAATAACTTAGTTTAAAGAAAACATTAAACTAAGCTTTGAAAATTTTTTTCTTTCTCACTTTCTTAATTTAATCTTCCCATGATCGCGCGCGCGCGCAAGAAAATTGTTTAAAATAATTCTCATATTCTCCTGAGATATGTGAAGGAATTTTGTTAAGTGAATTTGGTAAGATTGCGATACACTTTCATTATGCAAGACTTTGAAAAACAGGAAATATAACATGCGTTATTAAAACTTATCTGAATGCAACCATAAATTAAGTTCTAAAAAATTTTAAATGTTAAAAGTATTTTACTTTTTAAATATGTTACTTTTCAAATTGTGATACATTTTTAGTTTTCAAAGAGGAGAAAACAGAATAGATTTACGTTAACGTAAAATTTGAAAGTTAAAATCTGATAATCAGACATAAGAGTTATAAGGAAATGAATTTTATGAAGTTTCACAGAACATGATATTACGAAGAAGTTAAGAAAGTTAATATTAATAAAGCAGAAATGAAGAAATTTAAATACAAATCTTTATAATCATAAAAGTTCATTTAAACATTACATAAACTTCATGATAAAACTTATTCTTACGATGCAAATTTTTAAAACAGAATTAAAATCGTCGATAATAAATGACACTTATTTGAATAAAAGAATTTAAAAATAGAAACTTCATAAATTTCTTTAGTTGAAAGAATTTAATTTGAATAAGAAAAATGTTTAATTATATTAGTTGTGATGTATAGATATTTTTAATAATTTAATAATTTCACAAAGGATGTATATAAAATAGCATAAAATAGTTTTAATAAAATATAAAATAGTTTTTTTATCTTAATCAAAAAATAAAAGATATTGCGACCTACATTTTCTTGCGTTTTAGATAAAACATGTAATGCATGTAAAGATTATCTAACATCTTGAAATAACGATTATTATAAGAATCAGTGTTGAATTCAATTACAAAACTTAAAATAAAATTAAAAAAGTATAATATGTAAAAATAATTATTTTTTAATAAAAATAATTATTTAAATTTAATCAACTTTTTCTCAATAAAGGAAACATATGAGTTGAGAAAATTAAAGAATAGAAGATTAGTAAATATTTTGATGTTTTACTTCTTCAATTTATTTTTTTATTCATATAAAACTTGTTTAATAAATGAAAAAAAATTCTATTTCGTTAATAATTATTTGTATTGGACAAAATATTCCTCAATTCAAATTTGTTAAATGCACATCTCAAAATAATGTAGTCAGTAAACAGTGTATAAAATGTCTTTTCTAATAATATTGAAATTCTGTTGAGTGTTGGCTCACCAATCAAATATTTCTATTGTTTGCTGTGTGTGTTTATCAGACCTACAAAATTTGAATGCTTATTATTCAAAATAACAATAGACATTAGCTCTCTCTCACTCTTTCTTTGTAGAAATATTATTATTTTCATGTTTAGTTGTCCATATTATACTTGATTCAACCTCAAAAACCATTAACCTTAATACTTAAAAAGTCTATGAACGCCAATCATTTCATAAAAGCCAGAACTAATTTTTCTATTCACTCTATCCTGGTGTTGTTGTTCTGATAGTTGGAGAGAAAAGATACTTTGATGATCGGCGATGAACTCATTATTAGGCCATAATAAATTATATACAATTGCTAATGTCACTTAGCTTTCTCAGTGTCAGAAATAGTTAGCTAGAAATATATTTGCAAAAGCTGGCTTCTATTAAATTATATTTAGATTAGTTTGATTTTAATAGCAAATTTCCAAACTTTTATAAAAAAATATTGCCATCTTATTTTCTGTTGATATTGATTTTACTATAAGCATTTACTAAAAATTAAAAATTAGAATGATTTAAATTATAAAAATGAATTAATTCAAAGCTTACTTAGTTACTATGATAATATTAGTTATAATGCATAATTTTTCGTAAAAATATTTTCTTATGTTACAGTTATTTTTCTAACTTCATTATGATAGTTTCCTAATATTCTTATTGTATCTCATAACAATATTTGTTTTCAATAAAAATGCATTCTTTTTTTAAAAAAAGTGATTTTTTAAAAATGTATCAGATTAAATTGTTCGAGAGGTTTTTCTTAGTAAATATTTTGAATTATTTTTGTTTCTTGATAAAACACTCTTTTTATTATTTGAGTTAATTAGTAACAATAAAAATATATTATAGTTGTAACAATTAAAAAAAAGCATATAAAACACAAATTTATTCATATAAAAATACAGTAATTTCTCCGGATCAAATTTTCTATTTAATTTAATTTCGATTTTTTATCAGGCAACGCATTGCATTATATTAATTCCCTTTGTTCACTTTTAATATTGAATTTGTATATTAAATAAATTTTATATGGGGAATCAAGAATGTTCTATATTTTACTATACGTAGGATTATTATTATAAAATAATTTAACTTAGATTTAAAATTACGAAATATTAGATAAGCCTATTGAGCATTTGTTTATATTTTTTCAACAATCCTAAAAATTATATATTTAACTTTTCTTTTCTTGTAATAAGCATTCGAAATTATCATCTCACATAATAATTATTTGCATTAACATTGTTCCCATTTATTACTATAAAGTGAAATTTCTACTACAACATTCATTGCAGTGTTGATACAAGTAGCCACAGAACATAATCGAAACAACAGCTTTAGATGTTATGATTCCCTTTCATGGCCTTAAGCTTAATCTGAAATCGATATAGAGATGGGATATGTTTGTCCATTCTCCACTACAATATTTATTCTACTAGACATTTATGAATCCATCTAAGCTATAACATTCCTGAAATGAGCATTTGATTTTGAATGTAACATCAACATACCGATAATATATATTAATACTTTTCCACAAACAGTATATTTCCATTCAAACTCAAATATGTAAAATGTATATAAAATATGTTTTTTTATTTCAGAACTAAGATTGTTTGATGTATTTCACTTATATTTTTCAGATGATGTTCTATAAAATAGCTTGTTGCAATAAATTCCTTTATTGATTATATTTTACTGATATAATGCAATATTGTAATCCACATCACCACAAAAATTTATGTTCAGAAAATCGAAATATTACTTACCAAAGCTCAAAATCAATGTATTGATACAATTGAATGTATTTCATACAAAAATATACTTATACTGTGTGTCTCATAAGCTGATTTTCCAAACCTATCTTAATAATAAGTAATGAAAAAGTTTCAAAATCCAATGAGCGATTAGTAATGTCTTCAATGTTTTCTAATCCTTTTCTAATAAGAAAACAATTTCCAAAAAATTTTATTTAAGGAATTATTATGCTTGTGTATAATTTGGAATATTATAACATATCCTTAATAAAGGATTCCATTCTTGACTTAATGATAAAATTAATGATAATGATAATATGATATTAAATAAAGCATGTAACTTCAAATCAACTGTAAAAGTCTTTCAAAAAGTATGTTTTATTTTTGAATGTTTTATTGATAAATTGATTGCTAAAAATAAACTTCATTTTTCGATATATTACTTTTTTAAGGTGTTTGGTTTTAATACTTTACATGTTTAAAAGTAAAGCAGATAAACACAGATTCATTATTATAAAATGTGCACTTATAGTTTCCGAAAGGTATTGGAATATTAAATAACACACAATTTCATCTGTTCTTAAGTATGTTTTTCGGTTAAAATTCAATGAGTTCAAAAATTTTATTTTTTAATAGTTTTTCTGGCACAAGTAAAAAACATTGGCTATTCATTAATATATTTTTTGGCCTGTAGATAAAATTTCAAATCTATAGTATAGAACTTTCAAAGTAGTTTTCAGTTTTTAACTGTATGTTATATGTGTGTACATTTATACTAAGAGAAGAATCAGCTGATTAATAATAATACAAGAAAATATATGATATTAAGTCTTAAAATATTACATGAAGCATGAGTTTATTATGCGGTATCAGGATACTTTATTCTATATAGGTTTCTCTATGTCAACAAATGGATGCAAGTGAATAGGGAATAAGATAAGTTGATACCGCTGTTTTTTCTGAACAGAAACATACCCGGTAAAATCATTGAAAAATTATTAACCATACAAAAATATGAAACGAAACATATGATTTATAAAAAATGGAACATGTTGTGGTTAAATAAAAATGAAGAATCTTGATACACAAATTACAAGCAGATAAGCTCACATTTTATGAAGTGCACAATGAAACTGCTCTAGATTTTCTTCTTTCGAAAGTACCTTTGTGGTACATAATAAAGGTTGAATGCAATAAAACTACTGTTTTCAAGCCATGACACTCTATTTTGTGATTTTGAAATCTTGTCATTTTGGAATTTGATGACAAAAATATGAGGTTTGTCTTGATGAAGTATTAAAACGCTTCCACCATATATTCTTACAACTAAGAACTCGAACTGCAAGAGCTGTGTTTACTGAGAAATGAATGTCTTCACACTGTATAATTTAAGGATTTTCAGAAGGTTGTCCTCGGAATTTTGAAAAAATTTATACTCAAATGTAAGAAAACTTGTTCTGATACAAATGCATGGTGCATAGTAATACTTTCACACAACGCCACTCAATTTTAGGAAGTTATTGTAAAAATGGTATTTCTATGTGTTTTCTACTAGGAAAAATTTTAATAGATACTGGAGTTTTTCACATATCCGAAATTCTTACAATCAAACAGTTTTTTTATGCACATCATTACTGCCAACAATTTATTGAGGAAGATGCATTATCATATGTAAAGTTTATCACTAGTAATTTTAACAAAATATTCCTTGTTTAGGTTATGTGTTGGTGTTGCATGATGTGCGTTGGTTATTGGTCATTTAAAACTTTCTTCATTTGACACCACGTAGTATATAGTCTAGCATCCAAAAGTTGTTACAAGACATTTACATCTTGAAGAATTTTCCTTCTTAGTGGGCTTCACAGACTATGTCGTAAGGAAGGAAACAAAAAATTAGTAAATTAATCAATTATTCTGACATTATTTAAAGAAAAAAACACCTAAATTTCCTTTTACCAATAGTCACCAACGTTTAGAATTATATATTAAACACCATATTCCAAAAAAAGAACACCTTCTACTATGAATTGGATCACTGATGATTCCCAAAGTCTTGATTGATTTACGCAGTTAATTATTTATAAAATGAATTTTTTTTTCTATAATAGTAACCAGGTATGTTTATTCTTCTTTTAAAACCAATTTTGATTGCATAAAACAGAAAAATGGAGTTAGTTATTTCCTTTCATTTGGTTTAAAGAGCAAGATATTAGCAGTTATATTGTTGCTGTTGTTTCTTATCCACAACACATTTGACATACGTCATAACAGCTCCATAATGTTGTTCGTCATTAAAAAATCTATAATAGAAAGATGATTGGATATTAAGTTCTACTTAAAAAATTCAATGCATTCCAGAATGGGTGGTTATTAGAATTGCTTACAATTTGTGTAGACTTTCCTGCCATTGTTAATGGAAATACACTTAAAGTGGCCACTTGTTAGCCTAGCCAGAGAAATATTTGAGTTAGTCACATTTCATTTTCAGCAGTGAGCCTGAGGATGTTCTTATGAACCAATGGTGTGGCAGGGGGATACGCCGCACCAAATTAAGTTTAGATTTTTCTTTTGAAATCACTTCATTCACTTGTTTATAAACATGTAATGTTTATAAACAAGTGAAAATCCAGTGACCGTTTCTTTCTGAATTGGCCAGTCTATCAGGAGAATAAAAATGATGCATATACTGAGATTTTTTACGATTATACTGCACATATACATATAATGCACATGTAATTTGTATGAAAAACTCTACATTTTAAATTTTAAACCTTATCAATGAATGAATTATAATATAAAAATAAGAAAAGCAAAAAAAAAATTTATATTAATACATTTTCAAGCATATTTATTTCCGTAGTGAATTTTATGATTCACATACGTTTTATTAAAAGTGTGTGAACTTTTCTTCATAATTATTAACTTATTTTAGCCTATTCGCGATAATAAGAAATTATATACATTTTTGTTTAATATAAATCCATATAAAAAATTTCAACTTTAAAATAGTAGATATTTTTCATATTTTCGTGTTGTTAACTCACTACCACCTACAAAAATCAATATTCTACATTTAGCGATACGTTTTTTATATTTTATTTCCCTTGCTTTTTTTTTTTTTTTTTTTTTTTGGAATTGGGATGGTTTTAGCGAATGTTTTGTCAATTTTCCGATAGTAGAAAATTTACAAGAAATGCAGGATTCAGTGGTGTTTTTAACCATTATTATTGGTTTTGTGAAACAAAATTCAGTGAAAAAGTATCCATGTATAACTACTGTTGACTTGAAGGAAAATACATTTTTCTGATGCGTGAAACTAGACAATTACTTAAATTACTTTTTCATAAACTATAAAATTGTAATATTTGTTATGCTTACAATTGAATATTTCAATTTCTTATTAAAGTTTAATATAATTAGTAGTGAAAATAATTTTAACTTTTCAGCTTTGCCTATAATATGAATATTATGTTAAAAACAATTTTATTTCAACAGCCTCACATTTATGTTGCAGTTTATATTTAAATGAAGAAAAATGTATCCATTTTTTTCTTTTAAAAAATACGGAAATAATTACTGAAATTCAGAATAATCTTTGACATTACATGTTATCAAAATTACGTATGAAACGTCTAAAAATGGAAGAAATTATATTCGTAAACCTATTAGAATCACCTAAATATCCTCCTTTAATGATAAGTATGTTGAAAGTTTGATGAATTAATTATGATTATATAAATTTTGTAAGCAGCATTCAAATAAATAAGCAATATACAAAAATTAAGAGAGAAATAATTTTAAATTATGCATAATACAAAATAAACATTATTTTAACAACAGCAACTAAATGAAAAATAAGAAAATTTTAAATTTAGCAACACTACATGTTACGAAATAAAAATTAACTATTTTGATTTCAAATTGAAACTTTAATTAAATAATGTTATGCATGCATACAAAATAGTCCAGATATAGTGATAAAATGTCATTATAATAGTAATAGGTCTCTTTTTACAATAGTTTATGATGGAATCTTATAGTATTGTTTTATAATCAACAAAACACATTTCGTAAAATTATATTATTGCTTCTTACATATGTGAGCATGTAAATTTACATAACATATTTTAATCTAGTTTGAATAATAAAATAGTGAAAAATTAAATTTTGTGAAGACAAAGCGTGTTCAGTATAATTTCTATAGATCTTATGTGTCATTGTACTTAATACATTTCTATAAAATTTACAATAAACAGTATTTCAAATAAATAAAATCCAAACCGTTCTTTATCTAATTAGGATTATATTTTAAAAGTTATTATTTGAAAGAAGTGAGTATATCTTTCACATTATTTTACTTTTATTTGATTTAACTTATTATTTTTAGCAGAACTTAGCAACAATGTAAACCATTTCAATAAATTTCTCATTTCTTTAAAATAAGTGTTATCATTGTTTTGATTTCAAGTATTTCCAGATAATACATGATTATCGGAAACAAATTTAATATTATAAAACTGGGCTTACCAATTTGTTGTTGGGCTTAATAACAAATAAAATTGGGCTTATTTTTATTTTATATTTTTAATTAAAATACTTTGCACGATTAACAATTTCTATATTTTAACTTGTGTCAATCGCCGATGTGTTAAAGCATACATTTTATAATTACAAATATGAACAAAATGAGCTCCACCCAACTAACCAAGCATAAAGTTTAAATTTATGTATGCTATTTTATAGCTATATACAAATAATTATGAAATTTTTGTAAAAGACTTTTCTTCCAAGCATTTACATTCTAATCAGACGTATTGAAAGTGCGGGAAAAATATCAGGAAAATTCATTAAATGCAATGAAAGCATATAAAGAACGGGGATATTTTATAACCGTTACCAAGTTACAGATTCTGTAACTGTGAAAGCGTTTCCCATTTACTTTTTTTTAACAATGAGCATGTGGTTGATGGATTCCATTCGTGATTTTTTTGTTCTATTAGAATTTCAACTCCCTAAGTGTCTAATCATGCATAACAATGATAAAACAAGTAAACGTTTAATGAATAAATTTCTATTTAAATTCTCATGTACATTTTGAAATTTATCAGAATTCTATTTTATACATTAAGAAAGAGTGTATGATGAAAAGTAAGGCTTCTCAACATCTCAGTACTTTCTTCACGTTCTTAAAGAATGCAGCTGTTTTTAAATATTCTATTTGCTTTTCTAGAAATTTATAATCTATTCTTTATTTTCTATTCAAAATCTAAATTTTTCAAATATAAACTTTGGAATGTTTATTTATTTCCTTCTATTTCACAAACTAAATATTATATATATATATATATATATATATATATATATATATATATATATATATATATATATATATATATATATATATATATATATATATATATATATATATATATATATATATATATATATATATATATATATATATATATATATATATATATATATATATATATACACACACACACTCAACACTCACTTCCAAAACTTAAACAACGACGATGTAAAATACAAATAAATAAATAAATAAACAAATACTGCTTTGATTGACACAATAGAAAAGTAGGATATATATTTATGCATAAATAAAAATCCTTAATTATATACAGAAATGAAAACAATATTAAATTTTTGTAATTTATCGGATATGAGATACTAGAGATTTAAACAGATTTATGTATAAAGTGAAAATAAACAACATAAAATGAAAAAAGAACATTAATAGGGTATGTTATCTCCCCTCATCTGTATACAAAGTTTACACCTTGTGACCATACTTTCAATTAGGTGGTCAAACACCACAGAATTAAGCAATAGCAATCCTTCTTGTAGAGCAGTTTCCAGCACAATATGAGTGGCCGTAGGTGGGAAACGTAAAGATACAACACGGCCAAGAGCATCTCAAAAATTTGAATGGGATTAAGGTCGGATGAATATGCCGGCTATACCATACGTGCATTCCCTTTACTCTCCATGTAGTCATCGACGATGTCAGCTCTATGGGGACGTGCGTTATCGTCCATTAAAACAAAAGTAGAGCCCACTGCTTCAACGTACAATCTCACAATGGGTTCTAGAACTTCATTTCGATACCGGACAGCCATCACAGAATCCCGTTTAAAGATGTGCAGGTCGGTGCGTTATCCTAATGAAATCCCTGCCCACACCATAATGCTTCGGCCTTGGAATGCGTGGTGTTGGGGGATGTTTGGGAGCTGACTGCGTGTTCCTTGTTCACGCCATATCCTTATACACTAGTCATTTGGCTCCAGAGCAAATCTTGACTCATCAGTAAACATGACATTGTCCCAGTCAGATACCGTTCAATTGACATGTTCCCATACCACTTTAATCGTGCTCCATCTTGATTGGTTGGATAGACAAACACAAACTCGAGGCACCCGGGCGTACAGTCCAGTCATATGTAATCTTCGGCGTACAGTGGCTGCAGATATCACCTTACCAATGGACGCTGTAAACATAGATGTCACACGTGTAGAGGTCGCTCTGCGACTCCGCTTGGCTAAAATCGCAATATATCGATCTTCCGCGAAGTTTGTAACCCTTGAGCGACCGGCTACGGGCCTTCGGACAACTATCTGTGTGGTTTGGAATTTCTCCCATAAACGTGAAATTATAGAATGATTAACCCCGAAGAAAAGGGCAACATTTGAGACCAACAGTCCAACTTCAATGCGCTCCAAAGCACGCCTGCGCTCAAAATCTTCCATTCGTCTTCTGGAAGTCATAGAAACACGTATGTCTTGAAAACAAACTGTACGAAACTTTTATACACCTTTTAGCAGCACTTACAATCACCTTCTGAAACCCTTCATAAAGCTGGTATCTTATGAGACTGCCCTTTTTGCATATTTCTTGACATGAAAGTGTGATGGGCTCTTTATCTAACATATTTGCATACTTCCATCTACTGCTGCAGTGATTTGCATCCTCTTAAATTCTGATTGGCTTCCGGCAGTTAGCATTTTCCTCTCCGTGCTTAACTTTTGGAAGTGAGTGTATACATATATATCAGACCTGTCTCGTCAGCTCTCTTCAGCTAACGATACAACAGCGTTTAAATGTTCTGATCCAGAAGCATAAAAACGATCAAAGAGTTTACATATTTAATTTTATGTTTCTGACCCAAAACGCGTTTAATATAGTTTTAATATATTATTTACCATTTTCTGAAATGAGATGGAAAACGAGAAACTACATGTTCCACAACTGATTCAGATGTATTCAAAGTCACCTTCAGAATGTGTTCATATTGCTTGTTTTCAATTAAACCCTGTTTGCATTCGGAAAAATGAATATAATCTTTCTCAGATACCCCAACAACCAGGAGTCAAGAGGGAAAAGATCATGGTTATGATTGGAATGAACAGCCGATAGGGAAAACAAAGCTTATAATTATGGCATTCTCAGAATCAATTGTTTCAACTAAAGCTTTCAATTTTTCAAAAACATCCGCATCCTGAAAAATAATGGCTACATGATTGATGATGATGCAAACTTCCAATATAAATTAACTTTTGCAAACAAAAAATGCTTAATGATTAATTTTAAACAGAACTTTTTGTTATCTATATTAGAAAATTACTTGTATTGACACATTCCTTCAGGTGAATATCTTCTTTTCACTAATTCAATGCAAATGTATACTTCCATGTAACCAAGAATTTCCAAAGCAAAAGTCATTCTTCCTGGCATATCAGCAAGAATTTATGAATGGATATAGCTAATTTTGTAGGGATTACAGTGCTGGATGTTTAATAAAACTTTCTGAGCCATTTTTACATGGAATGCGGAACAGACATGTTCTGGGTTCCAGTGTTTGGGCGATACAAAGTGCTCTACGTGGTTCCCCAGCAAAACTTGATTCTTACTGTGATAATGTCTTAAACTGATGTTAAGTCAATTCCTTTCTTCTCTTTCATCATCAAATAATTGTCTTCAAAATTTTGAATACTTTTTTCAGACCTATGACGATTATTATTTCAAAGCCTTTTTTATATTTCTGAATGCTTGAAATTTATGCACAGCTAATGTTGCACAATCAATGTTTTTTTCTTTTAAAAAAGAGTTTTATATTTAGCAAGCAACTCCTTACTAAGTTTAGTTTCACATCTAAAAAAACTTCAAAAACTTTTATAGTTTTTCATGATATGAAGCCAAGAAACACCATGTACAAAGGGAAAAAAGTGGTGAGTATGTTAGATATTTTAAAACTAAATATAAATATAATATGCATATAAGAAAAATGATGTCTTTATAGATATCTGATTGCATATATATACATATATTAATGCAAATATATATATATATATATATATATATATATATATATATATATATATATATATATATATATATATATATATATATATATATATATATATATATATATATATATATATATATATATATATATTATAATATTCAAATAAAAATGTCTTGTCTTTATAATTTTACCAAATGTTTTTCTTAAACGAATAAGTTAATTGCTTAGCAGGAATAAAAATCTGCAAAGCAAACTTTTTACTTTTATCTTCTGTGAAAGCAACGATAAACCAAGACAGAAGAAAATCAAGATCTATAAAAATCTAGACAGAATATGAAGTTTCATAATTTAGCATGTTATATAATAAGTAAAAACAATGATTCGCGCTTTCCATAAGAATATTCAGTCTATGAAAAATCCTTGTTTAATTGTTAAATATGATACTTATAGAATCATAGTTTTGAGTTATAATTTTTTTTAAAAATAATGATTAAAATATACTAATATATTAAAATTCATCGTAACTGCCTAAAATAATTCATTTTAATTCAAGAATACCAAATAAATTCTTTTAAATGAAAAAATTACTAATATACTGTTAAGTAAAAATCTAAGAATCTTAGAATTTTAGAATCTCGTTTTTTAGAACATATATCATAAAATGGTAGAGAAGTTTTATAAATTTATCATAGATAACCCCCCTTAAAAATAATATAGTTACAGCCATTTTATATATTTTAAATTTTTAATCTTGTAGCGCTTCTTATATTAAATAAGTTTTTGTTGAACAGTATAAAGGGTTACCAAAATGTCAATTTGTATTCAAAAGATTGCTTTTAATTCATAAAATTCAAGACAAAAACAAGTGACTCTCAAAAATAAAAACTATGAAATGAGATGCTCAGTTAAATTAAAATATGAAACAAAGTTGAATATACATTGTCAAAAACATCCAAAAAAGATAAAAAAACAAAGTCAAGAAAGGGAATTTTCGTTAAATGTTAGAAAACATTGCGTTTGCAGTTTCTTAATTTAATTATCTTTTGATTAAAATAAACATGAATAAAAATTTCCCCTAGAGAAATGGGAAAAAATATAATGACAAGATTTTTAACCTGTTGGTAAATATTTTCAGTTAAGGAGGAACTAATTTATCAGGAGTTAAGCGAAATGATTTGTGTAGCAGTAAAAAACAAAACTGAATTAGAAAAATAGCAAAACCTGAAACTATCTAAATATGGTAATTCTTATGATAACAATCATATATTTTGACTTTTTAAAACGTTAAAATTGTGGGATTTACATGAATTTTTATTCTTTTTTCTTGATGAGTTACTAAACTTAACATTTTTATCCAAGTTATAAATCAGCTAACAAACATTAATTAATTTTCCCTGCGCATGAATATTAAAGCATTTTTTTCTTTAATAAGAATGGATTTTTATTTTAATAAAGTCAAGAGTACAAATAATTATTCAGTGATGAGAAAGATAAAAATTATAAGTAATTATTTTTATCCATATCCATATTTGTTTACTTATTTATCATATATATATATATATACATATATATATATATATATATATATATATATATATATATATATATATATATATATATATATATATATATATATATATATATATATATATATATATATATATATATATATATATATATATATATATAATGCCGGAGATTTTAGGCAAAATATGAAAAAAATTCCTGATGACGTTATTATGTAAACAATGGGCATTTCTCAAATAGCAATGTTGTTACTCTGAAAAATATTATTAAAGTGTTATTAAAATATAATAAAAATATTAAATACGTAAATACAAAAGAAAGCTAAACAAAACTTTATTTACTTATTATAACTTTATTTACTTATACTTATTAAAACTTTATTTACTTATTAAACTTTATTCCTTATTAAGGGAAACAAAATTTTCATATAAAGAAATAACAAGTTAATCTACTTGTTGCTCATTCACATGAACGATCTTCAATACTGGTCAAAAAACTCCTTTACCCTTTTCACCAGATAATTTTACAAAAATGGATGTAAAGTTAAATATCTTGACGTTTAATGTTTTCGCATTTGGTTGAAAGTTCTTTCAACATTCTATGTCGTCCTCCGTGTCCAATAGATAAATGAACTCCAGTAAGTACATAAAATAATTAGAGTCCTTGACGTAATACTGTACAATACTGACAGCTTCTGTAACAGGCTAAATGAGTTTGATTTTGTTTTCTGCAGTCATCACAACCTATATTCTCAGTGTTCAACAACAAATATTCTAAGTTGTTATTTTGGCTTTTTGCACATCATTCATTATTTTCTGGTAAGTAATTTTGTTTAAGAAAACACTATTTTTTGCTGTCTTAACTATAATTTTGCGCAATTCGTCATCGAATAGTTGCTTCATGCCTATATAAATTTTTGTTGAACAAAGGTAAAATGACTTATATTGAAATTTCTGTTGTTACTTATCTCAGGTTTTCTAGCTCGGCTAGACAACCCCCATAAAACCAAAAATATCTAAAATATATAAAACATGTGATGGGTCCCGAAGGACATCGTCTTTTTTAAAATTTAGACAGGTTAAGATATGTCCAGGGGAGGGCATATTGATGGAACACCAAAGAGAGTCTGGAAATGTCCTTTGCCCCTGCTGAAAGGTGATTCTTCTCGCGTGCCCACTCAGATAGCGGAAAAAGGCAGTTTGATAAGATCTTACTCTAAGATTGAAGGTCTCAGCCGGTCTTTTGGTAATGTACCATGGATGGTTGGGAGGAATTTTCGTAAGTTTATTAAATTCAGTTTTTTCCAGAGAAGAAATATCACTAGATGTGAGCTCTCCTCCTGGTTTTACTCCTTCTTCTGACGCCGATCTGGCCAAGAAATCCGCTTTTTCATTTTCTCTACTCCCACGTGTGAAGGGATCCATTGGAAATGCACTGGGTGACAGTGTCTCAAGAAGATTTAGTATGTCCAGGCTAGTTTGATCTCCAACAGTACTCCAAATTAAAAGATTCTAGATTAAAGCATGACTGTCAGTCAGTATCCAGCTATCCCTTTATTTGATCCTCTTCCTCTGCTGCATATTGTAAACCTCTTCTAATAGCTATTAGCTCTGGTCTAAACACGGAACAATAATTTTGGTTTTCTTATTTTAAATTCTAGCTTTCTTATGTATACCCCACTGCCCGAGTTTTCCCCCACATCATTACTACCATCTGTATAGATTTTCAAAGAACATTAAAGGATATTATGGATTGTTTCAAGTGCCAGTTGTTTAACAAGAGCCAGAATCTCTGAGTTTTTTGTTACAATTGTTAGGAGCTCCTCATGGAAGTATATTTCATTAAATTTTAATCCAGCTCCCAGTGGTTTCAATGAGAGACCTTCTACATTCGAAGAAGGGAGATTTAGTGTCCTTGCATAGGAAAAGGGGCTGTGTTTCTTTAGTCGTTGGTTGCTGGTCCAATCTAGTAAATAGCTAGAAGTTCTGTGTTGCTTGTTGTAGCTAATTAGCTTGTTATAATATTTTGCAAGGCACATTATTCTTCTCTGAGAAAGAGGCGGCAAATTGCTTTCGTAATTCACAATTTCCTTTGGACAAGTATGATGTAGCCCTGTGATGACTCTAGCGGCGCTGTGCTGCACCCTCTCAAGCTTATCCAGACTGGTCTTGGAAGCACAGGAATATATAGGGAAACCATACTCTAGTATTGGTCTAACAAGGGAGATGTATGTAGGGCGAAGTGTGCTAGCTTCTGCACCCCAATCTAGACATGCTATAAATTTGAGAATATTCAGCCTTTTTCTAGCCTTGAGCACGTGTCCTTCAATATGTTTATTACTTGTAATTTCATGATCTATGATATAATCTAGGTATTTGGCATTTTTATTATAGTTCAATTGAGTTCCATTCATTAAGATTCGAGGATGATGATTGAAAAGATGCCTGTTGGTTGTAAAAAAGGTAGAAAATGATTTTGAAGCGAAATTTCTGTACAAACCGCAATATATAACTGGCGAATTCTGAGCTTGATGAGCGCGTTAAAAAGTCATGTGCCTTGCTCCATGATATTCGAAACGGGAAATGTATTTTATACTTTGCTTCTCAGTTGGCATTCAATAGAAAGCCAAGGAAATGTGTGAAATATATAAATCCTTTCATATTTTGCCGGCTTGTTTTAGGCATTGTATACAATGGCTAGGCATAGCCATTGTATACAATTATATAAAACGACGGATTCTATAGAATTGTATACAATTCTTGCATTGCATACAATTATACAATAATTGTGTACAGTTATTGTATTGGACGGATTCTAGAATACATTATATAGAATGACATATTTGAAACTTTTCCTGTTGTATATCTACTAAAGAAAATGGGCATTTTAAATGAGACTAAAATTTAGTTTCATTGTAACGTTTCCTGTTAATTTGCAAAACACCAATTTTAAGATACTTTTTCCTACACATATTTTAAATTACGATTAATTGGAAAAAATTATGGAAGATTTTAATAACTATATTATTAAAATTTACACTTTTGCACACAATGGAAGAAAAATAAATCATATTTTCCTTGAAATAAAATTATATAATGAAATTCATTTGGTTATCAGCAATTAACTCTATCACCCCATCTTAAATAAATATAAATACATGAGTAGAAAGAGGCCAACAATGTTACATTAAATTCAAGATAAATAACATGTGCTAAAAAATCATTTTTATAAAGTTACTTATTAATTAATCATAACACGATATTTAATAGGTAAACGTTAGGCAAACATATTTATATGCGTTATTTTAATTTTAATATAAATGTGCATATAGAGAAAAGTCATCATAATGATTTTGTTATTACCGATTATTTTTTGACATTTTAGTTTAAATATAATTCTGAGAAAATTGCAACTAATTTACAAAGTATTATCATGTAAATGTTACCAATTAAAATACTACATAACTATACTGAACTTTGCTTATATGCTTTAAATTTTATTTCTATGTACTTTGTTAATCTTAAGCACTTTTACCACGGAAATCATATTGGAACATTTTACGTAGAGTTATCAAATCTCAAATGTAAAATGCTAAATATTCCCCAATATCTTTTGGAGGCAAGTACATAAGTGGTGTGAAGGAACTTATTCTGATGATGTTTTGAATGGAGAGGTAGTAAATGAGATGAAACGTTTCTTGCATTGTTTCGAAGTAAACACATTCGATCTCAACGGAATGTAGCGGGACTTAAGATTTATCCTCCTTGTCCAAAATGTAATGTGATCCAGTCCACACCTGTCAGCATCTTAACTTGTATTGGTTTCCGTAAGAGTCAGCAGCTTTGCAGTTTTGCTTCAGTTCTTCATTGTTTAAAAACGTAGGGTTTATGGAATTGATCTAAATGCTCCTTTCAATCAAATGTAATAAGATACAATTATATTTTATTAATTAAATTTATAAATTAAAATACGTATAAAAATATACAATGTAAAAATTGGATAAAGAATATTTTAAATCTCGAATTTAGATATCCGTGACTGATAAATTTGCATAAAAAATAATTGATTGAAATATTAAAAAATTGCTAATGAAATTGATTTTACTCTCTCTCTCTCTCTCATCTCTGATTCACTATGTATTTCATAATAATCTTATATATACATATATATATATATATATATATATATATATATATATATATATATATATATATATATATATATATATATATATATATATATATATATATATATATATATATGTATGTATGTATGTATGTATATATATATATGTTATGGTGAACTCCGTAACTTTAGAAAAAATCCGAGGAAACCCAGATTCGTTTTTTAAATAATTGAATGACAGAGATAAATTCAAAACCAAAATACAATAAAACTTAATAATTTGTTTTAGTAACTTATTTACAAGAGAAATTCACATTTACAATTAAAACATTCTCGATTAAATAATTGAAATTCTAACTTTAGATATTTTTTTGACATTTACACACTAATATATCATAAATGAGTGTGACCAGATGGAAAAGAAGCGAGAGATCAGACTCACCCCTTATAGAAGTAGCAGTGTGGTGTCTCCTATCGTCAATGGCATCACCGCTTTCCGGTGTCGATGATTTTCTTTTCTCATCCACTTCCCGTCCTCTACTCGGCATCTTCGCTTTCCATTTCCATCCGCTAATGTATCCACATCTCACTTGGTTTACTGCTCAGCATCACGCTTAGCTTGACCATTTCTCATGAGCTTTCTCCTTTCTCTCTGATATCTCTTTTCAGACTTTCTCGTCTCTTCTTATCCTCAACTATTTATTGGACATCTGTAGCTCCATTCAGGAAAATGGAGACAGGGCTTCGACTGGACAGGGCAGCTGTACTCCGCTCACAGCTAAAATCTTTCAGTTACCTTCATTCTACTCAACGAGGACCCAGTCTTTTACCCTTAGTCCGTGTACTCTTTATCAATGTCGGGCTTCTCTGGGGCTTCTGTGTCTTCTCCTTTTTTTCGATGCCGTTTTTAAGTCTTCATAGTTCTCGTCTTAGCTCTTCCTCTTTACACCATTGGTTTTTCAAAGTTCCATACTACCTCCTACACTTCTATGGGATAGGTCAGAAATCTCTCCCCCTCAATCCCAAATGGTCAGATTTACAAGTAAAACATATCATAAAACATAAACTTTCCTTTCAATTTTCTCAAGATCATCCATCTATTCCGAAAGGAAAAATTTATTCTTTTATTGCGCTTGTCTCATTGTGCCAATTCTTATTACATCCTTTCCTTTATTTTACAACAGCATAGTTTGAAAGGAAAAGAGGAAACTCTTAAATTTAAAGTGCAATAAAAATATACACATCTATTTTCTCAGGGTTTGGTTATGTCGTTTCACACTACAACAATATATACATTTATTAACTTTCAGGAGATATTCAAGGAAACCAATGAAAGAATTTTAATGTTATACGCAAAACAATGTAAAGAAGAAAAAAATATTTTATAATAAAATTTTATTGAAAATATCCAAATACCTGGATTAAATGAAATAAACATATTAAAACATATTAAAATATGTGACAGTTACAAATTTTACAAATAATTAAATGATATAAATGATTATATCTCTAATAATTTTCATTTAAAAATTTAATCAAAAATTCATATCAAAGATAAGATTTCTGATAAATGTTTAACAATATTACTTGTTAATAAACTTTAATTCTCCTTCACTGAAATTCCAAAATTAGCTTAAAATTATGAAGGGGAATTAGAATACAAAATAAGCTAACACTTTTAGAATCTATTAATTTAAGTAAGTTAAATGCTTGACTTTTAAGCATGCATGTTATTTAAATCATTTTTATATCATTCAATAGATTAATAATTAATTTAATAAATAAAAATCAATAAATACAGAACAATTAGATGTTTTTATGCTTGAAATTACAATTTATTTATTTACTTGAAAAAGAAAAAAGATTTTCTATTTATGAAATATTCATATCTTTTCGAAACTTTGTTTTTACTATAAAAAATTGATTTAAATTCCAATTTATTTATTAAGTTTTTATTTTGCATTCATTACGCATATATATATTTTATATAATTAATAATAAAATTAATTATAATAATCTGTGATTATAATTTGGGAAGATTTTTTTATCAAACTTTTAGTTCATATTCTTTTAAATTTTTAACCAACTAAATAAAACAGCCTTAAACAAGTAGATGGCACTTCAGTCAATTTTTACGGTTAAGATATTTTAATCCTGCAAAGAAAACATCAGGATTAAAGCAAACGCAAAATGTTAAAGGAAGAATTTAAGCATCACAAATGACAAGTGCTGTGAACTGGAAAACTGATTCTGCAAAATAAAAGTTTTGCTGCGGTTTGAAGTTAAAGCTTACTGAACAAAAGAAATTGCTTAGCAGTGGTAACGCTTGGAGTAAGATAAGAAGTGTGGTTAAGGTGAGAGATTGATACATCAAGCAATTCGACCGTGCATTTGTAGATAGAATTGTATACTTCACAACACTGAATTGTTGAAGATTTACAAGGTTGGAGTATTACGTGTGGCCTTGATATGTGAATGGACAGTCAGAATCAGAATTTGGCGAACCATGTATCTGAATGCGCATTGCCGTTACTGTTATTTATTATTAAATTGAAAAACTAAGAATAAATATTATGAAAACCTAAAATTATACTTTTAGGAGACCTAAAACTATTTTATTATTCATCACATAAAACTTAATCTCTATTTGGGTGAGTGGTATTTAAAAAGCTCTTGTTTGGTATTTCATATTAATTTTAAAACAAATTTAAACTAAAAACATACCGACATGCATTTTTAATAATATTATATAATAAATAAAATTTAATATAATACAATATTTTAATAATAGACTGCAACACATTAACAAGTAAGAATTAATTTTAATTTCACCCTTACAAAGTGAAAATAATAATGTCTTTTTTCATACTTAAATTATTTCTTGTTTTTTTCTATAAAGACCCATTTTAGGTGTAATTTTAAGTTTGTGAGTTTAAATATTTGTTGTAAATATGGGAAATAGTTTATATTTATACATGTAAAATAAGAATGAAATTAGAAACTAATAATATGATAATTCACAAAAAAATATAACAAAAATATAAAATTGAAATGTTTCATATTTTTTAGTTTATAAGACCAAAGTTAACAGCCATTTTGTTTTCTATAAAGATATAAGATAACTTTAAAAATAAAGTTTCATTGCATAATCATAACAAATTCCAAAATAAATTTTCTGTCAATATAATATGTTAATATTAGTATATTAAATAAAGATTTAACATAGATATATTAAGTTCTAATTAAATGCGTTTGTGAACTTAATATTTTAATTTTCAAATAAAAATATAAACAGATGCATACATTATGGCAATTTCATAGAATATTAATGCTCTTTGAATGTTATGAGTCATTAAAAGTATGTGTAATCTTTTAAATCCCAAGTTAAAAATTTTTTATAAAAGTATATTAATTTATAATATAATGATTGATGTTTGGAGAAAAACCAGGCATTTTTCTTGTAAAACTTGAAAATTGCTTAAAAATTTGACTTTCGAAAATAAAATTTAATATTTTCTCTCTCTCTCAATCTAGAAAGATTTTATAATAATTGAAAAACTTATCTGTATTACATACACCACGTCCTACTTTATACTTTATCTAAACATAAAATTCTTTAAGTTCTGTAACACAATCATTGGCGTAATAAATATGTAAGATATAATCATTGATTCAAAACACATATTTCTGATATATGCCTGCTTTCAAATCATTCAAGTGTACTTTTACTAAATATTATTATAATTCCTGAAGGCTGATAAGGCGGCAAAGTTTCAAAAAAATAGTTATTATTATTAAAATTTATAAATACTGCTTTAAGTAAATTTATATTATTTATAGGTAAATTTATTACTACTGTAGCTGAATTTCAAGTAGTCCTACATTTTCATTCATAACAAAAATGAGGATCCAAAATTTAAAAATAATATTCTTATTGAAAAATAAATGATCCAGGGAAGGAAATTTCTAAAAGTTTTTAAAAATAATATTTATTTCCCAATCACTTTAAAAAGAGAAAAGAAAACAGAGAAAATATCGATAATAAAAGTGCTTTTAAATTTTCTAAACAAACATAAGTTATTATCTATAATAGTGAAATAATTTGTTTTATCAGAGTTAATTTAAAAGTTTATCTTTCAATATTTTTAATATAAGGCCAAATTAACTTTGGCCATATATATGATTACGTTTCTTTTCGTTGAAATATTTCAGTATCAACTGCTGATACAGTTACAAATCAGTAATCAGATATTGCATTAGTTATTTCTTGCAGATCAGTGGTTGCCTAGAAAATATTTTTTTTAAAAAGTTGTTTTTTAAAAATGTTTTTTTTCTTGAAACAAATGAATGATTCGTTCCTTATTAAATATTCTTCATTCTTAAATTCATTTGAAATAATATGAGAATCATTACAAGATAATGAGGCATAAAAGCTTAACATAATCAGATGCTTAAACATAAAAGCATCTGATTAAGAAGACTGAGTATAGAGTTTTTTGAAAAGTATCAATTGATCGACTGTTTTAATTATAATTCATTAATCAAGTAACTTCTTATGGAGTACTGAAAATATAGAATTGATTGAACTGAATTTATTTGTACAACACAGTTATTAGTGTAATAAATTTAAACCACGGATTTTCTATGTTTTCACGTTTAAGTTTCTTCATGGAAATAAACATACTTACACAAAAATATATTAAATATTGATGTATATTTAGGTGATCATAGATACTACTATTTTAATAATAATATATAAATAACCAAGCTATGCTAAGCATGGATCTATTTAGATCAAAAGCTGTTTCTCTTAATTGATACCTAAAAAAGAAAATTAATTCTGATCTTCTAAAAAAAATTGTATTTTAAATAGCCTACATTTATATAAAATCTTAAGCTATCACAGGGTGCTATGGATAGTTAAATACTGTTTCTAAAAAATATGCATGTTATATCACTCACGTAAGCAATATCTAAATAGATATTTGCAAATATAAATTTATGGTAAGAATTTCTATTTAAGATAGATTTTGTGAGTTAGAAACTTTAAAAGAAATGTATTTTAGACTATATAAACAGTGAAGAATGATATTTTACATAAAATTGAAACTAGAACTCCAAAATGGAAATATGTAGAGACTATTTTCAAACTCTATGGTAATTTTTCGCTATAAATTTGCATTCCAGAATTAAAAGCTTTTACATATATTATCAGAAGCAACAACGTGCTTTGCAATATACTCTAGATTTTAATGTTTTGTATAAAATTATTAAAAAACTAATTTAATTATAATAATACTTCATCTGTCTCTTTTTAATAACCCGTATTTTTTTATAATCACACCATATTTTTACAATACTTCATAAAATTTGATGCCATGTTATTTAATTATTTTATCATACGCATGCATTGCATTTATTGTTTAACTCTTAGGTTACGCTGAAATAGAATTACTTTTTTGCTCATATTTGTAATTGTATAATAATGTATTGGAAATGTATTTCTTCTTAGTACTGTAATTTACGAGATGTTAGAATGCATACAGTTATTATTTTATACACGTCTCATCTGTCTTTGTTAAATATTTTGATGTGGTCTGAAAAATTCAGATAAGCACATAGTTCAAAATCATTCTCACAGTACACTTTGCTTAGTTAAAATAACTTCTAGCCATATATCATAAATGTAAGAAATATAAACAATTATTAGAACTTTTTGTTTCTTCAAATCTATGGGAATCACGGAATTTATAAAGCTGTTTCTTACAGAAAATACATTTAAAAAATAAAAAACTAAATGAAGTAGTTAGAAAAACTCCATAATTATTGTTATTAGAAATATCAATAAGTTCTATGAACAACTTCTGGAATTGATTATGCTAACATAAAGGTAAATATATAAAGCATAAAAAAATGAAGAAATTATCTAGTGTTTTTTAAGTAAAAAATATTTTGACTTTTTTTTCGTATTGAATTTCATTACCATTTATTCTTGCCAATAATGTCTGTAATAAATTTTTTTAAGATAATTACTTGCAAGGATATGTATCAGTAAACTATTTATTTCTGAGTTGAACTTCATTTAAATAAATTGTTATTTTATCATTTTCAAATATTCTGACAAATAGAATGATAATTCAGAAAGTATTTTAGACATTTAATTTTCAAAAAGAATATCACTCAGCAATTTTTTGAAGCATTGATTTAACAAGAAGTATTGATCGATTATTGAGAAGCATACAAATATATTGTATTATCATCGTTCATTAACAGATAAATTAGTTACGTTAAATGGCAAAATTTTTTTTAAAAGCTTCGACTCACATAACCGATTATTATTCTGTTGACATCCTACACGCTTACCGCTATTATTGCATTTCCTATTTTAAGATTTGGTATATAAAGATCAATTCATCTCACACTACTTTTATTTTTATTTGGATTATGTTTTCACTTTCTGTTGTAGTTCAAAGACCAAGTCTTTACAGGAGTTAAAAAATTTTTTTTATTTGAATAGTTGTATTTTTGTTAGTAATTATTAACTTTTTAAAGGGAGAGAAAATATACAAATGATAATGGGCTATAAAATTAAATGCTGGCAAAAAACTTTAAGAAAGCAAAATGTATTACTTTAAAATGTTATTATACAAACCAAAAGCACAATAAGGTATTTTTTTGTTTGCAGCTTTTGGTTTGAAGGAGATTAGTTCAGAAAAATATACGGGGTATTAAATTTGTAACTGTTTAATCTTTTGTATTTTAATCTAGCCAATCAAGGAGCAAAAGGAAGAATTTTGCGTTATTCCTAGAAGATGTATTTATGATCTGGTCTTAAAATCAGTATGACTATCTTATTTTTCAATAGTTTTAATATTAGTATAAGCAATAAACTATGAGATTAACATTTTGTCACTGAATACAAAAATCAAATCCTTTTCTCAAGATGTCTTTTCAATAAAAGAGTACTGTTAAAAATAAACTAACCATTTATCAGACGTGATGAATAGTATCTGCTTGCATTTAACTTCATTTGATTATTATTTTACATGGAACTGAATTAGGAAAAAATATTAATGAGTTATCATTCAACACTTTTATTTACTTTACCTACGAGCTTTTCAATAGGTGTAATTAAAATAGGCAAAAAATCACTTAAATAATAATGTAGAATATCCAGACGTATAAATTAATTCAAAATTGAATTAAGTCATTGCAGAGTATAAAATAAAATAAAATTATCTATTCAAAATTTGATACATTAATTGTTAGATATGCATTAATTTTACTATAATGCTTTAATTAATGTAGTCCGAAAAATATAAAAAAATATAATTATATTAATATTGTTTGCTAATATATTTATTGGATATATATTTATACTGTGGTTCCGTTTATGTAAGAATTTATAGTCATAAATCCAGGACTTGCTTTAAATAAGCATATCAAAAGTATTTTATATAAGTAAATACAGGTCATTTTAAAAAAGTAGAAACTTCTATGTACAAATATGTTATTTTTGAATGGGTTTCATAAGCATTAAAATCTAAGAATAATTATCAGTTATTTTTTTAAATAGAAAATATATTGTGGCAGTATTGTGGCTCTATTGAAGTACTTTAAACTGCGGTAACTCTCAGACTTTCATAGGGACTAAATTTTAGGAACTTTTCAAGTTGAACAAGAGAAAGCATGACTAAAATATACAAAGCTATTGTTTTAGTGATGGAAAGTGTCTAAAATCATGGCAAAATAAATCTGCAATGCAAGACAAACTCGGAAAGCATAATAGTGAACAAAGATAAGTTCGATCAATAAAACCGAAAGGTACTGAAGCGGATCGTATTGTCTATAAGAAAACAGCTATAAAAGTAATCGGACAGCTTTGGTTGTTTAGTTACACAATTAATTAGAATAATTATAAAAAGAGCATCACATATTATTTTATAGCTTTGTAAATTTTATGATTATAATTTAAGGCAAATATGTGAAGGCTATATCATAATTATTACTAAGTGAATTTCCTTATGAATATATACATGGTAAGAACTGTTCCTATTTCTTCATTTTAAAATAATAGTACGCGTCTTATCAAAAATTTAAACTTTTTATTGTATCAAACTTTGTTTTTGTTGTAAATAATATAATGCAAGTAATCGCAAAGAAACACAAAGTAAGTCTCTTTTCGTCTGTAAAACTGTTGTCTTCTAAGACGTCCGCAATCGTCCGCTGTGCTGTCTTCTGATTGGTGGTTGTGTTTAAGCCGTCCAAAATCTATAAATACACCATGTTCTGTTCTCTTATTTTAGTATATGTATAATTTCTTTCTTTGTAACTTGCTTCATTAAAAATTCTTTTTGCGATTCATGGACTCTTGTTCGTGTAACGAATTTCAACAGTTTTAAAATAAATTGGACAGTTTTTTAAAAATGGTCTTAATATAAATTTAAAAACATTATTTTTTCTCTCTCTCTATTATATCCATTATAACATATATATATATATACATATATATATTATATATATATATATATATATATATATATATATATATATATATATATATATATATATATATATATATATATATATATATATATATATATATATATATATATATATATATATATATATATATATATATATATATATATATATATATATATATATATATATATACACATATATATATTCCTATAAATATATTCAGAGGGCGAAGTTAACAAACATTATCTGTTACAAGATTTTGTTCGCTATCCGAATTTCCCGTTAACCGACCATTGATTTACCGTAGATTTTCTTGTGAAACCAATTAATTCATTGAGGAGACCTTAAATATGAATGCCAACCCTGAACATTATCCTCCGAGAGCCGAAGAATGCTCGCGAAATTTCGTTTCAGTTCGTTACACGAATCTGTGTTCTTTGTCCGATTCAGAAACTTAGATAACTATCTTGAAATTTATATTAAAATTATTTTTCTAAACAGATAACTTATATGTGATCTTACTTAAAGACTTAATATTGACTTTTTTATAGTTTTATAATATAAAATGTTGAATAAGAATAATTGGAATAAAGGAAATTAGAAACAGTTCATTCATGAATTTAAAGATTGACTTAAATTAATATTTAACAATTCTTTATCAATTTTAAAATGAATAAAAAGTTTTAAAGACAATTTTTTTAAACTTTTAATTATTCCATTTAATTTATTTTGCATCAATTAAGAATTTTCTATTCATGTACTATGTGTCAGTACATCATTTTTGTCAATGTATTCCAGGTTCTTTTTTTTCACTTCTTATGTAATTCAATTCTTAAAAATTTGCAAATTAAATACATGAAGATTGTAAACTAAAACTGATAAAGCTCATTGAAAATAGTTTTAGTGAATTAGAAATTCAATAAAATAATAAAATATTTATTTAAATTCATGATAAAGCTCACATTTAATAAAATACACTTTACAACTGTGTTTATGTTCATAAAATATATTTCAATTAATGTATTTTACGGACTTAACACAATTAATGTATTTTATGGATATTAAAAATTTAAAACTTATCAATGATAAATAGAAATATGCCTTAAAGTTGAATAATATTTCCTACTCACATGCATAAGGTATGGATGTATAAAGAATTTAACATTCAGCTGAATCTGAAACAGAATTATACAAAAACCTTTCGTTATTCTACCTTTCTTAGGAAAATGCAAAATGTACTTGTAAAATTTATTTAATACTGTACACTGTATGATTTACTATTATTAATCTATTTAATTATTTAAAAACATCAAAACTATTATTTATTATAAATGTAGTAAAAACAATATATGAACAAAATTATTGAGAAAATTTAATTTCCGTTGTAGTAAAAAAGTCTTTCTTCAGTACTTGCGTAAAAACCTTAATGGATATACGAAGATAACCTTTTGCTTTTGGTTGCCAAAGTCATTTTTTGTAATAAAAAAGAAAATTTGATTACGAATTAATTTAACAAATATAATTAATTATAAGTATTGTTTATTTCATGGTAAAAATCCATTTTAATTCAATTATTATATTACTTCAGTATATTTCTGTCTCATGTGGTATATATAATAATTATTCAACCTTTGTAAATAAAACTTTTTGAGAAAACAAATTTTAGAAAATGATATTTTAAGCTTATATATTTCAAATTACTTAGACAATTTAAATTTTAATAAAAAAATTCTCTATATTGTTTTAAAAACTACATTTCAAAACATTACTGTTAGAAATTAAATTGATATATTTTAATATTTTTTAGCTTAAATTGTCTTTATTAAAATATCTGAGGCATAAATTTATGAGGTAATATTTATTTCTAAATTTCCTTTTTTATAAATAACAATGCCATCATAATAGTTTCATATTTTCATTATATTTTTACTTTAAATTGATGCTTATCAGATGAATTTTTGTTTGTGATAAATATATATTTTAACTCAAATACAGTAATATACTTTATGATGATATAAAAATATTAATTAATCTTAACACATTTGATCCATTTCTTTGATCAGATAAAAACAAATACAATTGTTGTCTAAATGAAAAAAATCTTAAATGAAGTAATAATTTTTAAGAAATTGCATCTTTATTCATTTCAAAATATATGTGACAATAATTCAACATGTTTACCACGTTAAAAATATAAAAGTTCTAAGCAAACAAAAAGTGTAATTGGAGTTTTTGCTTGAAGCTGTAAACTTTTATGTTAAAAAATTAAATGCACACAAAATTAAAAAAAAAATAAATTGTTGCACTTTTGTTTGTTTTAGTTTTATTAAACATTGTAATGCTTCTAATATGCCAAAACGAATAGAAGATTTCACAAAAAATAATATGATTGATATTTGAAAAAAAGTGCAATAAATAATAAAATTATTATGAAGATAAATTTTATAAATGGATTATAAATAAGTAGAAAAACATTTCCATGCAGTATGACATCTATTTTACAAAATATATGATCCAAAGTAATTTATTTTTGTGAATTAAGACGGCTTTAATTTTTACGAGACATTTTATAATTAGATATAAATTAAAACTTCAATAATTTAATTCTTTTTTTGAAATAAAATTTTATAAATATATTTGATTTTGCAAATATTTTAAGAAAAGTTACCGTCAATCTTTCACTTATACTAAATTTAACTGAAAAAAGACAATATTAAGCCAAAAATAAACAATTATTTTCCTTTTCTTTAAATAGAAACAAAATCCATGAGGAAAATAAAATATATAATAACAAAAATTCAAGTGCAACTGAATTTTAGAAGAAACATGACTTTTCCATTTGTACATTAATAGAAGCAACTGATTAGAAGTAATTGGAATATATCCTGAAACACCAAATTTTCTTAAAGGTCTTCGAACTACAATAAGATTGTTAATATATCATAAGTTAAATTTTCAAGCTTTTATATCTATGCACACATTTTTAAGTATATTTATGTTAATTAATATGATATATTTTGTTATCCTCAGCCTCTATTTATGCAAAAGTTTACTATTTAAAATATCACCATATATTTTTTATACTTATTTTGTATTTCTTTCCAAATTTAAAAAGAATTATTTTTTATTTCTTTTAAAAGTAGTTCCTAATAGGTACTATTATTTTGCGACGCTGATAATCAAAGTTAAATTACTCTAGTTAATTTATGTTAATTTATTAATAGTTAATTTATGTGAAAAAATTTGTGTATCTTGGTACTTAAATCAAGGCTTGATGAAACATACAATTAATTTAGAAATGCCTGAAAACACTATCAGTTTAATATCCCGGATGAAAGTATATTTGAGTAAACAATTTTATTTTAATTTATTAATTGACAAAACATTTGTGCTAATAATAAATCAAAATAACAAAACTTCTAAGTGTTATTTTTTAAAGAAAATTACATTTGCTATATCTAACATGTGTTTAATATTTGTATTTATACAATAAGTTCAAAAAGTCTATTTTATTTATTCAAAATATGTAAAGAAAAAATTCCATGCAATTAATATATTGAAATAGCAAAAATCTTCATTGTTGATTAATCATATTATATTTCCTCTTAAAACTCTAAAGATGCTCAAGACATTCATCGCTCTGTTAAGATGAAATATTGAGAGAAGATAATCTAGAAAGGGAGTAAAAGATGTTATGATTCTGTCCTATGACCTAAAGCTTAATCTGAAATCGATGCAATAATGGGCAAAATACACCATCTTGTAGTCTACAAGGCTTTATATATAAGTAATTCTTTCATTATTTATTAACGATATTATGTACCATTATTAGAGGGATGATTTTGATGTAATATATTGATATTCCTTTAAATGTTATTTAAATTAAGTGTATGTAACAAAAACTGGAATATTTATTTAAACTAAATATCAATTTAGTTGATTAAATGTAACATACAGAATATAATGCTCAAAATCATTTTATGTTTAAATACAGGTCTAAACCAAAGAAACATATTAATTGCAAAATGAAATTCATATAAAAAGATAATAATCAAGACAAAAGATATTTAAACAAGTAATAAGTGCTATAAATTTATGTCTTCCCATTGAATTTGAAAATTATAATTTTTTAATATTACAGTTTTTTACTGACAAAAAGTATTATTTCAGCAATAGATATTATTTTCAAAATATTATTTCTTTAACAACTGGAAGAAATGTTTTTTGGAAGCCAATAGTTTTCTTACTTATAAATTATATTCTTATAAACTTCAATGTTTTAATTTTATAAAAATTTTAATTAAACTACAATATTAATTTTAAAAAATCACTCATTTTTAATAGTAAGCATCATTAATTTTTTTTAAAAAAACTTGATTGTGCTTCAGATTTTAAAATTTAAGCATATTTGTTTTAAATTTCATGCAGCAAAACACTGCAATTGACTTAATATATTTAACTGAGAAACAGTATTTAAATTTCTGATTAACAAAAGGATATTCATAATTTATAAAATTTAAACTAATCTTTAAATAAATGAATTTGACGCAAAAAAATTAATACATTGTCATTAGTGTTGCATATTTCAATAGTTAAAATACCGGAAAGCATTAAAATAAAAATTTAAGGAAAGAGAAAAATTTTATTACTGTAGTTGAAGAAGAAAATATATTGGTATGAATCCCTTTGATACATTTTGAAAAGTATTATGTTATATTGTGTATTTAATTTTATAGCATTTTATTTCTTTCATCCAAACCATAAAATCTCAAACAAATACTTCGTAATTTTGAGTTTTGGTCAAATAAAGAAGTTGAATATAAGATATTATATCCTTCTTTATGACATATTATACCAAAAACGGGATATGGGGTCATACCTAATTTTTAAATGTCTACGAGCAGTCTCAACATCAAAATATTTTATCTAAATTAGATATTGAATCTATTTTTTAATATTTTAGTTTATTTTCAATGTTATTGCTCTAATTCCTTTTATTATTAACGGTTTTGATATCAGTAGTTTTGTGTTCAATTGTTCATGCAGTTGTATATGAGCAGTCTCAGCCAATCAATTTTTATCTAAACTAGAAATCAATTTCACAGATAGATTTTTGAAAAACAATTATCCCTTTAATACTACTTGCTAAAATTATATGTGTTATTAACATGTAATTAGATATTAATAGCGCCTATATAATATTATTATATATGCGTATGTATTTTACCGAAGCAGACTACTTCAGTTCCACTTACTTTAACAGATACATTTCTTTCATCAAATTAAAGGAAATTTACTTTATTAAAAATGCATCTATAAGACAAATACAATAGATTATATTAGAAATTAATTATTGATCAATAACAAGTATATATTTTTTTTAATTTTGAAAATAGCTATCATAAGCCGAATAAGTTTTTTTAAAGAAAATACATGAAGCATTTTCCCTTTAGGAAAAGCAAAAGGCAATAATGACTTTCACGAACACTTTTTTTTTTTTTTAACTTCACTTAAAAAGTACGAGCAAGATTTCAATCGATAACTTTTTTACTTTTTTCTTAGCTTTATTACTACCTTTATAACAACAAATACTTCTTTTCCTTTTCTTATGCGAATTATTTTTCCATCAAAGCCTTCCAATAAATGTGAAGAAAATGAAATTGGTGTTTGTTTAGTGAGATATATACGAGTGTTTCTTTTTTCCTTTTGTTCGTTTGGAAACATTCGTTACTCGAGCTTTATTTTTGCACAACCATAAGAGCCGATAACAGCTTGCAAAGCATTCTAAGTAATGGCTATTCAAAAAGAGAAGTTTTTCCCCACAGTAATGAGTTAAATCACTGTCCACATAAAAAACAAGACAAAATTTGCGCATTCTGTTTTCTAGATTATTAAAACTTGTCTTACAATTAGTGTAATCAAAATTATTTAAATTACTGTTTCATTTATTTTTGCTTTTCAAATGGTAAATATGCTGTTCTAAAAATCATAGATAAGGAAGTGCTATTTGAAAATGCATGATATTATTTTTAAAAATTTACTGTAAAATATGATTTTAGTAATGTAAAACTGTCATTTTTAATATGCATATTTGAATATGAATGTACTTTCCGTTTTAACTTAAGCTACCTGTATTAAGCAACAAAATTTTACTAAAAGAAAATTATACTTAAAGTAAAAAGTTTACTTAAAGTAAAAAGCATTTTTGTTGGCAAAAAAGATAAATCAATTCAAATAATTTGCAACTGAAACAATATAATTATAATTTTTTATTATTTTAAACAGTGATTAATTTCAAAATAATTATGAAAAATTATTAATTAATTTTATTTAGCTTTTAAATATAGAAGAATTAGGAAGGTAGGTAAAATCAATTTTAAATAGATAATTGTGTGCGTGAAAAACGAATAACTATTTTTTTATTTTATTTTCTGTATCAAAGACGCAAATGTTATATCTGTATATTAAATAATTACATTTTACCAGAAGTATTTTTTGAAAAAGCTAAAACAATAATGAATAATTTAAAACTTATTCATTTTAAAAATCTTAAGATTTAATATGGAATGTTTCTTTAAATTGTTAACAATGATACAAAATTATAATTATAAAACTTTATTGAAATATATTAAGCGATTTCATTAAAATATAATGTATATTTTTTGTTTGAAATTTAAGATTTGATTTATCAATCGTTTGAAAATTTATAATAAAAATGCAAAAAAAAAATTATTTTCACTAGTACAAACTAATTTAAACAATACATTTTTATGTCCAATTGATAATTCTAGGTTCAATTAAAATAAAAATAAATTGCTAACTAGGAAATAAATTGTTAAATACAAAATGAAAAAAAATGCCTTAGCTAAACAATTAACCTAGAGCAAAGATTTTGAATGTGAATCTTCATTTATAAATAAACTTGCATAATTTAACAAAATTTTGAAATAATTATAATGTTAATATATTGAAGTTATATGTAATTATTCTTTAATAAATATTTGTTTCACTACCGTTTGTTTTAAATATAACAAAATTATTTTTAAAAAATATACAAAAACAAGAGTTTCTACATTCAAATTCCTTATAGTTTTTCTTTTGAATTTTAAAGATTCATGCCATAAAAACAGTTTTGTTATTAATTGTAAGAATGTTTATAATATTTTAATTAACAAAATGTATAATGGAATTTCTAATGCTGGAGATTTACCACGGTTGAAGCTGTTGGAGTGCAATTTGCATTTAAATTTGTGCTATAAATTCTCAAGTACACAAGTCTGTGTATATACAGCATGCTATATGAAATAATTTTCTTGTATAAATAAAATGAAATGAAAAAACTGAATTAGTAAATTTTAATTAAATTGATTAAAAATTGAAATTGTTTTAAAATTTTAAATATTGCAATTTTCATTTCTCTTATATTGTTATCCAGAATGATAACACATATGCATACATATGTATTTTTATTACTGTTTTGGATCTAATAAAACTTAACTTTCTTTTCTTGCTCTTGGTAAAGAAGAGTCTGAGAATCATGCTTATGATCATATCTTGCGCAAAACTTTATCTCATATAAGTATGTAATATTAAGTTCTTTTATTATATTTATTATAAAATATTTTAAAAAATGTATGTGAGAAAGCGATTAAAATTTTTAACAATATATTACAGTTGAATTTATTTCTTACTGATATAATATTTTTCTCTTATTCTTTTAATTTATTATATTTTTTCTAGATAAAATAGTATTTATTTTAATAAAAGACTATATAACAATTCTAAGATTACATGATGCTGACAATCAGCTATAGCAAAGCTATTTATAAAAATAATTTCTTAAACATTTTATTCTTGCAAAATATAGCGCATTTTAATTCCATATTATTTCGTCCATATAAATTAAACTTGGATCGCATAAATTTAAAAGGGAGAAAATTCACACTTCTCATATCATATCTTGTTGCTTCAAATTTGAGGAAATTAATGGAGGTATAGAAATATTGCCTAAATTCATTGATTTCATTTGAAACATACTTATTTTAAAGACGGAACGTATTATTTGTCGAGCAGTTTGAATGCAACACACTTAGTCAATATATTTATTGTTATAAAGCTTATGATTTCAATTTACCTGAATATGGATGCACAAAAATATTTTTTTCTTATTTACAAAAAAAATATTAATGCATAGCTATACTATTTCTTTAGCATGAATGAATGTAATGTATATTTAAAGGTGTTTTCTTTGAAAACTAAAACTATAATCTTTATATCTTGCATAAAATTGCTTTTTAATATAATTGCATTCCAAATAATATAAAATATATATAATAAATAACTTACTTAAAATTAACTAAAACTAAAGTACATACATAAAATTCTAAAACAAGATGAGATGATACCTTTTTTCGATCTAAAAATAAAAATATGATACATTTTCGAATTATTTAGAAGGACACTTGCAAGTATGATATCATATGCAATGGTATCATTGGATTTATTCATTCGTTTTACTCTGCAACTTATTCGTCAAGCTTAAAACTTATTTCTCTTTTACTTGATAATTTGATTATTATTCTGTTCTTTTTATAGTTCAAAGTTATCAAATTTGTCTTTTATTTTCTCTACTATTAACCTCCGGCAATTTTATAGCTTACAGTTCAGTTAGAAAAATAAAAATTAAGCCTATTATCAAAATTAACTTTCACCTTTAAGACCTGTCTTAAGTTATCAACTCCAGAAATTTTATTTAAAGACAAGTATTATAAAATAATGTGACATAATATCTTTAATATTTAAGGTTAAAAATAAAGAATAAAATAAAGTTTCGTCTCTAATTCTCATTTGTAGTTCTGAGAAACGTACTTGAAATAAAATTAATTATTGGACAAAGCAAAAGAAGTTGCACTAAAGATTAACATATATAACAAACAACTACCTCATGGAAGTTGAGGTTAAAATGTATTTATTTATTATTATTAAATTTATAATAATTCTTATTATAAAATTAATTTTTTAATAATTTAAGTTAATAAAAATAACTTGTTTAAAACTTTTGCTTAAACTATTGTAAATAAATTGTTATAATATAAAGTCATTATTTATATTGATTTATAAAATTATATATATATGACATAATAGCTAAATAAATGCATAAACTCTAATTCAAGTAACATTAAATAGATAACATTAAATAGATGTATTAAAAGCCAGAATAAATTTTATATAAAACTTATTTTATATCACATTTTTCTTAAATAAGTTGAAGTAATAAAATCAAAATCTGCTTTGTAATTAATTGCAATATATACAAAATTAGACATATACAGTTTTCAATAATATTTTTCACAAAGTATATGGCTGCTAATAATTTGAAACCTTATGAAGTAATTTTGAATTTATTCAAATATAAACCTATATTGGTACTAATATTTAAGTTAAATTACATAAGATAATAATATTATTATTATAAATTATTTTGTGTAATTTATATGCTATTATTATTTAATAAATTATAAAATAATTTATAAATAGAGCTATTAAGTTAAAATTCCCTATCAGGTAGTAACTTTTCAATTTTAAACTGCATATATGTAAATTGGATTTAAAGCTTTTAGATAAACAGGGAACCTTAGAATTTTAGAAATTGTTGTCAACTATATTTTAATGAAATTAATTATTAGTTGAACAGCATGCGTTACTAATAATGCTTGAAAGAAAAAATAATGGATTTAATAGGGCTTCAAAAAGGCCAACAAATAAGAAGTAAAATTAGAAAATAATTGTATAATAAAGTATCCATATAAATATTCATTGAATTCAGTTTGTTATTTAGTCACGATTGTATTCATTTTATAAATTCATTTATATCTATTCATTTAAGAAATTTCAATAGTTATCATGATGAAAGCCTTATATCCAAAATAATTTCAACTGCAACTTCTTAGATAAATGATAAAAAATGAGCATAAATATTATTATTTTAATTTAATGTTATACAATACAAAATTGGAGGAAAAAATTTCTTTGCTGGTTAGTGTATTTTATTGATTTAGCAATGTTAGATAAAATAACAAGATAAAAGAACTTGACATTTAAATGAATTTGCTTATGATGTTCAAGCAGTGTGAAGTAAGGAAAATATGTATCTCTAAGATATGATATACATAAGAATATCCACTTTATAAATAAATATTTAAATTCAAAATAAAAACAAATGGAAAATAAGAGGAGATATAAGTTTAAAAATTCATATTAGAATTACCATTTTTTTAAATTATAAAATAAACTTATTGGGAAATAAACTATAATAATTCGATTAGGTCGTATTTAAAATATATATTCTTTTGCTAGTATGATTAAATATTTGATTATGTATATTTATCATTTGATTATAATATAAAACTAGTTTAATGATAAAAAAATTCTTAAAACCAAAAGTTTTTTGTTTTATTTTTCTTCTCTCCTTAATTCTTACTCAATCATCGTTTCAAGTGGCCAAAAACCAAATATTTATAAAGAGAGAAGATAATTTTTGAGCTTCTTCATTAAGTAATAAAATTATCTGAAGTTTACTAAGTTTTCTCAAATCTAGAAATTAAAAAGAATATTTTAAGAAAGAAATTAAATTATACGTTTTTAGACAATTTACTCCCTTCTTAGCTCCAATTTTTTCTCCCAAGTTAAGCAAATTATAATTCTAAGGATTTAAAACTGTCAATGTTTTTTTAACAAATTATTCCTGACTTTATTTATTATTTGAAATGAAATTAGAAAAGTTGATTGGATTAATTGGAAGGAAAATAACATCAGACGTCTATTTAGTCCTTATAGGTTGGAAATTAATTTATATTTTTATCATATAAATTAATTTATCTGAAATGGCTTAAAATTATATATATATATATATATATATATATATATATATATATATATATATATATATATATATATATATATATATATATATATATATATATATATATATATATATATATATATTGTTAATTAAATCATTTAAGTTATTTTAAGTTATAAAAGTAATTTTAAAAAAGGTTTAGAAAAAGTAATAGTCAGTAAGAGTAAAAATTAGTAATCTATAGTTTATTCTCAAAACATTTGAATATTCTTCGATAATTTTATGCATAAGTCTTGAGTATTGAGTTTATGATTTGAACATATTTATATTTTCCATTTAGTGATGAGAAAGTCATGCATTTTCGTTAATTATAAACTTTGCTTTTTTCTTTACGTGAATAATTTTAAGTTACAATTTAGTTCTGAAAATTTATGTATATATATAAGTAAAAATCACAGACATCAAAATAACATATTTAAAACTGACTATATATCTATGTAATAATGAACTCTTTCAATAATATATTTGGAGTTAGATTGATACATTTTATAGTACTTTTAAATTTTAAATGTTTCACAGAAAAATCTTTCCATTATCAAAACATAGATGCGAGAACTTCTTAAAAAGTGACAAGAGATTTTACGTCATGATTGATCTTATATTTTTATTTGTTTGCATCAATGCAATACTTTAAATTATACTGTTGAAAACAAACACATTCATCAAAAGTGAATTAGGGGGAAAAGCGGATCTATTTTCTTAGTTCCGTTTCTAATTACTACATTCCTTTAGGACTATTATGTATTGACAGACGTATGCTTTGTAAACATATTTCGTCAAAAATTTGTATTCATCATTCTAATGTGTTTGAAATGTTCATAGAATTTGGAATAAATTACACAATATTTTAAAAACTTATTTAATGCAGATGGTATTGATATTTTTCAAATGTATAATTCAAGGTAATTTTAAATTTACACAAATTTTAATGCCAGTTTTTGCAATCTTATTATTTAACTTTAAAATTTCATTAATATTATTTGTTATATAATGACTATCATAGAAATATTTTTATGTTTCTAGAAAGATATTATATGTTACGTTTTAACAAAAGGTAATAATTTACTTTTAGACAATTTTTCCTTATTTATATAAATTAATTTATTCATAATAATTATTTTATATAAACAATAACTATTAGCTATGAAACTAAATATTAAACCAAAAATAAATGTACTCATCCACAATTTCGTTATACTATGAATTTCAGCCGCTAGAGAAAGAATTGTGCTTAGGAAGAGAAAACTCATAAGATACCAAAGCATTTAACTATTTTAAAATTTAAAAACTGGAAGGAAAATTTTACTTTAATGATCAAAATATTTTGAATATATTTTTTAAATAAAATTATAACTCTTCTCTTTTGTTTTAGAGAAGAACCATTGAAGCTAAGTAACATTAAAAAGATATATTGATCTACACTGCCGTCAATTTTTCGTAGTTTTAAAAATCAATGATTTAAATTGAACGTGATGTTTTTTCTTGTAAGAAAAGGTGTGGTCTATTCTTTTCCTTGAAGAATAGGAAAGACAATAATGACTGTCAAGAATTGTTTTATTTTTATTCTTAGTTTTTCAGAAAAACCGCGAGTATGATTTCAATCAATAAACATTTTACTTTTTCTTCTGATCTTTATTATTGCAGCTACAACAACAAATATTTCTTTTCCATTTCTTATGCAAATTATTTTCTCATCAAAACCTTTCAATAAAAGGGGAAAAATGAAATGGATGTTTGTTTTGTAACATATACGAACGAGCAATTTTTTTAGCGTTTTGTACCATTTGTCACTCGAACTTATGTTTTGTGAAATTTAAAAGGCGTCAACAGCTTGGTAAATGTTTTAAGTAATGGTTATTCTCGGAAAAAGAAGCTTTTTTCTTTTATTAATGACTTATATTATAGCACGCCTTTTAGAAATACATTAAGTGAGACAGATATTATACCACAAAAATATTTTTTTTGCTTAGAAATTAGTATAATTTTTTAAACATTTTCCTTTTTATTATTATTTATACAACTGCTTTTAAAATTTTTGCCTCTCTTATTATGTAAATTATATATATGCGCTTCTAAATTAATTAAAGTAAATAATTTCTACATTTATATAACGAATCATTTTTATATTGAGATTAACATTTTGTAACTTTATTTCATTGTTTTAATTGTTTTAAAGTAAATTTATTTTAAATGTTTAAATTAATGAATGAAAAATTAAAATAAAGAGAAAAAAATTAATCTTTAAACTTTATTACCTTTTTCTAAGAGATTTTCAAAAAAAAATATTAGATAAGATTTAGAGATTAATCTCACACACTTCGGAGAAGTATAAATAAAATGAATTACTAAAAAAAAGAGACCGTGAGTAAAACATTAATAATATAAAATAACATTTTAAATAAAGAAACACACTTTAATATTTCTTTATTTTATAAACATATTTAATCTGTAGACTATCTTTATTATATGTGTACATGTAAGAATATATATGTATATAAACCGATGATCAAATGTGTGCCTAGAGAGTACGAAATAGTATCGCAGCGGCACCAGGCACCATGTTTCATTGCTTATTTAATGCACATATTATTAAGAAGCAACCAGATATCCTATTTTTGTCTGATATCTTTTAGGGTTAATAATAAATTATTGAACTATATAAAATTATTAGACTTCTAGACTATATAAATAGCATTTGTCTACAACCACTTTTTAATTATAATTTTATTTCTTAAACTATACTATTCAGTATGTGTTAGGATGTAGTCATTCATATTGCTGTTTCACAATAACTTTTAATACCTCAATAGCATTGATTAATTTCATTTAAAAAATAATTATAGAAATTATTTCATTGCAAAATAATTTAAGGTACCAATAACAAATAACTGTTGAAAAAACAAATAAAATTAATAAATAAGATATGCAAATATAAATTACAAACAAAAAATATATATTTAAACATTACTATATCCTAGACATATAAATAAACAAAATATATAATACATGTGTATAGCCTTCCTAAAACCGATGTTTGAAAACTATACTTGTACTAACAACATAAATTTTGTTTTATTAGAATATTTTTAAAATTAGGGAATAAAATAAGTTATATTTACCAATTCTTAAAATTTATGTGCAAAAAATAAATATTAGGAATATTTTAAATTCAATAATTGATGAATAAAAGAAAATGTAGCATAGTGCTTTAATTTCAGTTTTATTAATAAATTGCAACTACTGATATGACACACAATATGCGTTATAAAACTTCTATACCATTTATAATTCCTAACTTCTTTTAAAAATGCTTAGCTTTAATTTAAAAGAATTGATTCTTAAAAATATTTCAATTAAATATGATATATTTTTAAATTTTTTTTTTGCATTTTTATATTACCAAGTTCTGTTAATGATGCGTAAAATCCAGCAAAGTATTTATTAATGAATGCTGACACATCACTTTCACAAAATTTACTTTTTGCTAATATTTGTTGAAAACAATTTCAACAAAATGTTCTTATTAATATTTTGGGTATTACTTTAATATTTTGTGATTTCTTCTCTTATTCATATGTATCTACTTTAAATTCTAGGATATTTTTTTAACATTTTCTCCCCATTATTTGAAAGTAAAGTATTTTAAAAGTAAAATAAACACACACTCTAAATCATGCTGGTTATTTCTACAAATATTTTGTTGTTCTAACAACAAAGATACTAATAAACTGAAGTGCAGTTAACACTATAATGAATGAGCTTATTAATTTTTCCTCTTTGAAATCTTATTTTATATCTTAAATGGAAACATAATAATATTTGCCACTAATCGTGGTAACAGATATTAAAATTTTATTTTATATTATAGATCTATTGTAGTTAATATTCGCAAATACAGTAAATTTTACATTAGTCAAAACAGTTAAGGTTCAACAAGTTTTATAAAATATTATACTCACAAAAATTTATAATTTATATAAATGATAAAAACAAACTTTTGAAAATTTATTTGAAAACGCTTCTTACCACTTATTTGATATGGAAGAACAAATACATATGAGAGAGAGAGAGAGAAATATGCAAATAAAAAATAGCTTTCATAATTATGCTGACTTTCGACAGTCATTAGCAAATTCGATGACATTAGGAATCCAAAATGTGTGAGAAAAACCGTTTGCACGATTGCTAAAGATGACGGGTGATCGAATGGATGGAAATAGAGATGTTACACGCTTATTTTACTAAGTTACTTGATACGTCTCGCAGTATGGCCAACTGTCTCTGGAATCATTGTCAAACATAAGCTTCTGTTTTCAGAAGAAATCTTCCAAGTTAACTAAGAGCAACAACTCCTGCAGATGAGCATTTTATAGCTCTTTGAGCCCAAAAGAGAGAAGAAGACAATTGAGTATCTTCTTTACTTTTTACTTTTTTTCTTTACCTCTTTACGGTACGACAGAGAAGAGCATTCCTATCTTGATAAAGTGAGCCTTTTTCTTAGACCAGAGAACAATGGTGTTATGCAATTTTTACAGATGAAACCATATTCCGACGTGATAGCGTTTCGAGATGTGCATCTCTGGACTGAGCAAAGCACCAGATACCAACAATCCAGCACTGATGAAAGATGCAGTTGACAAACAACAAAGATGCAGTTGGGTGGTGGAACAATAGTTTGGACCGGCATCTCATTGGTCTCTTTGCCCTGCATGTGGTCCACTAACAGTGAATGGTGTGAGAAACCGGAAAGAGAGCCTTGGTCACATGTCTATCATATGCCGGTGCAATTGGCAATGATTTCATCTAATGAATGTTAACGCACGATATCATCGATCTGTAGTTAAGGAAAGATGCAGTTGACAAATAAAGATGCAGTTGACTTAAGGATTTTCGTTTGGAAATAATGTAGTGGTCAGCTTTATCTCCACACCTCAGTCCCATAAGGCACCAGTGGGACTCTCTTGGTAGACAGTTTGCTACTTAAGCCCTCCTTCAGGCTCTGTAAGAGAGCTGGGAAAATGCGTATTCCATGTCTTCCCTTTGCTTCCAATTTCAATTACGGAAACCTTAATTAATAGCATGAAAAATCAATACACAAATGCATTTAAACTTGGGATGAACATATCTTTTATTTAAAACTTCCTATTGACATGTTTTTATGATATTTTACGTCGCAAACTTGTGATTATATATTTTTTAAATATAAATTCCAGCCAAACTTTTTTTGTAAATAATTTATACAGTTTACTTATATAATTTTCTATGCTGCAGACAATTCAAACCTGTTTTGTTGCTGTTATTGAAGCACCAGCATCCTGTCCTGAACCTATCCTTGGGTGGTGCTCTACGAATTAGGTAGAAGAAATCGGGTAGGCTTAATCTTAGTAATTTGGAAGCAATTATTAAGCAAAGCACTCTCAATACTATCATTTCTCATAGAAAGTATAATAACCACTTTATTTTAACTGGCTTTGCCACCATTATTAAACAGTACGGATCATTGTTTGGGTCAGGATTCGAATTCACTACCTTTCGACAACGAGAAGGAATCCCTAACCAACCAAGATAACATCATACCTATTTTGTGCACATGTCATCCAAATTTGCTGTTTCTGAATGCATTCCTTTACAAATTAGGACCAGAAAAATCGGTAGTTCCGTATCTTTTGAAAGTTACAGTACATATTGATTCCTGTATTAGAAACAAATATTTCTTTTGTACTATTTTATAAAATTAAACTTAACAACAAATAAAGTTTTAATATAATATTTCTGTTAAAATTTTGAAAAGTAATTAGGCAATAAAACGATAATTTAAAAGATTTAATTATAGCTGTTTTTATGAAGATTTAATTTGCATTAAGAAACCGGTTTTTAAAAACCCCATGAATTAAAATTTAATTTTAAAGAGATATATTGTCTAATTAGATAATTGTTCAGTAATTTGCTTTTCGCAAAAATATTTACTAACAATAAACTTTTGAAATTTTTGGGAAGTATAATTCTTAAGAATAAATGCTCTTTTGGGTGAATAAAAGCCAAAATTATTGGGTTATATTTAACAATATTTATAGTATATAATTATTTGATTAACATTTATCATATAGAACTATTAAGCAATATTAACTAATATTAATAATAATGGTGGAGCAATGAACGAGAATTACTTGGAATATATTATTAAAATGGAGGGGTTAAAATATTGTTTGATTATATTAGAAGAATATATCAATATTTAATTAGTAACACAAATTTTTAAATTGAAATCCTGAGTTAAATGATTACAAATAAATATTTCGAGAGAAAACAATGTTCAGCAATTTTTTTCATATGCATAATATTTAATTTGTGAATAAATCTTTTTATGAAACATTATTTTTCTCAAATTCCAAAATTCAACAGTTTTTATGTGATCGCATTCTAGTTTCAATTTTACTTATACTTTTTTATAGCCTTTATCTACAATAAAGTTCATGACGATCATTACAAATTGAATAAATAAAAATTGTTTTCAAAAATCCATGTTTTCTTATGAATATTTTTTTATTTGTGTAGGCTGCGATATTTTCACGATCATTTCATAATTCAACTTTTCGACCTTATATGAACATACTTCGTATTATCATTACGAAACAAGAGTTTCTGAGCAAAATTTCAATCAAAAATATAAAACTGCATAATATAGCATAAAATTCTTTGTTTTTAGCCATTTTACTCCAAACTTTTGAGCTGAATAGCAATGGTTAATCTTTCTAACTAATAAGAACCGAGTTCGCAAATATTATAATAATGAATTAAATAACAAAGATTGTGTGGAAACAGTATTCTGGCGACGTCATTACAATGACAATACCCAATTTATATAAAAATAGTAGGATTAATTTCTCTCCTTTTTACCCAATTAAGTCTTTTTTTTTCTCAGATTTTCTGTGTTGTTAGGATTGCCAATCAGTACTAAGAGTTTGACTAAGATATGACAAATCTTGTGTTTTGTCATATCTTAATTTGTTATGCATTTTAAAATTGTGAGAGTTTAATATTAAAATATTTACAAAATCGTTTGGAGTCATGAAAATGAACTGTAAGAAAATCAACCCTGCAGCAGTAAATTCTTCAAATGTAAATCGATACATCATATATTCTATATAGTGTTCATTTAAATTATCGTAACTTCCATCTTTTAAACGAAGATGCTCTGAATAGATAAAAAAAGTTTCAGCTGTTTAAGAATACACAATGTAGAAATCAAAATTTTAAGTAAAAACTATACAAAGAATATTTAAAATAAAAATCCTTATTATTTATTACTTTATTGCCTAAATAAATGGAAGAACTGCTACATAATTTGCGTGGGGTTGTGTGTTTGTGTATAAAATATATTTAAGTTAGGCAAAATTTAATTTCATGCTTCAGTATTTTTTAGCTTTGCTATATATTGTAAATACTTGTATTTCTATCTTAATCCTCATAAATTAAATTTTAACATTTAAAGGTTAATTTTGCATTTATTTGCTCTGCCTAATCCATTAAATGGGCTTATTATCCATATGATATTTAATGGGAATAAAAATAATTTCTCTTTCTGTTTTTAATCAATAGGTGGAATATTTTTAATAATTTATTATTTTTATATTTTTTACTCTCAGATATTTCTATTTTCTATTATTAGACTTTTTTAAATAGTTAAGGTAAAAAATAAGTGGACTTCTCTACTTATATTATTTTGGGAATTATAACATTCCAGAACTATATTAATACTGCTTACCTCTTCTTAAATTTTTGAATATTTGTTTTTTTTTTTGTTAAAATAAATACATATTATTAAAATAAATTACAAATAGATTTTTTCCAGCTAAATTTTCCGCGCGAGTTTCCTTAATAACTCATACTTATAAAATACACAAATATATGTTTTAAATTTGTCATTTTAAAATGTGTAACATACAATATGAAGTAACAATTTGAACTGTAATTATTTTTAATGGATGTGTTGCTTAGATATTGGCCATACACTCAAAACTATTTACTAAGAACATATAATATTTCCTCAGATATATAAAATAATTTTTATTAATATATTTGGAATTATGTGTGCATATTGTAATTATATTTCATAAATATTTAATATTTCTATTTGTTTTTAAATGCTAAGGTATATTTATCATATTGATTTATGTATGTGAGCAATTTTACCGTTAATTAGAAATGTTTTTTTTGTTAAATACACTATTAACTTTAAAAAAAGTTGAATGGTAAAGTTTAAATTATTATGATTAATAATATAGGTAATTTCGAAAATCTCTTCCTAAATTTAGGAATGTTTAAATCTTTCATGTTAAACCTATATTTCATCGGAAAAACCATTATCTAAAATGACTTGGTGAAATACTTGAAATTTTTATCGTTAAATATTTTATTTAAATATGCAATAATTAGTGCTGTTGTTAAGTTAAAAATGCACATCTCGATTTGTTTTAGACTACCAGCATTTAGTAAAACTTCGAAACACATGATTCGCATTGTTTTTAAGATGAAACGAAAATGTTATATTACGAACTAATTCATCATCGATGGATTGATTAAGCAAAATTTAAATACAAACACAATATTTATGAATATACAGTATTTTTGAAATATCTCAATCTGAAATGATATTTAGCGGAAGAATTTAAATACATATTTAAATTTTTATTTTCTTATTACACTTTCACTTAAAATTGACATGGTGGTAGTTTTAATTCCGACAATTTAAAGGGTATTACATTTTATTGTAAATAAGGAAAAAAAATCATGCGCTATAAATCTCTTGAATGAAAAATATAATAACAATTTTATATTTATTTCAACTTACGTTAACATCAAGAGCAAACTTGAACCACTTTACAGATTACTTGCATAATTGACGAAGATTGAATAAATTTTACCTCTTTTACAAAATGACACCTCAATGTATGTTTGCGTTTAAAGTTAAACGACTGTAATTAATTGTATCTGCTAACTCTTCGCCTGTGAAATGGGATAAGGTAAATGTGACTCTAAATACATTAGTTGGATCAGTCACTCCATTACCTTAACATTAATGTTTTGGTAAGATGCTATCTTTGTCCAAAGCTTTTGTTATAATTTGATTACTATGTAATGCTAGAAGAGATTTAATGTGTATTAATGATATTACTAAAATAATATAATGCTGTTATGATGTAATAAATTGAGAGAATAGTTTGAATTTGAGGAAAAATATTTCTTTATCAAAATATTTGTTTCGTTTTGGATTTTAAGCAAAAGTTTCAAATTAATGCTGCAATATGTATATTTGTGTATTATGAAAATTATTTTGTGACACTAAAATTCCTTTGAATCGTATTTTTCCTTTTATTTTAAATTTTAACATGATATTTTAGATTCATTATCCATATATGTAAAATTCTTGCCTTGATGAATTATAGTTTAAAGAAAAGAAAATAATTTGAAAAACGATAATTAAGCAAATTTTTTTTCCAAAAAAGAAAATTTTAATGATAGTTTAGACCAGTGTTTCTCAACCGCCGGTCCGTGGACCGGTACCGGTCCGCAAGAAATATTTACCGGTCCGCGAAATATCCAGCTTTTATAGGTCGACTATATCGAAAAAAAATAAATATATCATTCACGTTGGAATTTTCTTGGAGTTTTAATTAAGTTTTGGTGTTTTTATTCTCGATGCAATATTATATAAGTAAGTTGAATATACAAATGTAAATTATAACAAACAAAATGCTTTAAAAATTATGTATGTCTTCATGATTTATCTTCGTGAAAAATTGTACATTGGGTCAAATTATTAATATTACCGGTCCGCGCGAACGTGCTGAAATATTTAACCGGTCCTTGGAGTAAATTCAGTTGAGAAACACTGGTTTAGACTATAACAATGAACTTTGAGTATAACAGCTGTGATGGCTTTAATATATAGTTATGACGAAAAGATAAAAAAGTGTTACATTATTTAAATGAAAAGTCTTATATATTCATTTTTTGCAGCTATAATGTTTCAAGTCCTTAATAATATCGATCAATAAGAACAAGAATTAGTACAGAATCATTTATGATAAAGTCACGTAAAAAATAGCTAATTTTTTATTCCATTGAACAAAAGGAACATGTAATTCAGTGCTGAAAATAAACCTATAGCATTCATTTATTTCAAATTAAAAGAAATCTTTCTGTTTTTGTTCAATTTTTTGAGTACAACATATTCATTAATGTAATTTTGTTAGGATGTATTGTTTGTGTTTATATTTAATAATATGGTAATTATTATTAATGAGGAAACAATTTTAAATATTGCTTTCTATTATTAAAGAGCATTTTTCATTTCGTATGAAAATTTATATGCTAACATAGAAGTGATTAACTTTATTATTATTTGATTAAAATATTTCAAATCATATTTCAAAAAATAAAAGAGAATTTTTAAAAGCGAAAGGAAAATTCAAAAATTTAAAATTTAATAATAAAATCTGAAACATATAACGGACAGTCGTCAAATCAAGGGATATTATGCAAAGTACCATAAATTTGACAGTATATCTTTATCTGATGGGAAAAAGAAAACAATATTTTTAAGTTAATTTTAGTAATTAAACTAATACTCAATATTTGCTCCACAAAATATTACTTATTTCTTTAAATGAATTTAAATCATTTTATAAGTCAATTAAAATTTTTTATTTTAATATGTTATTTGACGGTTATGACTATTAATTGTTCATAAGTGTGTGTGTGTATTTGTGTCCGCGTGTGGGTGCGTGCGTGTGAAAAATGTAAACTTCAAACTAGGTAACTTTGAAGTAAAAATTCTTTAACATCTCTTAAAATATATCAAAAATGGAACTATCTTGAATTAAATTTCTAGTGAAATTTTCTTGATAAACATATATGCAGTTATTTCAGCTATTTTTATTTTAGAATTAATATTTTACAATGTTTCGTTAATAAATAAAATGTATCCAATAAATATTTCATTTCAGAAAGAGTTCTCAGTTTAACAACAGTTTTGTAGTTAATGTACATGGAGAGTGTAAACTCAACCTTAAAAGCAGCTTAATTTCTATTCAAATATTTTATTTATTCTCATTAATTTTAATGTATATTTTATAAGAATTAAATTGTAATAAATTATTATATTAGGAGACATGTAAAAACATTCTCAGCGAAAATATTTTTACGTATTTAAATATGGTTTTAAAGGGAATTGTTATTCATACACTGCTATTCTTTTAGTTAACATTTCATTTTTTAAATGTCTTTATAAACTGTTCATCGATTTAATTACATTTTACAAAATTTATTACATAATACAATTGTATTAAGTGATATATTTACCAATAAAAATATTAATGCATGAAAACAGATATATTAATTTATTAATTTTCCTTGATAAGCAACAAAATAATAATTAATATATGCGCTGTGACTATGAAAAGTGAAATATTTACATTTAAATTAGAATATGTAGAATCTAGCACAAGCTTTTATTTCCATTTTAAATACTTAAAAGTTTCGATATATATATATATATATATATATATATATATATATATATATATATATATATATATATATATATATATATATATATATATATATATATATATATATATATGTATATATATTGTATGTACATTAGATATGGATTTTTTTTGCTAATCAGATATATGTTTCTGTGAAATCTATTGCATTTGATATACTTTGAGATCCTTATTCTTTAAGAAAATGTGGTCATATTCTATTAAATTCAAATAAATTGCTTATACATACTTATTAGTTTACAAATGACATAGTAAATAAAATAACAAAATATGTATCAACATTGCAAGTTTTTGTATATATTTAGTTGGGGGTAAATAATGCTCATTTACTTACGGAAGAAAACAATTGAAATATAGCTACATAATGCACTTTACCTCCACTAGGTCGCTCTGCATTCGCTGGGTTTAAACTAGGTGCTTCTCTAAGTAAAGGATGTCAGAGGGAGAAAGTTATTCTCCCTGTGTTGTGAACCTTTGTGAGTAAGGTTAAAAAGGATTGTAGGGACTGTGTTTTCTTTTGCGCTAACACATGGCGATATAGTCATAGAAATCAGAACAAAATATTAAAGTAAAATTGCTTAAATGGAAATCATAATGAATTAAAATTTTAAATGTATTAAATATGGTAATAGAATATTAAGAAATATCATGAATTATATACTCATGATTTGGCCATTAAAAGTTTTGAAAGCTATTATGATTGGTTGCATTTTGATGCTATTCGTAGAAATTCATGGTAAGTTTCTTCTTTGATCAGTAAAAATTTTATTTTAATACAATATATAGCTTATGTTTTATTTTTTCATAAAGTTTTACAAGAATGATTTGCATTAATTAAAATTTTATTAATTTTTAATGTTTTAAATAAAATAATTTTTCATTAGTCTTGGTTTATTTTTAAAAAGTTTATAAACATCATTTCTTATTCACCTAAATGCATTTATAAATAAATGATATAGTTTATATTATAATTATTTGTAAATATTTTTACAAAATGCATATCTGGACTACCGCTGCATAAAATGCATTGTATTAATCACAAAAATGTTGCATGCCTGATATATAGTAGTATATAATTTCATATAGTTTTGTTGTTAAGAAAATACACTTTTTAAAATATTTTTGTAATTTACGATACAGAAAAAAATACTAAAATTTTACGTAAACAAAATCTTTTATCATTATTAATTTGAACTGTTTTTTTAGTTTTTATGTTGAAAGGATATTTTTAAATTTAATATTTGCTGCCAAATATTGTAAATAATTGTGTACATAAAGATTTTCTTTTCACTTATGTTAAAGTTATTAACTTATCCTTTGCCTATCAATTACATTTTTCAGAAACAATAAAATTATTGAAACTGTAATAAATATTAGAAATACTTTCAAATTGATGATAATGTAACAATGCAATTTAGAAATGCTAGTTATTAGTAAATACATTTAATAAAATATAATTTCTTTATTTTCTCTAAATTTATGTGCGTCTTATTTCAACTGCAACTTATACAATGATTTACATTATATCATAAGTTTATTTTCGTGCTAACAAAATTTTTAGAGATATCAAGTATCAAAATTTAATATATTTCTGAAAATAATTTAATTTGAAAAATGAGAAAGTTCTTCTCTTCGAAGAAAATTAATAATTTACTACCAATATTAAAATCAAATTACTCCATGTATATGAGAGTGCTTATGAATAAGTAAATTACTTTATTTATCTTATAGTTGATTAAAATAATTTATGCAGCATTTGTAAAATAATTAAGTAATTATTTTTGTAACATCAAACAATTTTCATAATATTAAACATATTTTTAATAAAATACATTTCAGAAAACTCAATTAGCCAACAAATTCTAAACTAGATTGAACGAGATTTATTGCGACATCCGACATGTAAATTTTGCATTATTTATGTAAACGTTCGCTAAATGCTCATAATAAAATGAGATTCACATGTGATAAAAGTATGAAAATTAGTTTTGAGTAAAAGCTATACTTATCAAAGAATAATAATATATCGCTCTTAAGGCATTTTCTTATGCATTCATGGTAGGCGATAGTAGGTTTGAAATATTTATGATCTCTGTGACATCTGTGATTACCGTCATGATGTGAAAAAAACCCTAAGTCTGTACGTTGTTTTAACTAAATAACAATCGCTTTATTTTAGTATTTTGTTGAATTCATATTTCAACTTGCATTTAAATTGTTACCCTTACATTTACATTTTTCATAGTTTATCTGCTTTTGCCAACACAAACTAACTGCCGCATCATTTGGACCAATGTATTGAGCTTATAATTCTATTAGTCTACCTCTTTCCTTTCAATAAAATAGCTTTCTTGAATCTTAGAATTCTTAGAAAAAAATATGAGTATTTTTTTGAAATTATTGTTACAATCAATTTAAGATATCAATGTAAGATATATAAAATATGATCTGACAGTTATTCTTTATTGTATCTTAAAAAATGACAGTCTTATACAATGAACTACCTGTTCATATATTAAATTATCAATTTAATAACAAATAACTAGAATTCCTTTAATATATTTTCTGTATCCGTAATTTTGTACGACTTATACTTCTAATTTTATTGTTTCACTTTAATTTGTTGTAGAGCGAATTAACGCCTTCAAAGAGATAGTAGATACAAATGTCGAATTTTTGTTGGTGAATATCTTAAATTTATTAAACTTTGCTTCATAAGATTTTATTGAAGAATTTTTTATTAAGAATTTTGATTAAGACTTGTTTTTCAATTGATATAACTAAAAATGTTCAATTTATAAGGCATTAAACACTTATATTCAGTTTTCGAAAAAATGCTAAATTTATTTTCATTTGTTGTATTAAATACACAAATTTACAACTTTATTTACATAAAAAAATAAAACTGAAATCAAATAATAAAATAAATGAATCAAAAATTACTCATCATTGAAAATTAAATTTCATATAATTTACCAACACCTTTATTGTAATTAAACAAAAAATTTAAAGCTTCATTCTTAAACAATATCCATGTGGGATTTATGAAAAAACATTCATAGAATTAAAGTTACTGAATCGATAAAATAATATTTTATTTTTGATCTGAAATAAATGTGCTTATTTCAGTATTAAATTTTCACGCTATTATTAAGAAAATAAACGCAAATATATTACTAATTTAAAATCAATTATTTTAATAGAGAAAAAATATTAATCTTTAAATTGTAGTTAAAGTCTAAGCATTAAATTAACAATTTTTGCAATAAATTTTAATTTTAATGAATAATTATGTGTAAGTAGTAAAAAATATAAAAATAATAATTGTTCTAAAATACACTTCAACACTCTTTTTCGATTTAATTATTTCAACATATTGTGTTCCTCTGTCTAGTTATTATAAACAAAATTAAATGTTATTCATAATAGAAATAAAGATTTTCTTCATAATTATTTTTTCTACTAAATAGTTTTGCATAATATTCAAACCTAACGATACTTTTAAATAAATTTCAGCAAGGATTAATTTTATTTTTTCCAATAAAATAATTATCTTAAAAATTTTATACATTTATTTTTTATACCGCAAACAGTTTTCAAATTTCCAACGAAGAATGTATTGTATACGCGGTTTTTCATTTTTGAAATAATTTGGTGAATGTAATTAACATTTAATATCAATGCTTAAAATAATTTGCAAATTTATTTGCGCTTTCTTTATTCATGGAACTTTATGTTATTAATTAAAGCAGAATGTTTGTTCTGTTCTCAATGTATTTTCAGTGAAATATTATAAAATCAAGCTTTTTAACTCCAACAATATAATCAGTAGAACGTCAATGAGGACTATTTTATAAAAAAATAAAATCAGTGTAAATTGTTGTTTTGAATATTTTATATCAAGAAACATATTTTTGATTGGATTTTCTCTGAAAAATAATTTATTTTTGATAAGATAAGTATGTAAATGTAAGGGTGTCATTTAACAATTTATTTTATCAAAATTTATAGTCATCGTAAACAGACATATACACACAGATTATAATAAAATTTTCATAACTGATAAAATTATAAACCAAAGAAAACATTGTGAAATAAATAAATAATAAGTTTCCTTTCAAAGTTCACGATTTCCAGTTGAAACCTATGTTACTCTTCCTGTTCCTTTTACAAACAACTATAGAAATTCAATAAAAATAGCATAGCTCATTTCTATTTTGTAATTAAACATAAACTTAATCATTTGCTTTCATAGAACAACTCAACGTAAATTTAATCATTCAATTTAATTTAACAATTAATCATAAAATTAGTTCCATTGAAACAAAACATCGAACGTATTCCCTTTTCGCTAAATACTAAGTCCTTTTTATAAACTATTCCATGTTGTTAGAATTAATAAATCATTAGAGGTAATCAAGGGAAATCAAATGAAGAACATGAAAAATCCAGATTTAAGTTTTCCTTATAAGTATTCTCAGTTTGTTCCTGAGAACAAAATGGATCCTTTATGATCATGCAGCCACTGAAAATCAAAATATTTTTAATATCATATTTTTATGTGAAATATCTCATATAATTTTAGAGTCTAATTAAAAATATAAAAATTTTGTGAAAAAACTGAAATATTATTGGAAATTTTATTGGAAATGTTTAAAATGTTTAGTTGGAGATATTTTAATTAAATCCTGAGTAGATTTAAACAATGGTTTCCACAGTTTTAAAGCATTTAATGTACAAAAATCAAGCTTTTGTGAATATTTTATCTCTTAAAATTATTATTTATTGTATATTAGAATATTTATTTATTGACTATTTTATTTATTAGAGTTTAAAAACTTTAATACAAAATTATTACATTAAGATTTTAGGAAAGTAAATAAATTTAAATTAAAAGGTGAGGTAAAAATATTAATGGGTAGAAAGATTATATACACTAATTACTATAAATAAATAGTAATAAATGTTTCGACATCACAGAGAGAAAACATAATATCCTTTCAAATCCTTTTTTAAGTATTTCAGTCTTTATAAAAAATATGTAAAAATATTTGGATTAAACATTTTCACAATCGCATATTAATTTACATTGAAAAATAAGATATTGTATTAAAAAAAATGTAAAGAGATCCTAAGTAAAACCTACACACATTAAAGACTATATTTGTTTCCTTTTTTCAAGTTTTATTTTGTAAAAAATATTGAATCAAAAATTCTATAAAAAATTGGATCGATTTTCTTTAAACATTGTCATAGAATGACATATTAATATTTAGATTTTTATAATAATATTCACGCCAATATCTGAAAAGTGGATACTATTTTATCAAGAAAAGCTTAAATCAAATATCTTTATTTTTTAATCAATAGATTAAAAGTAACCTTTAAATTCACGAAAAGATTTAAAGTAAACTCATTAATTTATCGTTCACTTTACAAAAGAATATAAATTGCAAATGTTACTCCAAAACATGATTTTCTTTTCTGAAGGAACATGAACAAAAATTCAATTATATCAATTTAATGGAAAAACCAATTACGCGTTTCTTAAAAAAGTTAATATACTTAAATTTCCATTAAAAGATCAATCTTAATTGTCTCAAAATGTTTGTGTTCTATATTTTTAAGGATAAAAAGTTTATTTTATAAGTTACTTATAACGAAATGTAACTGAATTATGAATGAATAAAAAATTATAATTATTTGTTTTCAGATTTTGAAAAGAAATCATATTTAAAGCTTTAAATAATTAAATTGTCTAATAAAATATATTTCTTGTATTGCTTTCTTCCAGTATGTTATAATGAGTTGTTTAAATGTTTGAATAATACTGTAATTGTGAAATGAAATTTTTCATTTTCAGTCAAAATTGAAGGAAATAAAATTCTGGAACTATGTAAAATTTGTTAAAAAAAAATGAAACATTAAGTTTTTCAAAAAGGAAAGAAATGATTTCTTGTTTGGAATAGAGAGAGAGATATTTACAGTGAGGCATATATTTATATTGTTTAACAATAAATTTAATGTATGAAATTTAAATACAAGAAGATACATTTACGGTATGTAATACACTTAAGAATATTTACAGTACACATATATGTAGAATCATTTATATTATATTTGAATATTAAGTAACAAATTTAACTGTAGATATTTTATAATAACTTAATATTGATCACTTATAATTAACTTTAAGTAATATTTAGATAGTTATTTAAAATGCTTAGGATAGCGCTGAAAAATAAATAACATTACTTTTATAATCAAAACAAAAATAATTTTATCAAATATAACAAAATACAATAAAAGCTTTCAAGTGTCATATATTTATATATGATGTGTAGTGTTCTATGTTTTCAAGAACCAGAGAATGAATTTCATAAAGGGGTTAGATTTAAATTATTTATGCATCGAAAGTAAGATATTTGTAACTAAAATATCTGGAACAGAAAGTTATTTCATAAGAGGAAATAAAATATATTTTTTTTCATATTGAACATTAATCATGCTTCGAAAATACTTCAATAAACTGTGAAAAACATGAAAATAAATTTTAATAAATATCTCAACTTAATATATCATTTAAAGACTAAAACCATAAGGAAATTGATAGGATTGAAAGTGATTTGAATTTAAATTTGCTTTCATCATAGTCCTTGGTGGAGCTTTATGATTTTAATTTCCATTACCAAATTTAAAATGCTAATAGGAATTGACTAAGTCATCACTTGGTAAACAATAAAGTGACAAATGAATTGAAATATTTAAATACGGACACTAAAAATATTGAGTTTTGCTTAATCATACAAATTTACTACCTCTTAGAGCCTATTTTTGTTAGCATGGTGAATTTACTTTAATTTAGATCAGTTCTAATATATATTACTGTAAGTGTCACATAAAATGAACTACGTTTGAAACGATACATAGAAATCTCTGGAAAAAATAAATATTTAAAATCGTTAAAAGTTTAAGTATTTTATTTAGCATTAAACGCTTTGTATTTAAGTATCTGTAATAAAAATCATTGCACGCCTAATAGTTTTAATAACACATTTAATTCAACTATACTTATAGGCAAATTAAAATTGTGAATAAAAGATTAAAATTTTTTAATGTGAATATTCCTTCACTTCTTTTAAAATGGCTAATAATATTCTGTGCATTCATTAATGTACTGTAGTGAGTTCAAATCCCGGATAAATCGCAGATCCATTATATTCACTAAAGGCGGCTACAGCACGTCAAATATATCATGGTCACAATGTCTTCCAAGTGAAATGATACCTCTGGAATTAGTTGGTGATGAATTGGTCCCTGTACTTCTAAATTACAGAACTCCCATCTGTCTAACAAATAGAGTCTCACAAAAGCTTATAGATTCAAGGAATCATGCTGATTCTCACTGGCAATTAAATAACTGTTAGAAACTTACAGCTTAGTTAGGTACAACTTTAAAGTTCTTATTCAGCGAGAAAATATAACTTGATATTTAAATATATTTTCTTTCTAAATATTTGTAAGGAATAATTGCTCTGTAAACTTATAAATTGTCTTCAATATTGTAGACACATAATTATTTCCATAATAAAGCTAAATGCTATATAATTTAAATACAAACTGGTGGTACAGATTAAAAGAAACATAGAAAAGTGAAAAGATTAAAATCATTAAGAAACAAGGTAAAAGATTATTTCATATATAAATTAAATTCATGCAAAAAATTATTGATGCATTTCTGAGCCTAATGTCAATGCTTGTAATCAGTGAAATCCTGTGAGTGTCAGTCACATCAAATTACTTTAAGTGTGGTGCATTATTCTATTCCCAAATACTTTTATTGCTGGGGAAACTTTCAATGCAAGCACACTGTTAACTGAATATTTTGAATTAATAAACGTTAAAATTAATTACGATGATTTCATAAAAGTTTAAAATAATTAACTTGAGCAAATCATCAGGAAATAACTGAAAATTTGAGTAAACTAAGTAATTACATTAAAAATTTCTTACTGTGTATCAAATAAAAATTAAACTTTCACAGAAGAATAGCATGAAAAAAAAATCCATGTTTTTGATGAAATAAATTACCTGAATATTAATATTATCTGTTTTTAAGTATGTTATAAGCTATATATAAACATAAAAGTATAGACATTGGTCTCCAAATATTAAAGAACAACTAGTTTTTTTGCCTGTAATTTGCAAATGAATAAATGTAGAAGCATCAAATTTAGATAACATGTGCACAAAACAGGTATGTAATGATTGCGTTAAGGAAGTGTACACACATAACGGACAAACATAAATATTTTACAACAAAACAAGCAATTTTGCTACAGCAGCGCATTCTTGAAAAAAAACAGTTTTATGTGATAACGTATCATAGAAACATAATAAAAAGGAGTTTTAATATGAAATATGCCTATCACTAGTTTGAATACATTGTTGGCAACGAATTTCCATTCGGCCAATTAAGTTGTTTGTACCAAAACGGGAAGCGAAATTTTATAAAATAAAATATATTAGAAACATAAAAAAATTTTAGTAAGAAAAATGCTTATCCCTAGCTTGAATTCATTGGCGGCATAGTATTTACATGATGTCAGTTAAATTGTTGGTACAGAAATGGGAAGCAAAATCCCAACGTGGTGTAAGCTGTTTTCCATACCTTCAACAGAATTTGATGGAGAGCTTAAAGCACCAATTTCTCTTCCAAGATAAACATAAGGATGCTCCTTAGGATGGATCCAGGACTGCAGATAAGTTTGATAGTTCCATTCGCTAAAATTCAAGATATTCAAAATATTACTATATAGATCTACAACTAGAGCTCGATGAGTTCATGCATTATCATCGATCAGAATAATAGCATAACCAATTTCACCGACACATGGGCAGAAATATGGATAAAATTTCTCAGGCAGAAGCATATCACACTCTGGACCAAGAAACATGCTCCTTTACTGAGGTAAGAAAAAAAGCTCTTCTCTGTCTTCCAGTAAAAAGAAAGCACAATTGTTTGTCTTGAATAGAAACATGCATGGTAAAGACGTTTTCCCAACAAATTAACGGATATTGTTTACCCTGATACCACAGAGTCTCTGGCTCAAGTTGCGGTGTACAGAAATATTTTATCTCCACATTTGGGCAAAAAGTACTATAAAATAATCTTCTGAAGTTGTAGCTCATGGTCGACTTGAAACTAGTCTGCTCGATAAAAATCTTTTATTTGATATTGATTTAAGAGAGGGTGAACTAAATTGTGAATCACATTAAAGCGTCTATCTGGATCAACCAGTGACATCTCCATTTCCCTCTATCCAACCGTCTGCCACCTTAAAGAATCGGGTAAATGGTTTCTTTCAGATGTTACGAGACATCACTGATTATTGTCAACCAATCTACTAACAAAAGTTGAAAATCAACAAAAGTTGCACGCGTAATTACGAAAACCTGATGTATGCGTATTTTCCTCTTACTCATATTAATTTGATCTTTTCGATCAAAAAAGTGACAGCTAGTAATTTTGAAGAAACTTACATAAGTTCGTTTTTATCATTTATATAAATTATCAATTTTAGTGGTATTTTTATAGTAAACTTTGAAGTGTGCTTATTGTTCTTTACATTTTGGATATTAATGCATATATGCAACGCAACAATATTTCTTGAGTATTCATTCATTTTGTTTTCTGGCATTCAAAACGATTAGAATATTTCATTTTATATTTCATATGAACAAAGAAAGTCTGTTGTATATATAGGACTTAAAATTATCTAGCAATTATATCACAGTGATTGTTTCATTAAAATCAATGTATTATTGTTGAATTAGAAAAAAAAAGCTTTTTTGCAAAGCTTTTTGCCAAAGTTCATAAAGAATGCAACCCATATGATTGTTAAATTTGCCTTTTACAGGGATTAATATTAGAAACAGTTTTGTTTAATTTGCGAAACTGATTTCCGCAACATACAAATATCACTACAATGTCCTATATCAACCAGATTTGCGTAATGCCAATCATCACAAACTCGATTTTACTCGAGTAGACAGAGTTTTATAATTTTAGCCCCAGGATTGTATATGGACTTAGAAACTAATTTATTCATATTCCGAAACGAAAACTTTGATAAATTGAACAAAGAAAAAACAATAATAATAGAAAAACAATAGAAAAAATAGGAATTTTTTCACCAATAAACAGTTCATAAAGAAAGTAAAAGTACATAAAAGAATCTTAAGTTTTCGAATAATATTTCCGTATTTCTTTTTTGTATTTGTAAGTATTAATTTATAATAACATTACGCATTCTAACTGGTATGATTCACCTTTATGAAATCACTTCAATATATGTGCATTCATATTTTTTGAATATCTTTCTTTTTCTTATTTTCCTAAATGTGCAGCTTAATATGATTATTTTTCTTGGTATAAGACTTTATTAATGTTAAAGTTGTTACTTAGTAATAACTCCAATATTTGGATGTTAATTCAACAGTCAATGGGGGTGTTTGCTTATATATAGCTTATAATTCGAAATTTTACAAATTTAACTAAAAAAATTTCATTTTTCATTAGATTTGCCTTTTGTGAATTACAATTATACATCAAGCAATATTGGAAACTACAAGTAAAAATGGAAAGTTAGTAGAGTAATTTATTTTACTTTCAAATTTTCTGAAGGCATGTAACTAAAAGTAATGCTGTTTCCACAATATAAAATTTTATTAATGCTATTTAATAGTCTTTTTAAAATGAATATTCCTTGCATTTTTATACAATGAGAATAAATGTTTCATCAAAGAATTCAGTGAAAATACACACATATTCCGTAAAATGTTTTGATGTGCGATAGCTAACATGAGTGCTCACACATAAAATGAAATTAATAAATATTTCCACACAAACTTTAAATTAATGTACTATAATGAATGATAAGCTTCAGTAACTTATAATTCTATTTTTTATATTGTTTTATTGTTTCAAGGAAAATTATTTTTCTCTGAAAGTTATTATCAAAGGAGTAGGAAAATGAATCATTTTTCTAAATTTCGAAAGTTTGAAAGTATAAAGATTTATCACCTCGCATATCTTCCGAAAACTATAAAAATTACCAAACTAAAGCGATAGATTATTCACAAAATGACTTTGTTAATAATTGATATCCACAGCATGGAATATACAACAAAGGGATGATGATATAATGTAAGCAGTTTCTAACATTCGTGGACTCTTAAGAATTTATATTCCAATCACTCTTTCAAATATCATTAGTTTCCTACATAAATAACCAAAAAAGAAACTAAACATTACCAAGCTTGTCATAAGTTGAAGCCAGCAAAATGTCATCCTTGTCATCCTCATAAAGACCAGAGGATCGATCAGGAGTAAGGTACATGTTCCCAGAATGGAGAGAAAAGAGAACAAAGGTGTGGAGAGGCAATTTACAGCACCTGTCTGCTTTTAAAATTGGTACAGTGCACCGCCGTATCGAAGAGAGAGATAGTTTGGAAGGACGAGCCAAAAGGAAAATTTATCGACGTGATCACTTTCAAAAAAGAATGGCTCGCCTGAAAAGAAGTGAAAAAACGGGAGATTCCTTCCGAGTTAGTGGTAGCAAAATAATGGGAAGATAGTGTTGCGTTGAAAAGTGCTTAAACTTCTGGTCGTGTTTCCGTTTTTGTTTCGTTTCTTATATTCATTTCGGTGGTTTTCTATTAGCGTGGGGTTTTGTATTCCCCTGATAAGGGATATGGATCTGGTGTGTTTTTGGCTTTTCTTCAAGACAAAAGTAATGGTTGAAAGAAATTTCTAAATTCATTACTTCACTAGAATTGCAGAAATATAAAAATATTAAAATCTTTCATAAAAAAACTGTTAATCTGAAAATATTAAAATATTTTAAAAATTGAAAGAAAGTTTTTTTTAGTTATAATTAATTTGTCCTAATTACTCCAAGTTCTTCTTCATTTTGAGTTAGTTCTTTTTTCATTTTTTCACATAATATCAACGACGGAAGACATCAGCTATTTTTATATGCACACACATATGTTACAACAAAAATTTATTTGAATGCACATTTTAAAATTATTTATATAAAATACAAATTCAGTAATATTTTAGTTAGACATTTGAATAAAGTTTTACACCAATTTAATTTTTTTTTATAATTTCATTTTAAAATTAATTAAATCTACTCATATTTATATATCACTACTCTTTATATATATATATATATATATATATATATATATATATATATATATATATATATATATATATATATATATATATATATATATATATATATACCGGGTGATCCAAAAGTCAGGACGAACTTTAAAAATGAATAATTCGAAAACGAATCACGATACAAAGATGTGGTTTGCACCAAACGGATAAAAAAGAAACCGGGTTTTGTGTGGCAATGAAAAAAATAGTTCTGTTGGCGAACAACAGATGGCGCTGTCGGATTTCTGATGAAGGATTATGCAAAGCAACAAACGATATAAAAAGAAGCAACTGCATCAGGTAATGGTAGTCGAAGCTGGTATGCATCGAAATGCTGTCCATAGTTGAGAAAGTCCTCTTAGTTTAACTGTTTTAAAAGAATTCGGAAAGTGCCATTGCGGCATTGCGAGCATATCGCTACATGAAGAGTATGCGAGATAGCATAGGACCAATAAGGTCTTCTGCATTGAACAAATTGTGAAAATAATTGAAGCTACAGGTTCTTTGGCGTCACGTCAAAGAAGTGGACGTCACTCAACTGCAGCTGTTGTTGCCACGACAGTGGAGCAGACGGTGCAAGTCATGTCGGCGGTTGCTGCACATGGGGAGTGCAGTGCTCGAGAAGTTTCGAGGCAGACAGGAGTGTCGTACGGAAGTGTCTGGAGAGCGCTGCGAGTAACTTTGCAACGGTATCCCTACAAGTTGCAACATAACCAAGAACTGAAACCTCCTGACTATGACTCTCGCAGACATTTTGCGAATTTGGTCTTCAATAAGATGGAAGAACAGCACGACTGGCTTCACACTGTGCTTTGGACAGATGAAGCACATTTCACACTCTCTGGCGCTGTTAACACAGACAATTGTCGAGTGTGGACCACAGAAAAACCACATGCATTTGTTGAGGTACCCTTGCAACAGCCTAAAGTGACAGTCTGGTGTGGCTTCACTGTTGATTTCATAATTGGTCCATTTTTTTTTCGAGGAAGTCACACAGACAGGTTTCCAAACAGTTTCTGTCACTGGTAAGCGATATCTAGCACTGTTACAGAACAGCATTATTCCTGAACTGCAAGCGCGACAGGCACTCCAAACAGTCACCTTTATGCAAGATGGAGCACCACCTCATATTGCTCTGCCTGTGCAACGCCTGCGACGCTCAACATTTGGGTAGGATCGCATTATCAGTCGCTACTTTAATCACGCATGGCCTCCAAGATCTCCCACCCTGTGACTTTTGGCTGTGGGGCTTCTTGAAGTCAAAAGTGTACCGCGACTAACCGGCATCACTAGCGGCACTGAAAGATGCCATCCACCAAAACGCAAGAAATACTACTAAATGCTGTGAATAGTGTGGTGACTTGTCTCACAGCTTTACTTCTGAATGATGGACAGCACATTGAACATTTACTGTAGTAAGTACTAATTAACTGTAATTAATCTGACTTCATTAATCATTGTTTCATTTGTAAATCATCTTTTGTTGCAAATCCGACAGCGCCATCTGTTGGTCACCAACAGAACTATTTTTTTTCATTGCCACACAAAACCCGGTTTTTTTTTTCATCCGTTTGGTGCAAACCGCATCTTTGTATCGTGATTCGTTTTCGAATTATTCATTTTTAAAGTTCGTCCTGACTTTTGGATCACCCGGTATATTATTGTTGTTACTTATGACACTAGGACAAGCTAATCTCTCTTCGCCGTTGGCTACGCAAATTGGGTACGTCTTTCGTTTAACCAGAACACTAAAAAGGTGAGAGTTCGACTTTTCTCTAGACTTATCCGATAGATGTCACCACCAGAAAATCCACTCCCTCAATTTTGACATTGATCTGGAGAGGGAGGAAATTTTCCCCTTATTATACTAAAAAAATAGAAACATATTTGTTAATAATTTTTGCTAATAATATCATAGAAAGACATAAAAAAGTTAAATTATTTAATTTTATGTTTTAAAACAATGTACTTTACTTTTGAATACAATGTACAATTACTTTTGATTAGTCTTCTTTCGAAATCTCAAAAGGTATAGATGTACATTTCAGTTATAACTTAAAAATTTTGATTGTATATTTTTTTTTTATATTCTTCAAAAAATGACTCTTATTTTTGTCAAATTATGTAAATTTATTTAAATATGGGAATAAAAATATAAACGAAACGTTTTTAAATTAGTGTATTCGTATATTTTTCTGTTGTTCAATGTCCTTAAGAAACATCAATACTTTTTCACTTCCTTGTGTTTGGAGAAATGAATTGTCAATATTATACCACCAACAAGTCAGAAAGGATTGAAACTATACATACTGTGTAAGCATCAGTATATTATATTTTGTACTGAAATTTTCCTGATTTTCCTGAAAAGAGAAAAATTCAAAATATTTTTATGAATAATATGATTAAGGGTATGTATAGTAAAAATAAAGAGTATACAAAATCGTATATAAATTTGATGCATTTGTACTATGATACATAATAGCCATTCCAAAAATGTTGATAATTTATACAAATTACAAAAAATTAAATTACTAAATTTTATTATTTTTTCACGTTTAAAAATCGTACAATGGAGAGGATAACATAATAATATGTGTGCAATAATTTAAGTATATGTTGTACTTGATAATAATGCGTTTTTTTTAAAGCTAAAAACAAAATTATTGTAATCCGTAGAAAACAAGTAAACTATTTTTGATGCCTATTACATTAATATTCAAAGAACAATTCAAATGTTTCAGCTTTGTTTCAAGGATTTGATGATATAATTTTAGTAATTATATTTTTGAGATAAATACCATGTTCTTTCAACGTAGACGTTATTAGCCATTCACAAAAGGCAGGAGCCAGCAGACTACAATTGAGCTACAAAAATGTACTAATAGCGTGTTAGGGCTTCGGGAAAAATGTATTCGTAAGCTTATGATAGAAATGAAGTGATTTATCCGTTGTTCAAAAAGACTTTGTCACTGGCTTTCTGGCCAAGGGTTGAAGCACTTAATAAACCGGCTAAATTTTGCAACTGTTTAGATACTGGTGTGGTACAAGTATATCTTAATTGTATACTGTTACATTCTAAACATGTCAATTGTAGTGCACCATGTACCATAGATGACATAGTTGCACGACGGTTTCAGAGATGCATTTGGGCGAATGAACATGCTACCCTTGTGCAACTGAGTACCCAGATGTGAACCAAAGAGCTAACAGCAGTATCTTCCAAACTAATGTTCAATGGACGTTGCTACTGCACGGCCTTTGAAGTAGATGCCTGGTTCATACATCTATGCTGACTGCTGCTTCATCGGTGACGAAATCTGTAATTTACAAGATAGTACCGCAACTTCACTAGCCCACTGAGCTAGACATAAAGAGTGAAGACAGAAAGCATTTTCAAATGAATAAAGTTTCATTCTCCATAGGACAGATGGACGGTGGCGTGTATGACCTAAAACCTCAGAAAATAAACATCCTAAAACTATTGCCGGAATGGTCCAGACTGAAAGCTGTGGTCTTGGAAATGTTTTATCTAAATTCACTGTGTTCACTCATGATTGTGGAAGGCATAGTGGATCGATAGAATAGGGTGTGTACTATAGGTATCAATACAATAGGGCTCTTGTAATTTGAAAATTTTTAAGGTACTTTGAATCTCTTGTAATTTTGACTATATTTTCCTTGGTGAAAGTTACAAATAATTTCATTGAATCGGAAGGAATTTCTTTATCAATGATATAAAGGCGAAATTATACGATTTAATATGCCAAGTAAAAAGTGTCTTTTAATAGATCATTGGATTCTGCAAAATACATACAAAGATTGGCTTTTGCGTGGTTAAAACAAAAAAAAATCATAATTTTGTGGAATTTAAATCATTGCACCGGTTTAAGTTTTCAAGATTGTATTTATGAGAAATTTGATCCTATTAACTATAGAATAAAAATTATTGAGAAAAATGTCATCCTGGAAACTTTATCTGATATTGCATTTATTTTGTTTTCAATAAGCATATTTATATGAAAAGTAGTTGTTATATATAATTTGAAATATTCATTAAATTAATATTTCGGAATCTAATGAAGTGTTTAAAAACTCTAAAATTACTCATCATTTTATATAATGTATAATTCAGTATTTGTAAAAATTCTGTTTGTATAAATATTTTTTTCTGTTATAGCTATAAATTTCTTGAACACTTTTGAAGTAATCATTAGTGTTAGTTAACATAAATCTAACTTAAAATATCCTCATTGATTTTTGCAATTACTTATTTCTATTTTTTCTTTACAAATATAATTTAAAAATTTTGCGTATATATAATTATATGCATATTTGGTTAAGAATAATTTTAAAATAAAAAAAAATTATATAACATGAATGTTTTGATAGCACCTGGAAATTCTGGATTTCACTCCTGGAAAACAAGTGGAATTTGATTCTTGGAATTCTGTAACCTGATACAATTACGCATCTGTCCTTATGGATCATGCCAATCTATATATGCGCATTGTTTATCCTCAGGATGACGGCATATACCAGAAGGACAATGCGAGTTTTCATTCAACTGACAATGTATGTTCTGGTTCGAAGATCAACTGATGAGTATACATTTCCCTTCTGGCCAGCAAACCTATCTGACGTAAGCCCAATGAAGAATCTGTAGGACCATCTTGATAGAGTTATTCACGGCATGGATACTCACCTGTATAAGCTATGGCGGCTGTACAAAACACTGGAGTCGGAATGGCTCAATATCCCAGTGAATACCTTAAAAAACCTAACTAGCCCTCCTTCTGCTCGTCCCGCAACAGTCCTCTAAAGATTGTTGTTCTTGCTTTTGATTGGGGTTACATTAATGAGACTGGGATGTTTAATATTTCCATATCTTTGGAATTTATAAGAAAAGTTTGCATTTCAAATTTATATTAAATTAAAAAAAACATTTTGTTAATGAAAATATTTTAAAAAATTTGAAATTTTTTTTACAAAATAATTTATTAGAATATAAATCACAATTAAATTATCTATTCCTCATAAGTGAGATCACTGAATGCAATCCATTATAACCAATCAATTGATTAAAGTTTTGAGATACAGCTCCTTAAAATTTATCGGATTTATTTTTGTTTCAAGTTAAATATTTTGCTTATAATTATCCATAGATTATGATCACAAGATATTTATAAGTTGGACTTAATTAAATAAGCAAGCTTTTTAAAAGCTATTATTTTCAAATAATATGTAGTTATTATAATATTTTAAACGTCATATTAAGTATAGTGCATAATGAAAGAGATTTTTTCAATTTTTAAAACTCTATCAAGGGCAAAAAATAAGGAAGCAAATTTAGTAGCACATTTTATTACCTTTCTTAAAAACATGCATTCACACACAAAAAAGTTATTGCTTATTATTAAACTTCTCATGCTTATTATTTTATTGGTACTTTCAGTACATCACATGAGAAAAGTAAAATCATAAAATTAACGCAATAAACTAAAACAGAAGCTACACATTTAACTTGATTACTTACTTAATTGAAAATCAAATACACCGTCAAAATTTATTTGATGCTCATTTCAAAGTTTCCAAAAAAACTTTCTTCTTGATAGTGATGAGACGTTTAAATTATCCCTTTTTATGAGTTGAAAAATAACCTGAAACTGTCTGACAAAAAACAGAATACACAAACATACAACTGAGTAAAGTACTTCAGTAAAAATAAGTTATGATTGTGAAAAATAAAATCTAACGGGTCGGAATTCTTTTAAATATTAAAAGGATAAACTCATCCTTCTCTGAAAAAAAGCCTTCATTTATAGATTTTCTACACAGTCGTATGGAGTGGTATAAAACACCAGAAGTCTGTAAACGTTGAAGTTCAGTTTAACGCCGTGGAGTGTTTTTTATGACTTTTTTTCATCCTACCAAATTGCTTGTGGCACATAAAATCAAATTTAAAAGACCAAGAAAAATGAATATGCGACATTAATGTAAGCATGAACAAAGATGTTTCGAGCATGGTCTTTAGGAAAAAAGAGAATATATATTTTTGGAAAAATTCCAGAGCTTAGAAAAAGAAAATTCTAATGGAAAATGTGAGTAGTTCTGAGTGAAAAAAAAGTTTTTAAATTACTAAATGGCCTTTTTTTTGCATTTTTTACTTATGAAAAAAATACCATGGATCAAAAATAATTTTAAATTATTAAATTGATCAAAATGAAATGTGCTAGTTATAACATTGTAACCGGGAAATGTTTTAGTAAGGGATGAGATAATATATTTTATCAACACTCGCTCCATTTAACGCATTTTTTAATGTTAAAATGAATGTTTTCTTTAAAAATTTATTAATGTATACATATACCTCTTAATTTTTTGTCAAATAATTTTGAGCTCATTTCAATTTTTTTTTTGAGTTTCATTGAATTTACATTTGTTTTCCTTTTTTGATCACTCCTTTATTTGAATGATATTCATCAATATTATATAAAGGAAAGACTCCCGCATATTTACATAAATTTTTTAAAAAAAATGGAAATGAAAAACTGAAAATACATTCAGCATTCCTTACTTTCAATTGAGAAAAACAAAAACATTTTTCTTTTTTTTAAATAGTATATAATGTTGTAAGTACTCTTAATGCTTCAGAAACGTATGATTTTCTATAAAGTGTACATACAGGGAAAAACAAGTGCATTGTTGAACAATAATAAAAAATAAATTTACCAAAGTCAATTTTAAACCGGCCTTAATTTATGTGAAATATCAATCTTATTTGTTTATAGGGATTAAAGATTATTTTTATAATAACATTTTTGTTCCTTCTCGCATAACACATAAAATTGTAATTTTCATTTGAGCTAAACTTATATATAAAAATTGGTGTCACAAGTTTAACTAAATTAATCAAAATTTACACAACTTATTATTTTATTGTCATTAATAAAACTAAATATTATTTCTGAACATGTAATATGTATAATAACGAGTATCGTTCAGCAAAAAGAATTTAAACAGTAAATAATTATACATTTATAAGTTCCATAAAGGAAGTTCCACCAGTTGAAGATGGCTCCATTTAAATGCAGATCGCAGAAAAAGAAATACGAAAAATCATCTGATTTAATGACATGAAATTTAGATTATGGGTATTATTAGTGATCAAAACTATGTATCAATTTGATGAACCAGTTTCATAAGGCATCAGTGAATTATAAATTAATAATAGAGAAGTAAAAAGATATTAGATTTTAGATATTAATTCTTTGTTTGATTTTTCTCTGCACAAAGAATCCCACCTATATTTGAATGCAGATAGTTGCTCTTCTAAATTAACAGCCATAATATTTAACGAATTGTTGCCATTTTTAAATAATATAAAAAAACGAGAAAAAATGTGGAGTTAAGTAAAATGCATTTGATGAACTGAGATATGCATTTGATAGATAAATGAAAATTCTAAAAAGGTGAATGTTTTCCAAAAATTAACAGCTTAACATTCGTTTCCCAAAAATTAACAGCTTAATGTATTACCAATATAAAAGACAACATTAAATACTCTGTTTTTTAACTATACTATCTGAAAATCTTTAAACTATGGATACATTTGAAAGGTTCCACTTTTAAGCAATTATTTCCTCCAAGAAAGGCATTAAAAATAATTCAGATTGCTTACTGATTTTGACTAAATAAGTCTTCAAAAAAATTTTAAGGAGTAAGATTTATGGATTAAGTTGCATAATTAATTAAATCAAATCGCTAAGAAGCTAATTATTGTTTTATACTACTAGTAGTCTGAATTTATACTTGATATCATTTAAACATACGTTCACTGCACTAAATATCTTATAGACAAACATAACAGTTTTTCTTCCTTCCTTCTTGGTTCTTTCTTTTCATGTAATTAATATATCGCTGAAAGAACGTACAATAGTAATACATCCTAAAGGTTAAATCTTTGTCCTTCAAAATATGTATGTTACCTTTTTCTTGATTGAGATCAAAAAGAAAAATATCCATATTATCTAAATAAATATTTTATGATTAAAAACAAAAGGACAATTATGAAAATTTTAAATAAGATTCTAAATTTCAGTTTGTATGAGTTTTCATGAAAATATATTCTTTTGTTTTCTTCTAGGATTGTTTTAAATATAGTACAAATTTTTAAAGCTTTCCCAGAAGAAAAGAAAAGAATGAAAAAGAAATACAAAAGAAGAAATAGGAATCTTTCTCTACCAATATGAGATTTAGATACTAAAAATTTAGATCTATCTGATGATGGTTACGTTCTTATTACAAAACAACAGAAAATTTGGTGTATTTTGAGCACTTTTTCAACTGTTTTCTAATCTTATAATTGTCAATCTTGCTTTATTTGACAACATTTTTTGAAATCCTTTTAGTATATCTCTTATTTATTTATTTATTCTTATAATAATGTTAAATAAAACAAATTATTTATCTCTCATATTATTGCAAACGATTCATGATCTATATATATATATATATATATATATATATATATATATATATATATATATATATATATATATATATATATATATATATATATATATATATATATATATATATATATATATATATATATATATATATATATATATATATATATATATATATATATACAACAGGCCTATTCAGTGATTCTATAGCACATTTACAAAAGAAATTTCATATATTTCATTTCATCATACTTCTTAAAGAATCATTCCTTCAGTAATGTGAATCTTTTAAGAAACTTCTTTATATATATATATATATATATATATATATATATATATATATATATATATATATATATATATATATATATATATATATATATACAACAGGCCTATTCAGTGATTCTATAGCACATTTACAAAAAGAAATTTCATATATTTCATTTCATCATACTTCTTAAAGAATCATTCCTTCAGTAATGTGAATCTTTTAAGAAACTTCTTGCGCTTTTAAGAAACTCTTTTAAAAAGTTCTTGAGCTTAAAATTTTTTTAAGTGTGATGTGAGGAATATTGAATCTTCTAACTATGATGTAATTGCAGTTTCTCTAATCGTTGTATGAAGACTTGTGTACCTTTCATTTTTTGTGTACATCAATTTTGGTTTTATTTTGTAAGCATGTTATAATATTTTATTTTCTTCTTCTCTCAATTAGTTCCTAGGTAATAAATGCAAAAGAACTTAATACATTTTTAAAATAGCAAATGTTGAAATAAAAAATGACATTTATTCCTTAAAATTTAAATTTTTAAAAAAAATATTTTCAATACTTCAAATTTTCATGCTACTCCTTTTGATAAACGTTTAAAAATATGATTCTGTTAACATGTTTTTCAAATTAATTAAATCCTAATTTTGAAGATATGCACACCTATTCTGTTGAAGCCTAGCTTTATGAAGAAAGTAAACAAACTGAAAAGCACTCTCCTATTGGTTAATGAATGTACTGATACACTGACCTCCAAAGATAAGGAAAAACTGTTTTTTTGCGCCTAATTTGCAAATTAATAATGAAACAAAAACTTTGGATGACAGGTGCAAAAAACAGGTATGAATTGATTATAATGTAGAAGGCTACATGGAAAAATGCATAAATGATTTACATGAGAAAATTCCCGTTGGAAAGTTCAATACTTAGAAAAATAATCACAGTTTTAAGGCATTTGCCTATCTCTAGTTTTAATGTATCGACTTCATTGACTTAAAATTATGTCTGTTAAAATATCTATTACCGAATATATGTTTCAAAATGTCAGGCAGCGATAGCCCCATATTATTTCTTTAAAGTATTCCTACTATATATTACCATTAAACTATTTATTGAATAAAAGGTATGAATTAAAATCATATATTCTTGATTCACAAATACACTGCAATGAGAAAAATTACAAGTATATAAGTACAATTCATTTTTCAGTGGTACAAAACACAAACATATAGTAATTAAATTATAATGAAAAAATAATCTCCTAAAATTTATATGGTCATTTCTCTTCAAATTGGATATAAATGAAATAAAATGTCAGATGACGAAAGATAATTATGTATATAAAATATGTAATAACTTTTTTTTTCTTAAAGTTAGAAGTTTGAATTTTGTTCTGAAGATATTTTTTTAAACTTTATTTTGTTTCAATATTATAAAAATGTCTAATTGCTTCTCGGTGTGATATATTATCCATTGTTTTTTAGTTATATGACACACTTTATGGTGTACATTTGTAAAGGACATGTGTTATTAGAATGTAATCAAGGCAGTTTTATTTAATCAGAAAGTTATCGAGCAGAAAAATTAATAATTTACAAAGTAATTTACACGAATATATATGACGTAAAAATATTTTTTAAATAAATTCTGAACTGAAATATGTAATATAATGAAAAGTGGAAGATTTCTTGGAGTTCAAATTTTCCTTATAGATGTATTAATACGAAATATATTTAGAGATATTACACTAGTTAGCATCATTTTAAAACTGAATTCAAATCATTTATTTACATGAAAAAATAAAAAAAAAATTAATTAAATTAAATTTTGTATTTCTAATCTAGTTTTCAAAAAGATTTTGTTAATTGACATTTAATTTTTGGGGAAGTTTACAGGTAATTTTTCACTAATGAAGTCTTGCATTACATGTCGTATTTGAAAATGTATATTGTAAATTTTAATAACGCTTCCAAATACAAAACAATGGAAAGTAGTTTTTTATTTTATTTGCTTTAATTATTTTTTCACAGTTTGTGAGCAAAATAAATCTGCCATTAAATATAAAAATGCAGTTCTTACCTTTTATGTACTAATATAAGGTGAAATGACAATGCTATGAAAAATTTTAATTGGAAATTTTTAACATAATTTAATTAAGCAAATTATAAGAAAGACATAATCTAAAGTTTTGCTTTTCAGAAATAATTGATAAAAGTAATTTTCATTCTCTATCGTATTCACATATTGATAAAATAATTTATTTGATATATAAATTAATGCTTCAAAACAAATTATAATTAACAGTATACTTGAAATTACCTTTTTATCAGTGCACTTAAACTTATCTTTATCGCAAATTATATTTAATAAATGCTTTGTTTTGTATTTATTATTTCTTCATAATTATCGTAACGTTCAAACATATAAAAACCTATATAAATATATTAAGAAACACAAAAAATGAGATATATATATATATATATATATATATATATATATATATATATATATATATATATATATATATATATATATATATATATGTATATATATGATATATGTATATATATGTATATATATATAGATAGATAGATAGATAGATAGATAGATAGATAGATATACGAGGGTTACTCTGAAATTTTTGTGATACGCGCAGACGAGAATTTACAAAATAAAAATAACGGTTTAATTTTAAAGTACAATGTATTTTAACACAAAAGACGATTTTTTACTGACTTACTTCAACTTGTTTAGCGTGGAATAAATTTTAAACAGAAGAGAAAATGGAGTTGACGAAAGAACATTTTCGCCTATGATTTTCTACGATTTCAAAGCTGGATTTAATCAAGAAGAATGCGTTCAACGGTTGCAATTAGCATTTGGTGATGAATCTCCAGCTCGTGCTACTGTATTCAGATGGTTTAGAGAATTTAGAAGAGGTCACAATTTTCTTCAGGATGAAGAACACACAGGAAGGCCGGCGACGGCAGTAATCCCGGATAATGTGTCCGGGATTACGAAAAATGTTAATGGATGATAATCGCTGTACCTATCAAATGATACAGAAGGAACTTAACATTGGATCCGCAGCTATACACAAAACATTCATGAAGAATTCCATTTGAAAAAAGTAGTTTGCCGAATCCAACTGAGCATCAAAAAGAGGAGCATGTCAGAATCAGTAAAGAAACTCTTAATATGCTGAATGGTGGCCACCGCATCATTTCTAAAATTGTAACAGGTGATGAAACGTACATACCGTTTTTTGACGTTTCAACACGTCAAGAAAGCAAAGTATGGGTCTTTGAAGATGATCCCACGCCGATAATGATGAAAAAACAACGCGCACTGAAAAAAAAAGATGCATGCCGTTTTCTTCAGAAGTACGGGATTGGTCAAAGCCATCAAATTGGAAGGACAGAAGACAGTAACAGCAAACCAGGTATACCACTAAATGTCTTCCAGAAATTCTACAAGAACTGAATGATAGGGGACTAATGCTTCATCATGACAATGCATCTTCACATACAGCTGGATTAACAGTTGAGTTTCTTAAACAAAAACAAGTTAAAGTGATCGAACATCCACCGTATTCACCTGATCTAGCTATGTGCGTCTTTTGGTTATTCTTTAATCTAAAAAAGAACTTACGTGGACGTCGTTTTCCTTCAGAAGAAGAGATTGATGTGGCTATAAATGCATTTTTTCATCTATTCGAAGAAATAAATGGCTTGAGGCATTTAATCTGTGGAAAATTCGTCTTCAAAAGTGCATTGATGCTGGAGGAGACTACTTTGAACACACACAGTATCAGTAAATATCAGTAAATAAAATTGAACATATCAGTAAATAAAAATTGGCAATTTAGTAAATTAAAAATTGCTTTCTTGAAAATTTGATCAAAGCTTTCAAAAACATTTAATCTTTTCAATTGATAAAACTGTTGCACTCAATGTTTGTTGTCTTTAGTTTCCATTATAAATTATATAAATCAAGATATCTCCATTATTCTTGTTATGCAAAACCATTTTTACATTACTATTGAAGTGGAAATGTTTAAGGGTTGTTTTTTTTCAAAGATATTTATTGTCAGTTTGAAAAATTTAAAAAAATATCTCAGTTGTACAATTTAAATTTTGTGAGGAATATGCGTGAGGAATATGAAATTTTAATTGCTCAGGCATAATATCAGAAACAGTTTTTATAAATCTCTAGATACTTTTATAAAAAAAAGTCATAAGCTAATGGTTTTTATCTTTATTTAGTCCTTTAGCTTTTTGTGAGGTATACAATCACATTCAGCTTTTACGATAGGGTACAGTTACGGGAGCAATCTCTTCCATAGCCATTAAATGCTAAAAAGAATTTTATCTTTTGAAATATCTTCTTCTAAATTACCCATCTTTAAAAACTAATCCCAATATTGAATCGCAACAAGAACTCAAAGAATGGGTTGGAAAAAAGGGGGACTTTCGTGGTCCGCTGAAAAGAATGATTTTTGCTACAGTAAATTTATGGCTTTTTTCAACACCATTTCTATCCATGTGGGTTAAAAGAATGGGAAGGAGAATAAAAATGAATAAAACACACTTGCTCTTATCAAGGAACGAGGATCTTTATTTCGTGAAGAACTTCCATTCTACATTACGAAAAGTTATAAATTTAAAAATGTTGGCTTATTTTCTATGTTGTTATGCATTTAGCAAAGCTTACCTAGATAATTTCTCTTGAAAATTTTAAAAAGAAAAATAAATAAAATAATTAGCAAATTAAACTAAAATTGGTATTTTACATTGTATAGTTCCTATTCAACTGAGGTATGTGCGTTCACACTATCCCAATGGTTTCATTTTTTGTAACGTAAACATGGAAATTCAAATTCAAATGCCAATTATTTTATGATAATAAATTCACAGTCTTTAATCTAATATTTTGAGCGCCGAGCTGGCAGCCGGATAGGCAAGGCTAGCGCTCTTGCCTTTGATTCAACAGTTCGTGGGTTCGAATCCCACCTTGGACATGGATGTTTGTAGTGGTTCGGAATCCACTTTAAACCGTAGGTCCCGGTCTAATTAGCCCTCGTGTGCAAAAAATGACCGTTGAGCAACAAACAAACCAATCAGCCTAATATTTTGAGCCTTCAAAAATCATTTATCTTGAATTCTGCACTTTTACTAAAAAATATCCAATTTCTATCCACAATCTCATATTTTCAGAATTTATTCAACCTAAATTTTAAAAAATGGAGCTACTTTTACTTTTTGAAATTTACAAATTACATTTACCATCTATTTTCATTTACGATCCAACAGAAGTAACTTGCTCTTTACAAAATGTGTTACTATTTGGCAGAATGAATTTATTCTTTAATGTATAAGCCGCCTTTGAAGTTAAACAAATAAAAAATGATGATTTCTAAAAAATTGAAATAAACGGAAAAAAAAGTGGCGTTACGTTACAAAACTGATATTCATTTGTTTAACATTTAAATTGTCATATGCAAGAAGGAAACATTTTTTCTCCGTTTGTTTTCGAGAGAAAATTGGCCTAAGTTGTTACACTCGGTGTTAAAATACTTTCGGAAGTAGTGGGAGAATCGTTATTGTAACCAATCCATTACAATGTAACAGCTGGCAGTGACGCGTTAGCATACTGTTACAATCCGTAAATCTCTGTTCGTAATTTAATACTTACATTTTTCCCCATAAACGCATCTGATTCTTTTTTCATTGATTTATAAGCAAGAAAACGCTTTTTGTTTTATAAAAAACTCAAAATGAATATACCATACATCGAGAAAAATATAATGACAAAAGGAAAAAACGAACTATTTAAATGCATTTTACTAATAAAAGGATAGGATGATTTTCATATTGCTCTTCTGAATAATCTGTAATGTATATATGGAATACTGGAAACTGATAACAATATTTTGAAAATAAATTTCAAAATAATTTTTGAGCGACAACCACTTAGTAGAATGCGAAAAAAATAACTTAAATATTTAGTGCATATATTCAAAACTAGAATAAAAGATCTATAAAACTGTGCGTGTAATAAATGCATATTTCCTGATACAATCAAAAATAAATGGTAAAACGTATACAATTTTATTTTTATATTGTATCAATTCTATTACATGGTTTAAAATAGAATAGTATAAATCATGCGGTATTATATATATAAGGTATAAAACAGCTTTATACAATATAAAAATGGAATGGTAATGCTATATTTACACCATGTATACAGTTATAAAATCTTGCTGTGAAAATTTAAATATGTGTGATTGAGATAATTTATAATAGTAAAGATAAAAAGAAAAACAAAAGAGAAAACAACATGAATCAGGTTGATATTCTCTTCTGAAAAGCTAAAATGAATTAAATAAGTGGTAAATTTATAGTTGCATTATTTTGCAGATTTATAAAATAATGACAAATTTCGGTACTCTAATAAAGCACAAAATTAGTACAATATTGGGGCATTATAATCCCTGACTGAAATACTTCAATAGTAAGATTTGCTCCAAATAAAACTGCCTTAGATAAATTAGCACATTCTAATAAAAGTAAAAAAAGTATAAAATATCTGTAAAAATGTTACCCATAGAATGATTATCATTAAACATTCCATTTGATTTAAAAATATTATAATTTATATCAAAATATATATTTCTGTTTATTTTTTAAATTTCATTGTGAGATTAATTAGTGAATCATTACAATTTTGCAGAACACCATTAACTAAAGTAGTACAAAAATGCTACTGACGGGATAATAATTCATAATACTACTATAGGAATTATATTGGTAAATAAAAATTATTCAAATTTAGGTCGACCTAATTAGTTCATTGTTTCTAAAAGCATCATATTATGTTTGACATAAGAAAATTTTGAATTTGATTAAAATTATATTATCACAAAATTTTATATGAAAAATTGATGTATTTGTAATTGATAATTAATAATTTGTAAATGATAAACATAATACAAAGATAAAAAAATGTATTCTACTGTCAAATTTGTGTCATTTATGTATTTAATGTTAATAAGGATATGTTTTAATCATAATAGTAAACTGTTGAGAAATACATTTAAATCTGTTTAAAATTTTAAATCTTTCAATTTAGCACCTCTAAATTTTTATTTAAATTTATTCCTTTAAATTTTAATTGACACTTTTTAAAAAGCCCAGAGTTGTGGTAATAAACATTATTTTAATGTAATTATTAAACTAAGCATGATGACAGTATTTTTATGTAATTTTATGTCGCATTTATTAGCTAGGCATAAATAATTTCTTCAAACATCTTAATAATAAAATAACTCCTTCTAATTCTTCACATTTGAATTCATGAGATATTAATATATTTTAATTCATAAAAATAACACAAAGCAAAAGTTATTCGAAATACGTAAACTCTAATGTTGAGATGCTGTTTTTTAAGAACAAACATAATAATATAGTAGCCCTTCATAATTCTTTCTAAATTTAACTCTTATAATTTAACATTGAGTTTGAAAACGTTTGACTGTATATGAATTACAATTAATAACACTTTTAAAAGCAAATAATTCACATCGTAATTGGAAATTCATAAAAAAAATCCTTATGTGTGTCTTAATAGGCATTATTAAATGCCTTTTCATTTATTAGTAAAACGATAATGAAAAGTTACTTATTTTTCCCGAAATATTTCCCCAATGACGCTAATTTATATTATCATGTTTTATTGAAACCATATGGTTAAATGTCTTTATTTTGAAAACAAATTAATGTTTCACAAATATTTTTCTAAACTGAGAATTTTTTATACCAGGGATCGAATAATATGGAATTAGTTTAGTTTTCTATTAATTTGGGACTCAAAATACGAATAACAGAATTTGCGAAGGTAAAAACAATAATGGTCATTATCAATAAATGCATTATAGCAGTAAAAGTGCTGAGAAGATACTATCACCATTAATTAAATTAATTTATGTAAACATGAAAACAAAAACATTTAAATTTTTCAGCATATTTGATTTAACAAATAGCTTCTTTATAAATTAAGAATTTATGAAATTCCTTTAATGTCCACTTAAATATTAAAAGCAATTTCTTATCATCATTTAAATTTTTGGGTACCAGAAAAAGTCCCAAGCCCACAAACAAGATATGGATGTTGTGTGTCTGCATTCCACATGCACACCTGTTGGAGTAGAAGTTTGACAGAGTAGTGTCCTTTGAGATGCAAGAATAAGGACCCTAGCAATTAAAAATGTTCTCCTTGAATGCAATCAAGCGTTGAACGTTAAAATGTCTTACCATGTTCTTTGCCCACGAGGCTGGGACCACGTGGTGCCAAAATAGGTCGTCCCTTTCAGATTATTGGTCTTCAAGAGCACTGAGATCCTTCATCCGCTTTTTGTGTAGTTAATTATCGTTATTATATAGTGCTTACAAATAATCTTTCGATTTTAGTTAATATTTATTATTATTTTATTTTACAAATCCCAAACATTAGCGCTTAAGCCATTGATTCTGTTCTTTTATTATTGTGTTGCGTACTTATTATTTTCCTTCCTAGGTTCAAACCTGATAACAGATGCAGAAACTAGCTTGTTTTTGTAATTAAAAATTGTTTTAATCTAATTATAAAATTATCAATCCACATCAATCCACTTACGATAATATATGTTTATTTTACGTATGTTATTTCAAACATTTAATCATTGCTAACAGCATGGTTAAGTACCCATGTGATATTTATAGCTTACACACTTTAATTAAAGTAATAAATTAAATGGTACGACAGTTAAAAAAAACCTACTGCTGGAAAAATAACTCATATTAAAAAACATGGACTTACGAAAGAAATTCTATCTTTAGGCCTAACTATTTTAAAGACATTGAAAACCTGCTTAGTTCATTCCTCCAGTGCGATAGTCATAATCCATACTCCTGTTATAGGAGTATATATCATATTTTCCAGACTGAGCGCTCATAATATGTGATTACTTCGACTTAGTGAATTTTCAGTGTCTAGAATCCAGTAGAACGTCTATCTTGAATAACGAGTGGCATGGAATTCACGTTATCACCTCGGCATTTTTTGTTACTAATTTCAAATATCGAGTCCCCGTATAACTTCAACCACGTCTTCTCGCTCATATATATATATATATATATATATATATATATATATATATATATATATATATATATATATATATATATATATATATATATATATATATATATTAAATTTTAAGACACAATCACATTTGGGAACACACTTGAAGCACTTTTGAAAATATATTATTTAATTTTCAGTCCATTTTTAAACAATTAAAATTTCTTTCTTATGATAAAATATATTTCATAATAACATGTTTAGAAAAACTAAAGCATAAAACAAAAATGGATTTTTATTTATTGATTAGTGTTATAAGAAATTATTAACTGAATAATAATAATTTTTTCTACAAAATTTTTAAATAAGTGAATTTTAAAAAATTCTTCGCTGTGATTTATTATTATTTATCTTTTCTAAAATGTTATATTTCAATAATAAAAAAAGTAAAATTTTAATGGAAAATTTCGATGTATGAAACTTTTAAATTTGGATGCTTTATATTGAATGTATATGACAATCCTATTTTTGTTTATTTAACATAATTTATTATACAAGGAAGAACTAGAAATTGCAAAAATATAAATGTATTAGTTTTTATTTCATATAGTCTCTTAAAAAGACGTGCATTAATATTGAAAGTTCCTTTTTAATACAAAACGTATTGCTTAAGTCATTACATTCTAATATTAGATTCCAAATAAAACTATATATATATTCTTATCTAGATACAAAATTTAAATTGATCGAGAAGATTTTATTATTTTATTATTACAAAAAAACATACCTACAAAATACGTGTTTCGCAATTTTACAAATCTTATATAAAACTTGCGATTAACATTTTTTCTCTCTTTCTAACATATCCGTTTTTAAATCTCGTAAAAGTTTTCAATCGCGTTAGAAATGCAAAATGTTTCCAAGATATATTCCTTTCCTGTCTTCTAACAACTACTTGTATCCTCATATATCAGTTCCCTTACCGCTTTTATCATATTTTACTTTTTAAAGCCCCTCGCTATATCGCTGCATTTCCCAAATGGAATAACGAAACCGAAATGCACGAATTCCATTAGCGCAGGAACCTAGATCGAAATTTTCTTCAGAGATACAACAAAAAAAATAGCGAATTCATATATTTTTCGTGCAATAACATTATTTTTTCTGTCAGAACATTACTTGTCGGAGCGCGATTTGCATATTCCGATAATGCATACAGCAATGGTCAATATGTTTCTTTAAGAAAAAGACAAAAATATTGAAAACAAATTGGAGTGCTAAATATATTCTTTATTTGTGCTTCGTTCTGCTGTTTTTATGTTCAGAAGATTCATTAATTTAGTAGAAATATTACATGTTCTATAGGTATTGGGCTCGCCTTATTTTGACTCAAGCGACGAATAAAATGTGCCGTAATCCATATCTAACAATCAAGAACATTTCTACATCTACTCAGAACTTCATTAAAATCAAGTAGTCGGTAAAAATGGCTAAATGGTTGTTTCGCGTGATCACCCCTCAAGCATACTACTTTAGAAATGACATAACAAGCTTAAATGTTAGTTTTTTAATGTTGATACCACGATATGGGTGTGTTGTGTTTTCAAAATACTTTGTTATTTTTTTTGTAGTCTGATCATTTGGTTATTAAAGGCTAAAAATTCCTTCTAATGTGAATATTCAAATCATGTTATTACAACTGTCACAAATTTCTGCTAATTATGTTACCTGCCACTAATTTGTAACAAGGTTGTTCATTTCTATTTTTACACCTAGTTTGTAATGAAGTATTATAAAAGAAACTTTAACTTAGTTAGGATCTAACTTCTTTGTCGAGATATTTTAATTGTACTGCAAATTTATCCATCTGATATTGAACACGCAGAAAAATTTTAAGATCAATGTATAATAATTTTTCAAACAATGATTATCTTGAAATGCCAAATAAAATCTAATAAAAGCAAACAATGCAGTTCTGCTAATATTAAAAATTTTGAGCTATTCCAACAAAATTATATTTCGTTTCTTAAACACCAGTATTTTTATTTTCTCGTCATATGCCACATGATGATGCTTAGTATCATGATAAATATGGTTTCTTATTTTATTTGCATATCTTTAGAATGTTGAAGAAGTTAAGCTTCATCTAGTAGGAATTTTAACTAAACCAAATTTGATATAGAAATTAAAAAATTAAAATGAATTTTTTACTATATTTGATAAATCATATTTACCCAAAAAACATAAAAATCATTTTTTTCATCAATCTAAGTAATTTTAAATAAAATTCTTAGATATTATTATAATCGAAAGAGCGAATTGTCATGCTGATTATAAATTTTTATGGAAATTTTTTATTATGCCATATCAAATCTTTTTGTGATGCTAAAGATTCAATATTGCTTAAAAGGACAAAATATGGGTCGTGGTAGCCTAGTGATTAAGGCATCGGCCTTCTGTCTGGTAAGTCGGGGGTCGATTCCCAATGCCATCATAGACTCACAGAGTAAATGCGATATATGTGCTCGTTAAATCTGTGGAATCGAAAGACCTATGATCGGTCGTTGAGTAGATGAGTGTAATGGTCTGGAGAAAATTTTATCCCCATCCAGATCAATGCCAAAACTGAGGTAGTGGGTTCGCTGGTGGTGCTATCTATCGAAGGAGTACTTAAAGCAATGTCGTACATTCACCTTCGTGGTGCTCTGGTTAAGCGAAAGACGTGCCCTACTGACTTAAAATCACATAACTATCGGCAGATTGAGCTTGACTTGTCCAAGTGTCATAAGTAACAACAATAACATAACAGGACAAAATATGCAAATTTACATATTTTAAAAACATTAAAATATTTTTCTCACATTGAAAGCAGAAATCTAAAGCCTTATGTTTCATTGCGTAAAATATACTACTTGCATCAATCATGGTGATAAATGCTAATGTTCGTCACTTTTTAAATCGCATTATGGACCAACAAAATAATATACTCATTAAGATAACTATGAAATGTTTGGAAATTTACTGCCTCAAATGAGAAAATTTGTTTAAAATATACTTAGCTTAGAAAATTAGCTAGCAGTTCTATTAGATAAAAAAATCATAAATGGAGTGGTAGGAATTAAATTCAAAATATCATTGTTTGGTTACACTAAGATAAATACGTGGGAAGGTATCTATTATTTTACACGAATCATTAAATGCACTTAATACTAATGGATTCTAAAGACTTATGGCAAGTGTTTATTCAAAAATGTATACTTCATCACGATTATGAACATTTTTCTTTTCTTAGATGATATATAAATATCATGTATTCTTTACTATTTACAATAGCAGTTTTACTAAAATAAAGTATCTCCTCTTTTGAAATTTAATATTAATTAACGCTGAATTTGAAACACCATCAAATTACTTTCGTATTAATACTTTATTTATCATTGTTTATCAAATAAATAGAAACATAATAACGTAAAACTTAAGAATATATCTATTCATCGGCATGAGACATAAAATTAATTTTCTTTTTTGAACACTCTTACATTGCTTTAATTGCATAAAATACTGTCGTTAATGTCGCTAAAATTTTTGATAATCCTTTTAGAGATAGATAAATAGAAAGTTATTATTTTCACCACAAAAGTATCTATTTCTACAAGTTTAATAACGTATACATTTTAAACACACACTTTTTTTTAAATATTTTTTAGTTAGATAAGGACTACCTTAATCAATAATTATGAATAAGATAGTAATTTTATTCAGCTATCTGTAAATAAGAGCAGTTTTAAAAATATAATTTATTTATTAATGTAATATATTTTGATTTTAACGTAAATGTATAAATAAATACATTTATTTCCTTGGATTATATATTATAAAAGTAATATATTATGAAATATTTATATAAATATTAATTTATCGATAAAGTATAAATTATTTTTTCTGTTAATACATACATGATAGATATAATGCTGATGCATTTAACAGCACAAACACATGTGTCACAAGCGTAGAAGGTAGCATGAATTTCAATTTATGATATCATCTATTAATTTCATTATAAATGCTTAATAAGTTTTTGATATAAACATTTTTTGTGTTTGTAAGCAATTACAAAATACTCAGTGTCATTTTTGGAAAATATTTAGCATTCATTTGCTGAAAATATCCCTTGTGTAATCTTTAAGACACGGAAATATATAACAAAGTTCCTTTTAATAGTAAGTAAACAAATGTTTTTTTTTTAATTTAGAGCTGAGTTGTTTTTAAAAATTTAAATTCTTGTAAATTCTGAAAACTCTTAATTACTGAATCTGCAACTTAAATTGTTTTCATTATTTTATGCGAAGAGTATTACATTTTTATTGTTGAATTCTCTCTTCATTGTTAGCACTTTTAAAGTGTAGGAAGATAATTTTGTAAAACCGAGTTTTTTATATTGGAAATACATGATAGTAAAGAAAAAATGTTTAAACTGTGAAATTTGTTTTGATATTTGAAATTTATTTCTGAGTGTTTGGTTGCCCAACAAAATATTAATAATATTTCATACTTTTGATCTAATGAAATTACATTGAAAAAACAAAAGTAATTTTTCTTTAATTCTAATGAATAAAAATATTTCATTCCCGTTTGTCAGTAAAATTTTAATTCATACTCATGGTCTGAGGATATTTCAATTTAATATCACACACCGACATACAGAAATTGCTGGTTTACAATTAAATATTTCCTACATTATAAGATTATAAAACCGTTTAAATTAGCCCCAGTTCATACATCAAATATGTAAATTATGATAATATGCTTTATGATAACTATGATAATATGTATTAGATTTTATTTTTTTACATTTTATAGGTATTTAAACTAACATTTTTAAGACGGTAATATAAAAATTTATTAAAGTATTAAAGTTCTTTAGGAAGTATTCAAAATTGTAAATGAAAATTTAATGAAAATTAAAACAAATTAGTTTCCAATGTATAAAAAATGTAGTAAAATTCATTTCGTATTTATCACATTGCAAGTGTAATAAATATATTTCATATAAAAAAAGATATTTAAATAAAAAATTTAACAATTAAAAAACTGTAATAAATAAAATAATTTCTTTAAGAAATATATTACGACACAAAAATATGAACTAAGGGGAATTTGGTTTAGTATTCATTTCCTTCATTTATAAATATCAGAAATAGTTTGATTTAATCATAGAAAACGAAGAAGGCACAATTATTAATCAAATAAAAATTCTCTTGATTTAAATATGTTTTCACATCAATTAAAATAGGATTTAATATCGGCCAAATTCATTCATCAAATAACAACATATAAAAATATTTTCACAAGAGGATGATGTGTTCCTCGAATAAATTGTATACATTTTCGTATTTAAATTAACACAAACTAAAAACCCAAATTGCTTTTTCGTTGAATCATTGAAATCTTTTATAAAGAATTTTCTTTTTTGGGCCGCTTATTCTCCTTGAGCATCTTATCGATTTCCTATTAATCACGCCAGAAGCTAATCCATTTTCTATTCCATGGTGGCTTGTAAAAAGAAGGGGAAGAAAAGAACAAATTTATACTGAAGTGGTAATATTTTCCGATAATCTCTTTGCATCAAAGAATTTCAGGTCTTGATTCATTTGGTATGCGTCTGAAAGCTCCCCATGGTATAAAAATGTATTATTGCAAGCGGACGGCGGGGGTGCAGATTTTCTAATATATCACTGACATGGAATTTTCGGACTTAAAAAGCTATTCATTGTGAAAGGTGTGTCATAATGATACTTTTATGCGCTTCTTAATTTAAATCCTTGTCACATCGCGATCCTCCCCATCAATTATTTTCAAATTATCAATTGCTGCAAACAAAAAGGAATTCCAGGAATTTGGCGAGGATTGTGTAAAATAAATAGATCGTTTTTCTTGTCAAAGTAACAAAATTTTTAAATTGTGTTTTTTCGGATTTAGAAAAATGTATTTAACAAATTAAAATAATGCTATTTTTATCTACAGAAATGTCTTACATTGAATGATTTAAGTATATCATAATTGTATAAATCCATTGAAGCAATACAATTACACTTATTATCATAAAAACATGAAATAAAAAAACATTGAATAAATTAACTGAAACCAAACGTATATGGAAAAGCAGAATTGAATCTTCCGTTGTTCAACTTTGACTTTTTAAATTATCTTATAGATTAATAGATAACAGTACGCCGCATGCAAACTGTAATAAAAATAATGCCTATTGGAATATTATTTTCTAATGATAACTTTTCCATGTATAGGTTCCATATACTTAGAAAACTATTTTTATTGTTCCTGAATTTTAATAAAATACGATTTCTGCATGTAAGAGTTATGCATTTTTTTGCCTGGAAATCGACTGTCTTGTTGAATGTAATCAGGAATCACCCATTTATGCAACAATTATATTGGTAACTGGTTAGATTCTAGAGAAGCTAAAATGATAACCAGGCCACACTACTATATGAGAAGACATCTATATGTGAAACCATCTAACAGTTGGTTTAATATTTGAAGGATGTTGTATATGAGGAACTTAATCATAATATTTTTTATTGTAATTTTTGCGTTATTTATTAATTGCGTATGAAAATTTGGTAATCGAAAGACATCAAAACTTGGTGTACCTACCTGCAGGAAGGAAAACTTATACACATGTCTTTCTTAGTTACATTAGTGCTAGGGACAAAACACATTATTTTCCATTCCAAATAGTAGTGCCTTTGTTCTTTTTAAGCTTTCTTCCAATTTCCTTACATTATCAAATGTAATGTATTTTATAGAATATAATTAATCTCTTCAAAACTAGTTTGCTATTGTCTGATTCAAATTTCTGTAATTCAGTATTGTATCAAATACTTATGATTCTAAACCAAGGGTAGTTATAATAGAATATTGTTTGATAACGAAGGATATCAGACTGTTATGAGAGTATATTATGGAATAAATTGCATTTTATTCTGCAACAGAGTGGTGGATGAAATATTTTACAAATCAGACAGAAAAAAAGATTATTTGTGGTCCTTTGAATTAATCTGATAATACTGGTTATAATTATTTGATCAGTTATTGGATTAAAAATCCAATTTAATTCTTACGAGCTATTAGTTCAATGTATGGACAATGATAAATCTTTGAAACCATGAACACTGTTTTCAATTTTTATTTTAAATTATTTCACATTTCAAATAAACACTTTTATTGTGTTGCATTGTCAAATATTACAACATATAGGAAGAACTTTGGAAACGTCAAACTGAGCCACACTAATGTTACATATTGCTGATTATGTTCAAGATTCTTTATTTACCCATAAGATTGCAAGGCTTTTGCGGCCTGCCTACAACTTAAATCAATCATCTGCTGATGAAATTTAGAAATTTGGCCTTTTTTAGAGAATATTTTCCTCAGGCCCTTCTCCAGTTCTTATAAAATATTTGCTTTCAATACAAGTTATTTCAAAATGATTTATCATGATGTCATACGTCATTTTCAAAGTGAAAAATCATTCAATATTGCGATTTGTAACAAGATTATTTGCTGTTCGTGAAGTTATTCTCATTTTTAAGACTGATTTTTCGATAACTTTAATATTGCTTGTAATTTTCGAGATAAATTAATCATTTATACCTCTTGTTTTTCATAGTTCCATAATTTTTTGGTGGCAAGCGAAAATACTGGTAACTTAACTCCAGTTATATTTAATTAATTACAATTACTAAATGACAGCTAAGTTTAGTTAATAACAGTCACTAAATCACATTTTAATGTAACTTATTATTGAGTTTAAATTACAGCAAAACACCATAGACAAAAAAATATATATTCCCTTGTAATTTAAATCCATTTAAAATCTGCTTATGATTACCATAAGAAACTATTAGTGATGGCTTAAAGTTTCGTTTTTCAAACATTTTCTATAATAGTATTATAAAAAATATATAATATTTTACAAATATAATAATTTTAATCTTTTATAAGCACATAAAGTACAAGAGGAGGAATATTTGTAGAACTGTTTCTATATGCTCTAAATACAGTACGGGTTTCTACGTGCCCTAGATTATTGTAATTTAATTTATGACTAATATGATGGATATGAGATAATCCCGCACTCTTTTCTAAGAATATTAATATATGATGGAAATGTTTCAATTTACTATTCAAACATCTCAGTATTTATTATTAAATTATTAAACAAAAAATGATATTAATATTTTTTTAACAAAAAGATAAACATTTGTAAAAAAATAAGTGAAGAATATGACAATTATTTATATTAAATATAAGTTTATTAATTTAAATATGATTAAATCTTCTTGAGATATGCACTTTTCAAATGCTATTCATAATACTAAAAATGTTTTTAATTTACTTTTAGCTATATGATAATATATGTTATTAGCGTTTTATACTAAAAAAGAACATACATTTTATTTGGTTCTTAGCTCGAAAACTTCTCAAACTTGTAAAAAAATATAATTTGACATTAATGTATCTCGTAAATTATCCCAGTTTTGTCTAAATGAAACCTAAAATATTAAACTAACTAGATTTGTGATGTTAATATTTTACAAAAATTCTCTACCTCATCAAAGAAAAGAAATAAATTAATCTAAGTGTTTTGATAACTATTCAATATGGAATGAGAGAGAGAGAAATTCCATGAATACTTAATTTTTCTGTCAAAATCAATGAAATAAAAATATCTCTATTGTTGAAACTTCATACTATAAGCAGTTTCATTTTTTTTATAAAAATTGCATTTTATTATAAAAAATAAATTTCAATTTTATTATTTTATAATAAATATAAATTTCATTTATGCATTTCTTTATTAAAATTGATTTATTTATTACAAATACCCAGAAATTTGGCTATTACGCCATTATTTCTCGAGCTTTCCAATATTTCTGAGGTCTACAGTTAAAAAACACAAATGCAGAGCAAGAGTCGAGATGAGTAGCATCAAAAATCTAATGTTGTCTTCACAGAGTACATATGAAAGAGTCTCAAAGTTTATTATAAAAATGAATTTCATTTTATTACAAAAAATAATATCAAAGAAAATAGCAACACTGTTAAAATGTTTTTTGATACAGCAGATAAGTAATGTTTCTTTCTAATAATATTTGTGATTGAATTTAAAATCCTTAGTTACTTAACAAACGTATTAGTTGTCACGGGGGCTTCGTTGGTTATTGCGTAGTTATTTATCGAATAGTAAGGAGCTCAAATCCAAACCAATTGAAGACCCATTGTAATCGTAATATCCGTGTTAAAATACAGCTCTAAGGATGGCACGCAAGTCTGGGGATTTTCTGCATGGTCCATGCTTCTTAACTATGAGGATCTTCCTACATTTGGGGCTACAATGGCATGCAACTGGAGTGTGCACATGATGGCATGGTATAATGATGCAATCACTGCCGCACGTAGTAGTACTGAAAGGAGAAAACCCTAACAGCTGTGGACTAGAAAATAAAAACAACGATATATGTAACAAACAGTTACCATTTAGTGGATTCTCAGTCATTATTGCATTTTCGGCAAAGAGCATTCTGTCTTCCTTGCTTGTAAGGGCACTCAAATGATTCAGCCAAATTGTTCGGGGCTACCCTACCACTCAGTGAAGCTATACATAAAATAAATAATGACAATTACTTAATCTTCTTGTCTACGCGAATAGAAAAAATAACAAGAACTGGAGTGAGGCAGATATGGAGGCAATACCAGACAAGCCTCGTCGAGATTCTCTTGCCCTCTTTTGTTCTCATAACAGGTCTCGACTGCCTAGGTTAACACTTATATCGCCTATGGATCTATCACTATCTTGATTGTTGATTAGATAGTTCTAAAAAACCCATGAATGGAAACCATCTCTACCGATGTAGTCAAGCACTCCATGGTCTTGACTCTGCGACTGGTAAATATTGGTATGCGAAGCTTCTGGGGGAAATGACTTCGGTCTTTTTTATGCTTATTGTGTCTCTTTTTGATATATTTCTTCAATTCTTTTTGGTTTTATTTATATACTTTCCCCACCATTGGAAATAAAAAATATATGCAGCAAAAGAAGAAAAGACTAAGATTTGATGTAGAATTAAAAACATAAAGAACAAAAGTGAAATATAAAATGAAGCGGAATACCAAATTAGATTACATAAATATGTGTCAGTATCACTAATCTGAACTTAATATGTGGAGACTAGCAATTGTGGTATAAATTTTAGTTGAAGATCTAGAAACGTAAGTATCCGAAACAATTTTTTACACCAATGCATTATATAACTAACTATACAAGTTCAAAATACAAAAAGAAAACGAAAAACAAATATATTTTTTTTAATTTCTGGCATTTTTCTGACTTTATTTTTTTCAAAAGACGTGACTTAGTTGACCTTGAAAGAGTTATCATGTTTGAAGTCTAGAGAGGCCATAAAATAATTTATATTTGTTTTGTATTTTTTTTTTGATGTCGATTGTTTGCGATGTATTTGTTGCCAAGTTTTATTGATTAAAAATAAATAATGTGAACTTTCTTTCAACCGTTCTACTTGGCAGAAAGTATCAAGTCACTGAACTCCAACAGGAATGCCTGAGAGCATTAAATTTTATATTTAGTTGAATAGTCATCCATACTATTTTCTTAATTTTTTAACATTTCTAATTATTTTAACGGAATTATTCACTTAATTTCTTGCTACTAATGTTTGTATTTAATGTCTAATATTTTTATTTTGTTACACCATTAACTTAAACTTTATTTTTACATGCTTTTTCTAATTGTGTTAGTTGTAAATGTTTATTATTATTTTATTTTGAAAATTTATTATCATGATACAATTAGTTGATACAATGTGAGCAAAATCTGTAAAACTATTAAGAAAATTTGAGAACAGTGTAAAAGGAATTTAAAGAGATTATTGAATTACTATTGGTCAAAGGATTAAATAACTTTACCAAGTAAAACTCGCAATGAATAGGATTTGTATCTTTATGCTTATCAAAAAGAAAATAATGTGTATGAAGTAATTGTTTCAGTCTGAATAAAATCCTTAAAAGAGAAAATTCTGTTTTTCAATAAATCCACACAAACTGTTTTAAATTACACTTGCAATGTTTGCGACAATTTTTCGATTTGAGAAAGCCTCATACATTTTTTACGAAATATTGTTGTGATGTTTGAGGATTTTATATGGAAAAAAATTAACATATGAAAGAGAATAGATTGAAAATCTTTCTTTAACAGAAATTGGTAACGTTAAAACTGCATTAGATATGGGAAGATTCATGATTGTAACCAATACATTTTTAAAAATACATCACAATTATTGTAAGAAGAGTGCTGAAGTTTCGATATTTCGTGATGGCGAATGAGTTCTCTGACCTTTACATCTGGTAAACACTCAAACTAAAAATATTTTCAAACATATTTGAATGTCTGTAAATAAACGTTGCATAAAACACTTAGAAAGCTTGAAATTTACATTTATATAATAAAATTGGCATAGTCCCTGCAGCTGCGGAAACTTGAAGTAGAGCATTTGAACTTCAAACATGAAACTATAACATGTGACAGTAAACGGATATAAATATTATTTTCTTTTTGACGAATAGAAACGTATTTATGTTGACCAAGTGCATTCAAACACTTTTGTGCCGTGGTTTCATGAAATAAAACTAGACGAAATAATTTTGAAATGTAGTTTAAGAGGAGACTTTCTCATAATAAGCTTAGAATTATGGGAATCCGTTTCAAAAATATTAGTTTACAAGGATAATAAAGTATCCAAACAAATCACTTTTTTCCAATTTCTTATTAAAGAAAACAGAAATATCATCAAGACAATGCATGCAACTGCTTGAGTAAATATATAAAAATGGCTTTAACAATGTTAAAACTTTGAAATAGATAGGCAAATTTTCAGATTTTAATACAAAATATAACTTATGGAATGATTTAACATGAAACGTTTATACAAATTGATGACGTCTCACATCATCAATAAAGTTAAAATTATAGGGAAAGACAAATGGTGTAAAATCAAAATCAAAATATGTTAACAAATTATATGTATTTCATAAAAACAGAAGTACTTGAAATAGCTGGAAGAAATGGATTTTTTCTCAGTCTTCTGAATGTAAACTTTTATTGTATGATTTTATTCAAGTTCATCTCAAAGATTTTATTTAGGTATAATTATCGTCGTATGCGTTCTATAATATCTATTTGAAATGAAATATTTAAAAATAAATTTTGCTGCTACTTTTGCTAGTACTTAAGATTAATACTTATATCTAAAATTATCCTTCAATTAAGATTTTTTATTTTCTTATGTTTTTAGTCTTTAAGATTATACTCTGAGTTTTTTCCCTTCAAGAAGTTTATCAAATTGCTTAATTCTTATGATCATTGTAAAATATCTTAAGACTATATTTATTTTTTGTGTTTCATAAGTCATCATTCTGTTTTTTAAAGACGCCAAAATATAAATACATATTTGACGACTATTACTTACAAATGTCAGTTGTGAAGATATATGTCCTACCATGTTCTTTCGAAATGTCTTTTAAATATTTGGCAAACAGCCCATTGTTACATTATAAGAGCATTTGTATTTTTTCTCACATCAATCACTCAGATATCATATTGTCCTTCGCATCATGGATTGAAGAAAATAATAGCCATTTGGAAACATCATACGTCATGGTATTTTAGAATTTGAGAGCAACACAAGAAATAGTCTCTAGAAATTATACCTTTCACGTGTAATAATAAGAAAATTAGTCATCATTTAAAACAGATAAATTTTAATAGCTTCACTTGACATGTCATGTTTACTTTTTGTATGTTACACACGATTATATATCGATTGTAACTTTAACGACTGTATTTAGCATACATATTGCATCAGAATAACACACACATGGCCTCGATATTCACAGACGTCAAATTGAAGCACTACTGTTTTAGTTGCTCTATTTTTTGATAAAAAATACGTCATCATTTATTTTGATAATATTATAACATCATTTATTACTGGAAAATATGTCACAATTTATCGCGCATTGTATGCTTAAAATATCATCATACATCATCTTTAAAGAAATACTTTTCATATAGTTAAGTTATAAAATAAATGATTAAATATTTATCAGGAAGCAATTTTCTAAGATGAACATATCATAAATATTAGATTAAAATTTACAGTATTTCGATTATCATTCTTTTTTAAAAAGGAGCAAATGCCAATTCAGGTTTTATAATAAACCGTAATTGATAACATTTTAAATAAAAGACAGAACTTGGACGCTTCAAAAATAAAATATTATTAAACGTATTTATCCTAATCACTACAAGCTATTTTATTATAAGTATGGGTATAGTGAATTTCTTTATATATTCTTGAATAAAAAGAGTAATTATAACAAATTAATTTTAGGGAACAATGATTACAAAAATGATTTCATTTTTATCATTTTAATTTAAACTTTTCCCCTATGAATGTTAAAAGATTAATAAATTCATATTTTATTGCTTTTTTCTACATCCGATTAACTTATTTACTAAATTATTTCTTTTAAATCAAAATATATTAAGGGAATATGTAGGGATATTTATTAATAATGTTTAACATATTTTATTTATAATGAATGAGAAATTTGTGCATATATATAAAATTCCTAAAATAATAATATCCAAATTTAAATTTCCTTAATTTTATGGGAATGCATTTTCTAGATTTTTGCATTTTAATATTTCAATTATATTACCTTTTAATCATTGAAAAATAAATAGATTATTAAGTACTTTTTTCTCGTTTTGTATCAAGCATTAGATGATAACTAAACGAAAATAACGAATCATTTTGTTTTCGATTTTCATTCGAAATATACGAATCAATAATGATATCATTTGCATATCCTGAATTTTATGTGTTTACGTTCAGTGTATGTAAATGATATAAAAAAACAAATACGTCCGACAAAATATGTTTATTATTTACTAACAAAATTTAATTAAATATTGGAAAAAATATTTCACTGAAATCACTCAACTAAGCCTAAAATCTATCACTTTTCACAGAAATATCACAAAAATATTAATTTTTTTTAATGAAATATCATAACATGTTCTTTTCTTTCAAATTCCGTTTTATGAATTCTTGTACGTATACAAAGTTTTGAAATTTATGAATAGCTAATTATACATTTAAAATTTCATTAGCTAAATTTTATTTTAATTTGAGGAAAAATAAGAAAATATCCATTGAATTTACACTAAAAAAATTAACTAAAAGATAAAATGATATTTTTTCACTTAATAAATTTCAAATTTCATAGTAAATCGCATCAAAATTTTAAAGAATGCATTCTAGGACACACGAGAAAATGAACAAGTGTCTCGGGTGCTTTCATACTAGAAAAAAAAGTTCATTTTAATAAAGACCATATTCAATAAATAAAGCAGTGAACAAGTATTTTGGATATGATAGAGGTTTGGAAATTACATATCAAAAAATTGATATTTTAAGAGATTGGTACGCGACAAAATTCTCAAGCAATCCAGTTAGAAAACATTGACCGGATGCATTCTGGCAGCTAGAATTGTTGGAAAAAAGTTTCCATTAAATATGAGTTTTTAGTCGATAAAATTTGGCAACAAAAATATCCCAAACGATCCTTACTGTAACGGAAAATAAAAATAAGGAAGAAATATAAATTCTTTTAAGCCATCTCTAAACTTTAAACACGATTGTCCTGTCAATGGCAACTGAGTCCCGTCTCTTGTGAATAAATGCAGAAGGGAAAAAAAGCGAAGTTAAAAAAAACAGAGGGATAAATAAAAAATATATATAAATTTGGCAAAAAATGAGACTCAGTGGGATTTATTTCGTAGTGCCTCAGGGTAAAATAGATTTTGTTTTTTCGAACTAAGTAAAAAATTCCGTAACCGTTTTTTGCTTCAGTGGATAACCGGAATTCCGATCGAAACAATAAAGTTAAGAAAACTGGCATTGAGCAAAAAAGCACGAAATGTCACAGAATGTTTCGGTATTTACGTTTTGAAAAGTAAATAAAAAGAATGTTTACATAAAAAGATTCTGAAATTCTAGTTTTGTTTTAATTTCGTTGAAAAATATAATCCATTACTTTCATTGTATATTAAAAACGTATATTTTCTGAGATTAAATATAGATATGAGAATAATTTAGATTTCTTTTAACGAAATTTATCATCTTAATATTAAATATATTCTCTTTAGAAATATATAAATTGTATAATATCTTAATTTATTTAAGATATTTTAATATATTTACAAGATATAAAACATTCTATAAGTTTTTTTTCAAATAATCATTAAAGCCTTTTATCTTTTTGTGCATCAGACATATGTGACACTGGTAAATGTATTGGACACTTTAGCATTATGTATTTAGTATTCTATGTTTTGAATCTATAAATTATAATTTGAGGTTCTCTACTTTTTCTCAAATTATATTTGATTAATTGATAGATTTAAACGTAAATAACGAATGTATTGATCTCTTTTGTGAGTTTTCGTTTTCAGTAGAATTCCTGGTATTTATTATATTTTCATGGAAAATATAATCAAAGTTTTTTAAGCTAAATAATTTTTCATTAATTTATTTTAAAGAAGCAAGTAATTGAAAAATTCAATTCCATATGTATCTATTCTTCCGTTCAAATATTTGTTGAAAATGTGATATATATTTTTTTCTAATAAATTAAATACCATTTGAACGAAAATCCAAAAATTTAGGCAAAAATATCAAGATTTATATGTACTATTTGTGCTTATACTGTGAAATAAAGACAGGTGTGATGTAAAAAAGACAAACAGGTTAAAAACAAAAATTCTTATAGATAATGGAATGCAAAAAGTAAAAAAAAATATTTTTAAAGTCTTTTAACATAATTTAATTGATTGAATATATTAATAAATAAAAGGCTATACTTAGCAAGAGAGCATTTCAATATAGACCATGAATAATTAAAGTCAAATCTATTTGCATTAAATCTCTTGAAGCAGAAATTTCGTAACATGCTTGTTTAAATTATGGAATATTCAACAGTTACGTAATTGCAAGTTCTTTAATATTAAGTTTCCTTCTAAGAACGTAAAATGCAATATTATGAGAACAGCTGAAACAAAAATTATGAATTCGGAAAAAATCGAAAACAATTAACCCAAATAGTTTACTCTATTTCTTTTTTATTTGTGATCGTTTTCTTTTTTCATTTGAAATAACTGTAATTTCATTTCGCAGATTTTTCAGAATATCAAAGAAATAGTTCGTTATAGAGATCTTATTTTTCTATTGTTTAGAATAATATCTACCACACAAAAAGTGAAACGTAAATTTTTGATTGCCTAAGGAATTTTAAATAATTGTGCATCCATATTATCAAAATAATTTCAACTTAAAGGAATTAATATTTTTATTATGGTAACTAAATAAAAAAAATTTGGTATAATTATTTACAATGTTTTCTTTTAATTAGTATTTAACGCAGCCTTTTTAAAATAAATTTTGCTTATAAAAAGTAAGATAGTTTCGTTTATAATAATGAATGATGAACAATTAAATATATTTATTTATATATATATATATATATATATATATATATATATATATATATATATATATATATATATATATATATATATATATATATATATATACAGAGAGAGAGAGAGACAATTTCAAGACATTTCTAAAGTGTTTATTTTTTATTTAAAAAATCGAAAATATCTATATCTTTGCAAATGAAATATCTATTTTTAATGAGAAATATTAAGCAGCAAAAATAACTCTATGAATCTGTATACTTTATATTATTTATATGATTCTAAGTTATATGAATCACGATTTGAATGATTATTTATTTGGTTAACATTTAAACGTTTATTTTTTATTCTTATAATGCATGAAAATTATAAATATCAATACTAGATACTTGATGGATGAAATTTAAATTAATTTATCAATTCTATGATACTTGCCTGAAAAATATACATTTTATAATTTTACTCCCTATTCAGTAATTTAAAATAATATTTTAAGCTAAATATATTTGAAGCTATTTTTGAATATTGAATATCATGTTTTGAAATACTAAGATTAATGCAATTTTTGTTAACTCATTAAGATGTATTAATTAGTAAATTTTCTATAATTTCATGAATTATTTAGAAATATTGTTAATCGTAGCTTTAAAAATATTTATGTTGTAAAAGGTAATTGAATTTATCATGCAAATGTGAGTAATTATGATGGCATTAATATATTTTATAGTTAGCACAAATTCTAATCAGTATTTATAAGAACTGGTATTTGAATATGTAAAAAGCAATATTAGATATAAAGTACTTTTGCCAGGCAAGAACGTGAGTAATTTTAAAGTAATATCAGTGAATTTAAATGAATAATACTTACTAATAAATTTTACGTAAAACGTGACAACGAATCAATTGCTAAGCTGAAAAATCTTTGCAATACAAAATGCAGCTATATTTGTAAAATAAAAAATTCTGAAAATATTAAAAATATTTTAAGGAACTTATTCCACATCAAAGTTTAAGAACTAGTTTATGATTTGAACGTGGTTTTAAATATTTAAACCCTAAGCAGAAATGAAGAATACATTTTACAATATGGCCTAAGAAGTTACGTTAAAACCTGTGTTGCGTCCTCTTAACTATATGATGCTGTGAATATGGAAAACAACTTAACTTTGTTTATTTTCGAAGCTTTAACTTTTCCATTGGGAACACTAAGTTTTGTTGTTCAAAACAAAAGTTTAAACCAAAAGTAGATGTAATTAAATTTAAGTTTGAAGTATAGCTATAATAGTTAAAGTTTGAAGTTATGCTTAGTAAAATTTGTGAATGAGAAGGACTTTGTGTTATTTCATCTTAATATAATATAATAATATTCAGCTATAGTTTTTATAATTGAATCTGCAATGATATTAAATTGATATCCTACAGCATGTGCATATTTTACTACATTATAAGGGTGTCTATGGTTTCAATTACAGTAAAATATTTGAATTTCAGTTTCCTGAATTAAATTAGATGAATTTAAATGTACCGTAATAAATGGATTACTGTTAAGTAAATTATAAAAAATTCTTTTCACAGCCCCAATATTTTATTGAATAAACCAGAGTGTAGATATTTATAATATTAAGAATTGTAGCATCAAATTTGTACAGTACCAATTAATGTATTTGTTAACGTATTTAATTTGGAAGACAATCAATCAAAAAATGAATTTTATCATCAGTTAGACTTACACTTCAATAGTTCATGCTTTCGATTCTTATTATGGCTTAGATATTTTTAGTGTTTCAGAACCCATTTTTACCGGTAGTTATCCCGGGTATCAGAAATCATGTGCAAAAAATAATACTCAAACGACAGACAAACAGATTTTTTCTACAAACTTATTCACAATTTCAAATTAAAATCACATTTTACATTTATATAAAAATATATATAGAAATATAAATAGTTTATATTTAAAAATATACTCGTTTATCAAATAATCTTTTTGTTTTCTCGAAACTATTTTTAAAATATATGTTATAAATTAAGAAACTAAATTTTATTTACATAAAATATAGATGCCAAACTGCTTTTACTTGCAAAAATATTATCTTAATTGAATACATAGTATATTGGTAGTATAGATAATTATACAAATAGTTTATATTTTGAGAATAACTGATAATATAATATAAAAAATAAATATTACAGTATAATGAGTTGGTTATGTTTAAAAGATCAAATTACTAAATTTTATGGTTAAATTTCCTAAAACGTTTACAACAAGCCGAATTCTTTTTTGTATTAATTTTAGCTAAGTTTTTTTATTACTTTTCAAAATTTATTTCAACACTAAATATTTTCAAAATAAAGACTCAATTATAATATTTATAAATATTTCATTATAGTTTTAAAGTTTAAATTTATTTAAAAGAATATAAAATGCTTATTTTTCTGAAAACATTAATTAAATACATTTCTATTGTTTTGAAAATTTCAATCAGATCTAAATGAATGTTACATTCATTACTTTAAATTTTTTTTCCATAATTTTCGGCAGAATTTTAAAAATGCAGAGGGATTAAAGTCATTAATTCAACTATTATGTATACTTAAAAATACAATAGATATTTTTTCAACATAAGTAAACGCTTATTTTCAGTTTATCGTTCTGTCTGAATACCATTTTACCAGATGACCTTACCGATTGTCATTTTTTTACTTAAAAATTCATTACCATACGTTACTTTAGCATATAGTGATAAAAGAGAGAATAATTTTAAAAAACTACCATTTTTTTAGTAATTTAATTAAAGTTATCTGACTCAGAAATTTGATTTCCAATTCCTCTTCTTTGAAAAATCAGTTTTAATCAAACTGACAACTTTAACCATTTAATGTAAAATGATGAAACAAATTATTTTATAATTTAAATGATATTTATTTATTTATTGCAGTTTCTCATTGTGTAGAGATTCGACGTCTCTCTGTCCCGCGTTGGATTCAGAACGGGACGGAAGATTCCGTAGTACTAGATTGTGAGTACATATACAACGAAAATGATCTGAGATTGGTTGTAAAATGGTTCTTTGATGATAACCTCGAACCCGTGTACCAGTGGATTCCAGAGCTTAACAGACGTTACACATCTGGCGTGCTACGTGACAGACTTGATTTGAATTTTGCTGTTAACACCGCAGATGCATATTCTCGATTCAGAGCTCTGAGAATAAGACAACCATCGACTGAACTCAGTGGAAAATACACTTGTTTAGTAACATCTTTAGCTGGACAAGATTCTAGAGATCAAGTGATGACAGTATATGGTAAGAATAATTTCTGAGGATAATCAAATAGAAAAAAATGTGCGAATCACATAAGTATATATATTAAGTTAAGAATTTTGCATGATTTACTGTAGATAATATACATTTTCTTAGAAACTAATAAAGGGCAATTTAACCATATTAAAAAAAACATGCATCAGTATCAGTTTTGTTACATAAAAATATTAATGCATGATTTTCAGCCTAAACTAAGGACTACCTACTATTTCAGAATATTTGTAGTATTGTGAAGATCAATAAAATCAATAAAATAAGTAATTTTGATGTGCTATCAAATCATGAAAAAAAAAACAATATTGTACTTTGACTCTGTTATGCACATCTATGTTTAGTTTTATCTCAGCACAACTGCAAAAACATTAATAAAATACTGTAGTATAATATCCTACTAAAATATTATAAAATTTTTAACATATTTTAATGTTTGATAAATGAACCACAATACGATACTCTAATTTCAACTAGAACAATTTCTGTAATTTGTGTCTATAATGATTCCATAAGTCATCAAATAATCAAATTAAATTTATCACTAGAATCAAATATAATCAAATTCAATAATACATTTATTTAAAATTTGTATATTTATCAAAATTATCTAAGTTTAATTAAAAATAACTAATTAGTTTAATTCTAAAAAATACCAAACAATAATAAATGAATAAAAACCTGAATTAAATTCAACGTTTACTTTTTCTTAAACCTCATTTGTCAATTAAGTAAACATTATATTATTTCTTATTCAAGCATAAATTATCAAGATTAATTATTAATAATTCTTAATAAAAATTTACTTCACTGAAACGCGTATTGAGAAAAAGTAGTAAACTTCAGTACAAACAAAAAAACCATTTACTTTGAGTAATTATAGATTTTACGCAAGATTTCACGTGTATTAAAAGTTAATCAGTGGTTAAAACTTTCTTACACTATTTTATATTATGTATTGTGGTGAAAACTTCCCTTCCAAGCTGTTTTTATCAGGTGGGCATCTGATCACGTAGTTGGGAAGGTCATTTATTCTTACACCTCATTGCTCTCCCCGTATCTCTCGATTCTGAGAGGTTTTGTCGTCCAATATTATCGTCCTTAACGCCTACGGGTGTGGTTCTTGGAGTAGAGATTAACAGAGAGGAAAGATGAGAATGAAAGATGATGTTAATCTCTGACGTGACAAGTAGAAATTTCAAAGTAATGTGCTCTAAGGCACGTTCTAAGCTAAGAGAGCTGTTAAGGTAAACTGTTTATTGATGAGTTTCATTCTTGTATGTGTATTACATGACATTATTTGGTACCAATGCTGTTGAAGATTTCTTTCTTAGAGTTAATTAATATGCAAAAAAGTAGAAAGTCATTTATTGTTTCAGGTAAATATTTTGCTATAATTTTTTTGCTTCGTCTACTTATCATAACATAAAATTAAAGTATATGATAGTCATAAAAAATAATGATTTTTTTCTTAATACTTTGGAGTGTATTTTTAATTAAATATCAGTAAACAATTTAGATTTCTTAAATAATATTTTATATAAACTTCAGTTTTTTTATTACTGTGTTTCTTATTTTATATGTAGATTTTAATGACTTTAAATAAAAACGGGAGTAGCTGATTAACGTTAAAACATTACATTTTTATCACTTTTATCTATTATTATTATTATAGAATTTAATATTACGGAAATAAAGTAGATATTTAAGAAAATAATTAGAAGATTTGAGTGCTTGATATGGCCCTGTTGAAAGACAATTAATCACAGGAATTTTTTTATTTTATAATTTAAAATAGTTTAATGTATTATTTAACAGTGACTATTGATAGATAATAAAGGGAATTCACTATTGATATTAATTTAAGGGTAATTGCGTCCGTAAAAATCAATGTTCATGTGAAGATTATTATCAAACATGAATTATTGAATTTTGTTGGTAAATGCACATTTTTTGTAAATTATTAACTTCATTTCTTGCTTAGTAAATATCTATTAAGAAATCAAATGCCCTAAATTTCAATAACTGTTTCGTAATATTCATCATGGTACTGGAAAAGAGTCTAATAAAAATTTTTGCAAACCTTAATCCATCTTAAAAATATCGAAAATTTTTAAAAATTTACTCCTCAATATGATCAGTCAAATGTTGATTTTGGTCAATCTTCATATATGACAAAGTTGATAATTTCTTATGCACAATCCATTTAATAGTTAATTTTCGGGCACCATCGTTTGCGTAGTCATCAATTTACGGTTTTAAAATTTTGACGATTTGCTCAAGAGGTATACTAAAAGTTACCTTATATATATAATCTTTAATTATAGTAGTAATTGAATAGGGTAAACTTCAGAATGCATCTTTATTGTTTGTTGGGATATTAAATGAAAATTCAAAGTCATAATAAATTATATTATTTCCTTTAAATAATGAAGAAATTTGGCAGTTGTCAAATCATTTATTCATTTAAAAAGTTCATGCTAAATTGAATATTGAATTTTCTACCATAATGTTTTGAAAATGTATTGCAAATTACCGAAAAAATCCAAAAACTAAGATAGAATTATAAGTTAAAAGTGTGTAATGCAGTTATGCAACCCAAATAGGGATAAAATGGTTAATTCTAGTAATTCATATAATAGAAACCAAATTTTGAAATAAATTTTTACCCAAAAAGCATGGCAATAATATGGTTTGTGCTTTCAAATTTTTATAAGTGGTAATCATTTTCAGTTTTGTTATAATGATATATTATTGAGCCACCACTTTGTTGTCGATATACTTCTGATTATACGTTACAAGTTTTCATTTACATCTTAATTTTTGGTTAAAGGGTAGCCTTACTTGGCAAATAACTTTTAAGTACTTCAGATGCATTTTAATCTCAGTTTATATTCTGATGATATTTTTAGTTCAATTGAAGTTCTAAGACATATTTATTTTGTATAATTTCATAATGCGTTTTAAGAATAGAATACACCTTCATTTTTTTAGAATATGCATATTTAAATGTCTTTTTATTCAAAGAAGTATTTCCTATTTCTTTATTTAACAGTACTATTTTTTATCATTGATATACATTTTTATTTCATAAATATTTATTTTATATTACAAGCAATTATCATTGATTACAATTTGCCTTCCCGATATTACTAGTACCTAAAATACAACGTATATATATACATATATAACATTATAAATGTTCAACGCACAGTAATTGTTGAAAAAGAGAGTACAGATTATTTTTTGGAATTAAAATTATATTTTGGAAAGGTGACCCTCACATTTATTTATTCAAGTCTTTTACTCATAGAATTCCAGTAGTACTGAATTTGAAGACGAATTAAAGCAATGGGTAAGGAGGTATTGTCTGAAGGTTTGTCTGAATTGCATACTCAAAAGGCACTTGGATCGCAATCTGACGCCACCGACCCAAGATTCTGATTACAAGGAATCATGGAAATGCTAATGAGTTGAGTACGCTTCCTTTTCATCAATCGCTGCCTTCCCATTTGCATAAACATCTCCTCGAGGGCAAAATTTAATTTGCTGGGCCGAATTCGACTATTAACTCGGTTTAAACCCCCATCAGCGTTCCAGGCCAACAATTTAAATGTCTCCACAATTGCCGATAAATATATTCAGAAATAGATTGTAATCTTATGCTAGATTAAAATGGTTTCCAGCGGCAGTATAACTGGTTTTATGATGATTTGTTAAGAAGCCATGTACTAAGGATGAATAAATTTATTTTATGGCAAAATTGAATGTCTCAATAATTTAACGTTTCACAATTTTTCAATTCATATTTCTGCCTAAATTTGGTCGAATATTAGAATAATCTTAGATAGTAGTTCATTTTAGGCAAATTTTCTTTACTTCTAATTATATGAAATTTCACAATAATGGATTTGCTGGATATATATATGTATATAAATTTCCTTATTTCTTATTAAGTTATCCAGTACACTAGCAGGTGAACGCATGGGATTGTACTGAAGTAGTTGTTTGAAATCTTTTATATAAGAGCAGGAACTGTACACTAGGGTGAAGCAAAAAACACTTTTTTTTTCTGTTCGATTTGCTATAGTGTGCAAAAGTTGTATTGGTTAGTGGTATAAAAGACGCAAAAAAAATTTTGACATTGTATAAAATCTTCCGATCACGCAAGCGTCTTGAAATTTGAAAAAATAAACAAAAAATGAAAATTTTCCACAGTAAAATTAAAGAATTTTTTTTCACACGCTATATTTTGAAATGATAACTTAAGACATTGTTAAATATGATTAAAAAATTAATGAAACCAAACAATATCTTCCGATCACGCATGCGTTTGAAATTTAAAGAAAGTACGAGATATTTGATGTTTTTTACTTGGTGCAAATGCATTACATTTTTATCTGAATTATTTAATTTGTTTACAGACCCTCAACACTGCATTTGCAACGCAAATTGTGCAGCTCTCAGCTTGTTTTGGTACACAATAATTATGTAGCCTTTTCGGTTTTTACGAAACAACCTAGAACTCACCACGTGGAGGTGGATGCTCTTCGAGTTCCACCCACATCCTTCCCAACCATACAGCCATGAAGAGTGTTTACTAACTATATACAATATATTCAAAAAAGTTTTCTTACCGGATTTGACATTTTAAGTTTTATTTCTCATGAAGGGCAACACTGTATTCTGATTTCTTAGACATCTTTGGTATAATTGATCTCGAACGTAAGGTTGCTCTAATGTAACCATCCCTAAATTCTGGACCATATGCTCTCAGTGATACCTCTGATACAAGATCGACACATCTTTCAACTGCTTGAGAATGACTGGGGAAATCTGCGAGATCCCATTTCGGTATTTCAGCAGATTGTATGAGAGATTTAATTTCGTCTTCTGTTATGTTTCAGAGTACTGGAGGTGGATATAATTTTACTGATTCCCAATTCATCAGTTCAGTATAATCAGTAGCATTGAAATTAATCTTTGGTGTAACGAAATTTCTAATTACTTTTTCTTTTGAAACACATTCCCTGGCTTTTAAGACTTCTTAAACGATGTTCTCGTATATGTGATGTTTTGTCAAAAATCATAGCAACTAATATATATTCATGGTAGGCAAAGAATGCATTCCATTCGATTACGGGATCCACAACTTTTTTAGATCATTTGGTAGATAACGTGATGTTTCGATATCTTTATAAATATGAATAAGTCCATCTGTAAATTTATTACTTGATTTAATTTGCAACCAGACTGCCATATAAGATTTAGCAATAAATGTGACTAAAATTTTTAACTCCTCTGAGGGACATGCTGTACTGACATACAGTCTAAGGACTCTATTGGCAGTTGTAAGCCATCTTGAGTGAGAAATAGGTCCAGTGTTACGGTGACACAAATCAGTGGAACAGTTGCTTGTTTGGATAGCAAGGGAAATATCCATCAAGTACTTGTGATTGCTGCTTAATATATCTCGATCAACTTCGGGGATTACAATTTCCTTAGGTTCAAATACTACAATTGGCAACATTTCACACCTTATAAATTGTTGCTCAATCGGTCCACAAAAAGAATTTGGCCCCTTTGATTCTCCATCGAAATGTTTCAATATGTGAAGTAATGGTAATTCAATAAAATGGAGTAAACAAATCGCCCATTGCAATGGACGTCTAATGTAGGCTTCTATTTGACGAATGACGCCATTTTTACTGCCAGTATTAATATTAGTACCATCACATCCAATAAAGTCAAGGTCTTCTAACGAAAATTCGATTCCATTCAAAAACGATAGTATGCTGCTAGCGATGTCCCTTGCTTTGCCAGAGCATGGAGACACATGGCGAATATAAATAGTACCAGTTTTTTTAATTAAAGAATAATGCTCTTCTTTTTTTGTTCTTCTAAACTGTTTTGAACCTATCCTTTCTATACGTTCGTTCGTATTTTGAACCTATTCGTAGATTTTTTCTTTGAGTAGATCGATTTTGTAAGCAAACTTCAATATATATACATGGTAGAAATGCATTACACATTAAAAAATACATATCAAATTATCTAAATACTAATTTTTAATACAATATAGCGCCAAAAATGAATGGATTTTTTTAAGGAAAAACGACTTGAAAAATTTTAAATATTCGAAAAATTACTGTACATGCGCGATCGGAAGATATTACATGTTCTCATTAATTTCTTTTTATCATTCTCATTTATGTCATATGTTATAAATTCAGGGTATAGCACGTGAAAAAATGAATTTTTATAAATATTTTTTAACTGTTGAAAATCTTCAATTTTTGTTGAATTTTTGAATATTTAAGGTACATGCGCGATTGGAAGATATTATCTGATTTCAAAAAAATTTTTTATGTCTTTTATACCACCATCCTAAGCAACTTTTGCGCACTGTAGCAAATCGAAAAGAAAAAAAAGTTTTTTTTCCTTCACCCTACGGTACACAAATCCAGGCAAAGGATATTTAGTTGCCAAATTTCACGATTGTTTCAGCCTTTATTTCAAATGTTCGATTTATGTCGGATCAATCTTAATTTATTTGGCAGCTATATGTTTTATGTACATATGTTGATGTTCCGTGTTTGTTTCACGTTTCGAAATGTCAATGAATTCCAAGCAAATAAGGCCCTTATTTTGACTCTCAAGACATTAATATAGGGAGACTTCAAATGTAGAAAGGCAATTTCAGTTTTTCAAAACGTACATGTGGCTGTTTTAGATTAACCTATTAATGAATTGGCATTAATATAGTTGTCTCTACGTGTAATGTAATGCAAGACAAATTGGCTCTGTCGTCATTGAATGTCTCTGCTTGCTAATGTTTTCTTCCCCCACTCGTTCCATAATCATGTAATTGTTACCTCTGAACAAACGATTAATTGTTCCTAGAATAACTCTCAATCTGCATATGCAAAATTTCTTATCTGTATAGATAAACACTCTTATTAATTCATATTATTAATCAGCTGTCTTTAATATTTTTATAATATTCGCTTAGTTGCCTATTGTGTTCTTTAGCATCAATGATTTTATGCTATAAAACAAATGATTTATCTAACATGTTACATACTTTTAAATAATGTTTTAAACTTAGATTTCTTTGAAAAATTCTTTACTTTATCTACACATGCTGCCTTCTATGAAGCATACAATTGCGCTAATAAGAATTTGCGCAAGAAAACAATTCAGATATTGCGGAACAAAAATGTTTTCTCTTTTAATGTGTAGTCTGCAAATTGATACGTAAGGAAAATCTGTTACTTTAGTTATGCATCTTGATATATCTAATAAACAAATTTTAAATACTTTTTAATTTACTCTTTCTTGATATTGCTCATATTGCTCAACATTTATCAAAATTTGTAGAGTATTACAGTTAAATAATGTAAAAAATTATGTCTTTGAAGTTCCAGAACAATTAATGATGTTTCGAGAAATTCTATTTACTATTTTTCTTTATTTTTTATTATTTAATAGAATCTAACTATTAGAGAAATGTTTTTATCCTATTTAATTGCAGTAAATACTTATATTAAGTAGTTCTATTAATTTGGGAATATTAAATGCAGAAAATATAGAATTCTTGAATATTTTTATGATATAATCATTATTTCTATTGAGCAGTAAAAAAATAATCAAAGTGATTAGGAATCTTTAAAAATTCTATGAGTAAGCATAATGTTCAGGAAATATTATTATGAATATTTTACTTCTTTCTCTTTTTTCACATAGAAGTATTTTGCCCTAATAGGAAAAATTAAGTATAAAATTCGGAAAAAAGATAATCCAATTTGAAAATAGTTTACTTTAATATCCTTCCTTACACACACAGAAATAAAAAAGTCCCATGCTTATTTCATCTCCTGTAATCAGTTTTATTGTTTAAAAAAGTATTTATTGTTATTTTTATTTGTACACATAAATTATGTAGTCTTAGAAATATATATCACATTATTTATTAGCTGGTATTATTTTTAAATAAAAATTAGTTTAAGATTTTTTGGAAAACTAGATAAGATTCACAATCTTTTAAAACTTAAAAGTTTTCTTTATATAATGTTCATTACTTTTAAACTACTTTTTTACATGCATTTTATTCTAACTTTATTACATTTGACAATTCTTTTTTTTCTAGTAAGATGAATTTGCATAAGTCGTTTATTCCAGAAATTGATGTGATTATGATAGTTTTTTTTTTTAAATTAGGGAATATAATTATTGTTCATAGTTTAATTTTGTGTAACAGAATGGTAAGCATTTTATTTGCAGATTTCATTTTTAAAGCTGCCTTTTTTATTCAGTGTCCATTAAATTCTATAAAATATAGAATTAAAGTTCTCGAAAAGTATCTTCCATACATTAAAATGATGTTTTCCTAATAAATTCATTAAAATAAATATAAATTTCAATATTATTCAATTTCCAAAAAATCGTATTTTTTGTTAATGAAACACTTAGTACTATCTTCTTTTCCTGAAAAACATTTCGAAACTGAGTACCTTCAAAATCTTGATGTAAAGAAGTTATTAAAGCTTAAGAGAAAATTTAATTTATGAAGATCTGAGAAATAAATTTTAGAAAAATATTTACCATTTTTCAAATTAATTCCTAACTTTCGTATATCTTGTAACTTCTAATATAAAATTTAATAGAAATATTTTAATAAATGTCATTGTAAGTAGTATCATATATTAAGGTATAATTTTTATTCCCAACCACTAATGTAAAATTTATTTTATATGGATAATATATAAAATTACATTTTAAGACAAATTATTTTTGTGACAACAAAGTTCATCTATTGCATTTGAAATACCTTTTCATAATAGTATTATTATTTATGTTAAAAATAATTTACTGCCCATCATTATTCATAATTCTAATAATAGATGGTATACTTCTTTATTATAATTTAGGAATAAATAGATGTTAAGAAACGGAATGAAGCAATTATATGATTAGTAATTTTTAATATCGTAACTTACATACATTGTTGAAAAATAGCTATATTTCTTGTTTACAGTTTAAAATAAGCTTGCTGCGCTTATATCGTATTAAATAGTATTATGGATTACTTGTAAAAGTTTCCTTATCAACAATTTTTACAACTCCATGGAGAGAAGATTTTGCCTTAAAATAAATAATTGAATACTGATTATCTTTATATTAAATGAAAAAAATAATGTTATCGGAAACACAATATTCAAATTATTTATTCAAATATAGTAATCATATTTTTTACAGGAATATTTAAAGGTCTTACATCTTACTTTAAATTTGTGTATATCCATAAATAATATCCTCAGTTGAATGAATAAACGTTTGAAGACATATTTGGATATAAAAAGCCACAGTAACGGAACATGTTATTAGTTTTTAGGCTATTTCTTTAAGGAGTTAAATATACATAATGAATGTCACCATCCAACATTTACTTTAAATGTAAAAAAACTCTTTGAATCTAGGGAATTTTTCCAGATGAAGTTTTGTAGGCATGATTATTTACAAAATCATTCTGGTCTCATCATCTCACATTATTTGCAATGGTTATGTATCATCTTTATTCAAGTGAGCAATAATCCTTAAAACACAAATGATAAACTTCTTTATTTGTGTGTAAAACTATGTAAAAACAATGGATTGCTCTGTATAAAAGTAAAAATATGAAAAATTTAAAGAAATTACCCTACTCTCAAGTACGAAATGTATACTTTTGTTGATACGGGCATTTTTATTGGATGTTTCGTTTCTTTGACTGCAGTTACAGCTGTTCTTTGTATTCCGGGTTATTTGTTGATATGGTATCTTTAAAATGTAAAATCCTATATAGAAATAATATAGAAAAATATTATTTTCATGAAAAATGGCCTTTTATTTCTGCCTGAGAATACGAGGAAGCTGGGCAATGAACAACTTATAGATTTTATAATAGAAATTTCATATCCTCAGTTGGGAATAACAGAACATTGTATTTTTCTCATTTTATAAAATGGTTTCTTAAAATTCCTTTATTAAATCATTGCTTAGGCACTGAGATAATTTTAATAATACCGTCATGTTATTATACTATAATACTCGAGACAGTCTTCTAAAGAAACTCACACAAATACAGAATCTTTTTTTTTAAATTCTGAAGTCAGAAATCGGAGCATTTCTCGACTGTTCCTATATTCACCCTACTAATAACTAAAGTTATTTTAAAATAGTCTGTAAAGATGGCAAAGGTATTGTCAATGAACTGTAACTATCCTATTAGATATCTGAATGATACCCCTTCATGATTTTTTGATCATTTATAAAAATATATTTGTGAATGGATTTAATTACTTTGTTATATTTTGCCTTTAATTTTTTCATGCTTAAATATATTTACTTTTAGTTAATGGACAATAATCCATAATTATAAAAGAAAAATATTAAGTCTTCCCTTAATATAGTGCTCCATATTTCAAGTTTAATGATGACTAAGATATAATTTATATCAAAATTTAAAATTATAAGAATAAACTTATAAAGGTTAAATTTAAGTTAAAACCTATATATCAATAAACAAAGAGTAGTACTAAAATTCAAGAATTTTAACGTGATATTATTCCGGAAATTTATATATATATATATATATATATATATATATATATATTATATATATATATATATATATATATATATATATATATATATATATATATATATATATATATATATATATATATATATATATATATATATATATATATATATATATATATATATATATATATATATATATATATATATATATATATATATATATATATATATATATATACATTTTTAATTATTTAATATGCTTACTTATGAAAACTGCATAAAATGTTCTTGTTTACAAAATTATATGTTTAAAATTTATAATATAATTGGAAATAAGATTTATAATGAACTAATGTTATATTAATTTATAACATTTTGCACTTATATTAATTATATTAAATTTGAAAACATCTTGGCTAAAACTACAATATATTTTCATGTGATACAAATAATTACTTTATATTAGAAAACACATAACAATATTTAAGTAGAAGAAAAGTTTACTTATTGCATCACATATTTACAAATTATGTTTTTTTATTATTATAATTTTTTTATTTTTTATAAAAATATATTAATTTACTCTTTAAAATTTCAAATAGTTAAATACAAATGGAAACTTCAATTACTTCTTTAATTTTTAAAGCTAAATAAAAAGAATGTTTTTATTTAAATATAATGGAGTTGAAAATTTTAAGTGAAATTAATTCAAATTCCTTTTACATATTAAAATTGTCGTTCTTTTTTATACAATAATATAATAAATAAGTATGAATAAAAGTTATGTTTTTGAAGACTCATAAAATTTTATAACTCTTTATTATTAATAGGAAAATTTTATTTTTATCGTTGCTTCATTGTACGCGTGCAAACTCTAATTTAAAAATTACCACACATAAAACACAACCATAAATAATCATTTGAACGCTATTAAGCAACCGGATAAGAAAACTGCTTTCTTAACAGTTCTCAGGGTATTGCTGTTTATGCTTTTCTATTCAATTAAATGTTGAGCAACAGGTGATGAAGAATGTGCTTCTTATCTCTAAATGCACATCTGTTGTGATATGAACTAAGAAATTTTTTCCGTATTCACAATTTCGATACGCAAATATGGTTCAATATCGATGAAAAATATATCCTAAAAGCAAAATGGAAGGATGATCCAATTTCTTTTAAACTGTTCCCTTTGCAGTATATGATCATTTAAGAATTTGAGAAATAATAGTTATAAAGTAATCCTATTAAATCATAGTCATATATATCGTAAAATAGTCATATTATATAAAACTTGGTAATTCTGAAATTATCTTCTTTTCTATTTTTATTATATAAAGTTAAATTAAATAAGTTTATCTAAGATCATATAAGATAAACCTCAATTATTCTAAGAATCTCAGAAATTGTTGTGGTTTTATTTTAGTTTTGAAATACGTTTTCTCTTTCATTAGACAAAACATTTTATCCCTTTCACTACCTCTCATCAATTGTTCGTAGAAGCTATTCACATAAATGGCAAGTCAAATGTCTGATATATATAAAAAAATGGAAATGTTTAGTCGAATATGCTCATATTGGATACCATAATGTAGATTTGGAATAAAAGTTAGGTAATAAGTTTTAGAAACTGATGTTATTTAAGTGTAGTGTTTTAAATGTGTGTGTTTCTTTTTTACTCATATTTATGTATGTTAATGAGAAAAAGAAAGAATAAAATATCATCTAATTGAATAGATACTTGCGAGTATTTTTACGATTACGTTACTCTTTTATTTAAGTATGTCTCTTTTCTGCTTTTGAAAATTGTAATATGCGAAATAAGTAACTGAAATTTCCAATCATTTATTTTTACCAATAATATTAGGATTTCCTATAATATTTCTGATTCTTCGAAGAAGTTATCTGTGAAAGCAGAATAAACACCAAAGAACAGTGATGATTTATGTTGAACACAACAGCGATGGCTTGCGTTATGGCTATAGATTAAAAAAGATTATATATACCAATCCCACATCCGGAATGGGTTTTATAGTACTTGGAATTTCATTCTCTAATTAGATATCTTGTATAAGAAAATGACTGTTGAGGAAAAATCAAACCAAAATTCATCTTGCATATAGCATAAATATAATATTTTCAAGTATATTTCTAGCATATACAAGTATAAGATTCAAACTGTATTTATTATATGTATACTTTCTTCTAAGTAAATGTAAAGTTAATATTTTGTTATTCATCCTAATTTAATATATGGTAATTTCAGAATCAGAGTTAATTTTTTCAAATAAGTTTGGAACTATGTTTATTCAATTAAAATAACTAGTGATTTTTTTTCTATGTATAGAATATATACAATAGCTATTTATTTAAATTTGTAAAAAATATCATTTGAATCAGTAGAATTTAATTTCAAAATATTAATTACGCAAATATTCCAGGAACTTAGAATAACATTTTAATGGATTTTCTGTGAAAAAAATGAACTGTTGAATATTGACGATTTCTCCAACCTATATAATTATAATTTCTTGAAATGGTATCAGAAACTTCTGAAGATGCTGAATAGTTTTTACCATTAGAAAATTTCTGTCCATCTAAAACTTTAATCATATATTAAATTAAATATTATCATCAGTCAAGAATAACAATTTTTAGGTAAATAATAATTTATCTATCTATTCCTTAAAGTTAATTACAATAAATTACGTTGGAGTATCTTATATATATATATATATATATATATATATATATATATATATATATATATATATATATATATATATATATATATATATATATATATATATATATATATATATTTATATATATATATATATATATATATATTTATATATATATATATATATATATATATATATATATATATATATATATATATATATATATTGTTTTATGTTTTTTTTTTCCAAAAAGAAGTGAAAGTCATTGAAGTCTGTTGAATAAGCTTTCAGAAATATGCGATCTCGTCACGTACATTGACTTTTTCGACTGACCCTGTATGGTCTACTTCACTCTCATCCAGAGGAAAAGAATTAATGATGACTACATCCTCTACCAATCGCATTGAGTGGAGAGAGATGAGAGTTCTACTTCCCTCTCACATCAGAAGGATCTATAATAGGATTGTGTCCACCCCCACCTACCCCTGGTCCGATCTTCTTTTTCTGCTATTGTTGGCGATTGATGCGGAGTGACAGAGAGGAAGAAACGTAATTTATGGTCAGCGATCATTTCTTAGCACCACACTTATCTCTTGAGGGGGATCAATTCTTCTTAGTTGGCGTAATTTGGCGCATAATTTTCCTTGCCCAATAGAATGCAAGTCCTCCAAACTCAGTTAATTTAATATAAGGGTGGGTACCCTCAGTTATTTTCTAATATAAAAATTTATTATGGTAATAGACCAGTAAATTATGCATAGTTTCGTTTCTTGGTAAGATTTTAGATTGCAATAAGGAAATGAAATATAATACAGTTCAAATCAATTATTTTTAGTTGTATTCGAGTTTTTCCATTAGATTTAAAAATGAAGTGAATTTTAAATTATAAATTAAACAATTTTCAGTATTTTTAGAATATTAGTTCTTAATTAATATAAAAAAAAAAAATTCTAAAATGAATAGTAAGTAATTTTATTCTCTCAGAAATCACCTAAAATTATCGAATACCATGAAGCGTGTATTTAAAATATTTAAAAGGCATTTTGAATAGATTATTTTTATATGACTATTTATCTCATTAATAATATTATCGATACTATTAAATAAGATATTTGTTTATTTCACAGACATTGCTAGTGTAATAAATAATAATACTATACTTATAACTTTTTAATAGGTAACAGGTCAAAATAAAGAATGTGTTTATGAAAAACATTCAAAATTGATTAATTAAAAATTTTACTTTTTAAGAATTAAAATTTTACTTTTTAAGAATTTTAAAATAAAAATATGTAGAATATCATTAAATAATTATTATTTTAGAGTGTATTGTGAATTGAAAATGTTTTTCAAATAATACAAGATTCTTTAATTCTAAACAAATATTTTAATTTAGTTAAAAGTTAGATTTTGCATGATTGGATCATTCTGTTTAAATGCATTTAATATGTAATATGCCTATTTTTAAATCCGATACTTCCTATAATGTTAATAATTTAGTGTAGAATAAGGTGTACAATTATGAAGGAAATGTGATGATATTTGATTTAGTTAACACTTTGTGATCCCTGTTTTAATATGATAACCATTTAAGTCTGGATTTATAATTTAAAATGGACTTCAAATTTAGTGCGAATATGCATACCCGAGGTGCGAATTGAATCCATTAACAATCAAATCCGAAGCTTGAGTGGTAAATATTTAGCTACAAGTTTGGTAAGAGAATAAAATCCAATACCGACAATTATTTGATCAAATATGTTATGAAATAATATATTATATGTCTAATTGCTCTACAAAGCATTCCAACTATTTAATTAAATTCAATTAACTCAGTATGCGAATTCTTCTTCTTCTTTACTTCCACATAAATTATGGGCTGAAAGAAACGTTTATCTTATAAATTAATATACTGAGTGGTCATTGACACTATTAATACTCATTAATACATTCAAAAAAGTAAGTTTTTTTTAATGTAAACATGAATTTCTTATTCAAAATTGGAGCTCATTTCATTCCAACTTCTACCCAATCGGATGGATATTAAACAAAGTTACATTAAACGCTTATAACTTTTATAAACAAGATTGCCTTTACTATTCAAGACGATTTAATTTAGTTGCAAAAAGAAATCCTTTATTTATCAATACTTGCAGACATAAATTCTATACAATTCATTCAATTTTATAATTCATTCAACTATGGATTAAATTATTAGGAAATTTTAATCTGGTTTTCACTAATAAAAAACATTATGTTGCAATTATAATTTAGATTCAGCGAAAGCGGGGTTTATGACATCTATATTTACATCACTTCATATATAAATAAATATTAGTTATATTTAGGAATTAGGAATGTATAGTTATATTTAAGAATGTTGAAACCAATGCAATATACCCTTATCTCGTAAAATATTTAATTTTATTCTATCAGTTTCCCAACTTTTAATTCATAAAAATAAATGAATAATCTGCAATATGAGCCATTGTCTTTGTAAATTATTTATCAGATTTTAATCGAATATTTGTGATTTTTTTTTTACTAAAAAGTATTGAATGTTATTTTTCGAGAAAAATGTAAAACAATATTAATTGGGGTGTTTATTCCTTTCATTAAAACAATGAAGTTTCACCTTGAAAGATGGTTGTCAATTATCTGGTGCTGTATTTTACGTTCAAATGAGACATAACTCACTAACGAAAACATTTTAAGAGACTAATTTATGTCTTATATGAAAGTACAATTTTTAGTAAAAATGATATAAATGGTATAATTGTAAAGAACTGATATAATACTTAAAATCGGTAAGTGTGAGTCATAATAACAACACAGTTGTTAATTTAGATGAACCTGTTATACTGATTTTCCAATTTGTACATAAATTGCTATCTGATACCATTTTAAATTATACACTTAATATAATTAAAATAGTTATTCATACTGGTGTTATGTTTTAATATAAGTTTAAATCCAAAGATCATATTCAATACCTCTTATCAACATATTAGAAAACTCCCTCATTTTAAAGAAATGAATGTTCCTCTTTTTGTACTCTACCTGAACTTTAAAATGTTTTTATAAAATATTTGTTTCTAATCTTGTTGAATTTCTGTCATGTACTTATCACTGTATCTGAGAAAGTTAGCACAGGGAAAACTTGAGATTGTGCAGAATGACGTTTTCCTCTTAATTGCAAGGTCTGTTTTGTCTACGATAAATAAAGGATTCTTGCATTTAATAAAAAATGAATCCCTTGAGACACTTATAAATAAAATTATTGACATTTCGAAAAAATGTTTTTGATATAAGTTTATAAACAACTATAAGAAAACTTTTTATTGGAGAGTGTTTTTAGAGACCTATCGAAAATTAGGAATTTAAAAACCCATTTTGGTGTATCCAGAGGCATATTTAGAACTCCATTCTCCATTCAATTTGAATGAGAAACAGGGTCTTGAGATACCAGCTAATTTTATAGATTATGAAATAATAAATACCTGTTTGGAAGCTTTTTCTTAGACTATGAAAATAGCTTCTTTTAATCAATCTTAGCCTGTTTTATTATGAAGAATCTACAGCTTTATTATTTAGAATTTGATAGCTTAGAATTTATAATGATAATTCATGTTCAACTGACCGATTTCTTGTGCAGAAGTATTCCTTGAACCAATTGCAATTTCTATTCCTCTTGGATAATTTGGCACTGCTTTGATTGTGAGGTAACCCTTTCAAAGGAAGCTCTTCAACAGCATTTGAACTTTACTTTTGTTGAAATTCTAATATTGTCTGATTCATGGAAAGCTATTTTTTGGTGTGTTACAGAATCAAATTTTCCAAAGCATTTGAAAAAGGATAGCGACACTTTACCCTCAGTTGATTCTGAATCTCTATAGAGCGAAAAGTTGAAAATAATACGACCTATTAACTGAAAAATAGATACCTGATCCAACACACATATAGTTTATACAAACAATTCTTTTTCCAATACACTTTAATAAATTTATTGAAAAATTTAACTGCAAGAAAATACTGGTGTATAGAAAGTTTAAATGTTTATATCATATATTTAAATTCTCCTAAGTTCTAAATGAAAATATTCGATTTATTAAACCAGATTAGTCATGCACGATACAGGTGAAGACATTATGCTAATTTCTGACTATATACTGGCACATTTATTTCGCAATGATATTCTGATACGTCCAATCTGCCTACATTGCAGATATGGAATTACAGATATGTGCCATTTTGGATATGCATTCGTATTTGTGTAAAATATGGAACTAAGAAGTACTCGATTGCGACACTGTAAATAAGTCAGTGACTGCTGTCAAGTTGCACTTTATCTAACTAGGTAGAAGTCCTATGCTTTAATTTATGTATGTAATATTGCCATTGGAAGTAACAAATATCAATTGAAGGACTACCGTTTTTATCTTCGTTGTTTTTAAAACTGATCAAATTTATTGCGCCATATTTATTGAAATTTCATTTTGAATGCGTAATTATAATGACTCCATATATGGATGAAATTTATACGATTTGTACTAGTGACATTTTTTATTTCATTTTTATATTCAAAGTACTATATTTTACAAATTGATATAATTATAAAATGCTTATGAGCAAGTTATTTGGTACACATGAAATGAATTAGCAAATTACCTTGAAATTTGATTACATTTTTTTAGAAATTGAGTTGACAAAGCGTGTTTTTACTAACACTGTATACAAATCATCAACATAGTCTTTTTGTTATCATTAATATATGTAAGATATTAATATTAATTAATGTATTTTCTATGTTTCTAAGCTCAAAAATAGAAAATATATTCTAAATATATTTTCTATTTTTTAAGCAAAAGTGGAAGAACACAAGTTTCAACGTTTGAAGAAGTAATAATTTAATCAAAAAACTTAAAAGTAATTACCAAAATTTATGTGAAAATATGTTTGTTATTTTTTATTTTAAATGTAATTAAATGTGTGACTAAGAATATTTAGGCATACTGTCAAGAATTTGAATGTCTGTCTATTTATCTATCTATCAATATATAAATAAATAAATATATATATATATATATAATATATATATATATATATATATATATATATATATATATATATATATATATATATGCCATCCACCCTGTCTAGTTATCAGCGTACCTAACTGCGGATAGGGAGATCCTGGTTTAAAATCCCAGTATGGTCATGGATGTACTATCTCTCTCTATATATCCTGTCTTTGTCCTTTCTTTGTATGAATGGGTTGTGTATGTTTGCCTACCCTATAAACGATTACCCTTGGCAAGTGTGTATGCATGAGGAAATCGAACTCCACACCAAAATATGGTTCAGTTAAAAAAATGGAGCAGCGCACCCCATTTTGCCAAGCTTTATTGGCAATAGACAACAACATATATGTATGTTTAATTTTTTAAACTATAATATCTTATTCTTTCATTATATATTGTTGCTAAATCTCCACGGAAAAATTTTGGTTTCAATAATTCTATATTGCAATTTTTTAACAAACAAATTTGTACAAGCATTCAAACATGATACGTTTATTTTAAAGAAAATTCTGAAATATAATTTTAAATATGTAGCGAAAAGAATAAATCAACTTTAACTCAAATGAAGGGAAATATTTTATAATTTTTGGAACTAAACAACCAGTTAATTTATGATATATATAAGCTATTTTTTATTTTAAGTTCTTTAAACTTCACTTAATTTTTACACTTTTTTACAAATTTTAAAATAAAATTTCGTTTTATTTGCTAAAGATCCCTATAAAAGAATTTTAGCAAACCATTATCAAATTATTGTAATAAAAGATTAAATTTGAAAATAAAATTTTAAGTTTTAAAGTTAAACTTTAAATATCTGTATATAAAGCATGCAATATAATTTGATGATGCTGACAATAAGAATTTTAAATATATAAATTTGAATGGAATAAAAGAATCAATAATATGAATAACTATTTCTCAAAGTTTACATGTTCTGTAAATAACACTAACAAAACATATGAATAATATGATAATACAATGCGAATTATTTTCACATATAACATAATTTACAAGTTTTTACTTCTAAATAATATTAAATAAAATATTTTTATTTGAATAATTTCTCTGAGAAGTTCTTTAAAAAATTTTTCATTTTAATAATTCAAGGCATACCTTTTGTTCTGTGGAATGAATATTAATTATCATGCTTTCATGGATAAATATATTTTTAGAATAACATTCTTCACTTTATAAAAATGCTTATATTTATTTTAGACCCACTCAGAATTTTAAATTACTTGCTTTACTGTAAAGAAAAAAAAATAACTAAGGAGATTTGATAGTGAAAAATGAAACTCTTGAAGCTGAGCGGAAAAGGTATATAAGGTTAAATAAAAAACAGAATTTACTGTTTTATATCATGAAAAATTAATAGTTTAAAAGAGAAAACAAGACAAGAAAGCAATGTTGCTATCAATTACAACATCGGTTCTAAACTTCTGGAGTTAATATAAGCATTTTAAATGTGGCTTTTAGCCAACAAATATAGTCAGGTAACATGTGTAAACAATTTTTGCGTCATTAATATGAAATATATTTTCCCTGGAAAATATTTTGAGAAGAAATATTCTAGTAAGCTTTATTATTTTTTGTGTGGCCACAGCCATATATAAAATTTTAAACAGGAATTTTATTTTCAATATTTTTATTTCAAATATTAAAATAAATTAAGTTTTAGGTCTTATAAAATCTTCAAGTGAATAATTATACTTTCACGTTTAATCACTTAATCTGATTTATTCAAATTTATAAAAAAGCAAATTCAAATCAATTTAAAAATTTAAATTTCTTTTAAGAAACAAAAAAAAATTATTTTCCTTTAAATCTCTATTTTACTTGTTTCCTTGAGATTTAAATTTAATTGATTATAAAAATTGAAATAACTATTATAAATTAAATATATTTTTCAAATAAGTGTAAGAAGTACCAACTTTATTTGCTCTAAGACATATGCCTAAGCATTAATGTAAAAATGGTGATAGTTTAGAATAATTGTAAATATTTTAGAATGCAATAGCTTTATATTAATTTTAAATTTGTGCCCAGATTAAATATAATCATAATTAATTGTGTGGATACTGTTCTTTTCTTAAAAACGTCTTTTATCAATTCTAAAATAAATATTCCTAAACCATTTCCTGTATAATAAATACTTTTCCTACAGCAAATTTTAGTCAAATAAATACAAAATAACTATGAAATAGAGAATTATTAAATAATTAAGATATGATATTAATTATGAAAATTTGGAAGGATTACAAGTTTAATAAATGTCATATTGTGTTTAATATAATTTTGCCGATTATTCAGTATAATTTAGAATTTAATTCAGAATTCAACTTCTTTTAATCCTCTTTCTATAGATTTGAATTTTTTTTATTGTCAGTCTCCTGATTACGATTTTTTTCTAATATAATTTCAGAAATAAAATAAAATAAACGTTTTTCAATATTTCTTTTTCCTCAATATCGCGAAATGTATTAAGACTGTTTTTATATTATTAAATATTGGTGATATAATGATATTTGATAATAAAATATTCCAGCATAAAATATTAGAAAATATAAAAAACTCTCAGGCATATCGAACGTAAATGTAAAAAATTGTCATTTACGCGAAATGTGTAAAGAAAATACATTAAAAAAGATCTAGCAGGATAGGTTATTTTTTTAATTTGCTAATTTATATCAAAAAGTTATTAAATTGAATTTGAAAGAAAAAATACTACTAATACTGTTAAAGTGTAATAATATCACAGGAAAGTTTGTATAGAAAAATCTACAATACTTACAGTGTTAAATAAAAATTATTTCTTGTTTCTAAATTAAACATGGCATTTATTTAAATTAATATTTCTGTATTGATTACATTTTGCTCTTACGAATTAAATAAATCTGATATAATTTTCTATGCAGACATTTTCAAATAATAAAAGCATTGATATCCAGATGTTTGGTTTAATTATTTTCATAAATGTTATGTTATTTTTTATGTGTTATGTTTGTATTATTCATAAATTATAAACTTAAACTCATATTTCCTTGGAGTGAGATATAATCGAAGAAACAGTTAAAGCTTTAAGAATATGTATGTTTCAGAATATGCATTCAAATATATAGTAATTTCAAGATTAAATTTTTTTAAATATAAAATGTAATTATAAAATAGTGTGCGTTATTTATGAATCCAGCATATATATATATATATATATATATATATATATATATATATATATATATATATATATATATATATATATATATATATATATATATAGATATATATATATATATATATATATATATATATATATATATATATATATATATATATATATATATATATATATATATATATATATATATATATATATATATATATATATATATATATATATATATATATATATATATATATATATATATATATATATATATATATATATATATATATATATATATACATAAATAAATGTGTATATAATCACTTTATATAATGTTCTTCAATCGAAACAAATGCTCAGCAAACAAAGAGAAAATGAATATAGAAAGCTAATAACACTAATTGTAACATTTCTTTACAAAATGTATTTGAGTTATTGTTAATTTTGGTATTAAATTTAGGATTTTATACATTTTAATCCAGCTTTCTTTTTTACAGTGCCCGCCAATGCTTTTGAGGTTTCATTTAAGAAGTTGGAGAACTCTTCTCTTAATGTGACGTGTAATGCTCAAAGACTTTTTCCTCTTCCTGTGCTGAAAATGTATTTAACTTCATCACTTGAAAACTCACCAAAACTTGTCACAGAAGCTACATCAAACGTAAAAGCTCATACATCTGGTTCATTCGATGCTAATCTGTACAGGACGTTTAATCCAAGTGAGCTTCCGGTCGGTGGAGTGACTGAATTCGAATGCTCATTAGAGCTTCCAGGCACAAATTATTTAAGAACCAAGCGAATTAAATACTATCCAGGTAAAAAAAGCAAGATTTGTAAATAATTTATTATTTTACATGTATATGATTTTTAGTAAAACTTTTCCAGTAATTATTATGTATGTAAGTAATGGTTACAATTTAAAATAGAGGTTAAGAATTATTTTCATAATACAATTAAGTTTCCTGTATTTTAAACATAGTTTCTAAATTATTATAATATGTAATTTCAATGAACTAACTTTAGAAAACAGGTTATCTTTAATCATTAAGAAATAGTTATCTTTTTGTTATAGGAATCATGTAACCCAGTGTTTCTCAACCTTTTAGTATTCATGGCCCAATTTCTAATCATAATTTTCATCGCGCGCCCCTTCCCCACCGCATACAATAAAATGTATACAATAATAATGTATTTTGGTGCTAAACCTACAATATAACCTTAATTTTAAATTTTACAAATTACCAAGAATACGGAAATTTATTCACATTTTGCAACACCGATCCTCAGCAATGAAAGAACAAGAATCCTATGCCTTTTTATTGCTCTTGCGTCCCGCCATGTCGGGCATTCTCACGGTTTCGCGAGAAATTTCGATTTGTGTGAAATTTGTCTGGTTAGCTTAAAAGTTAAGTTAGGAGCGTGTGCAGATGTGAACAAATGTTTTCTCACACATAGGGAGAAGGAGAAATTTCTAAGACCCCAATTTCAATTCCAGACAATCTCATTCGAGTCGATCCTTCTATCGCTATTGAATCTATTCTGAATGTGTATGTTATACATATTTTCGTGTAATTGCAATTCACCGTATTAAATATTCACGGCAGCAGACTTATGCAAAATCATGGGTAAATTTTTAAGCGGGCGTAAGCGAGCGTTAGACGATAGACAAGCATCAACAAGTACACAGACGAGCGTGGTTCTGAAAATAAAATCAAGAAAATATTCCCAAGAATACTTAAATTTTTGGTTCACTAGTATTGAAGTAAATGAAGAAGAAATGCCCCTGTGTAACATTTGCTCAAAAATGTTGGCGGCAGATAGCATGAAACCAGATAAACATAAACGACATTTGGAAACGCTTCATAGTGAGTACGTAAACAAACCCAGAGAATTTTTCAAATTAAAATTAAAATCATATGAAAAGCAAAATCATTGTTTAAAAAACTTTGTGTGTGAATGAAAAAGCTTTAATTGCCTCTCACAAACTTTCATATAAAATAGCCAAATGTAAAAAGCCTCTCACCACTGATGAAGAGCTTATTTTGCCAGCCGCAATTGAGATTGTAGAAATTATTTTTGGAAATAATTTTGCAAAACAATTGGAGTCTATACCTCTTTCAAATGATACTGTTGCCCGTCGAATTGCTAATATAGCTGAAGATGTAGAGTGTCAGCTTTTATCGAAGTTGCGGGACAAATTGTTTTCAATACAACTCGATGAGGCAACAGATATTAATAAAGATGCTCATTTCATTGCCTATGCTAGATTTTGTGATGAATTGTCAGTAGTAGAAGAATTACTTTGCTGCAAACCAATAGAACTCAAAGCAACAGCACTCGCATTATTTGCTATCTTAAATGATTTTATGAACGACGCAAACAAAGTAAATTATGTAAAAACCTCTGAAATCAAGAATCTTCCGCACTTTGTAAAGACATGGGTGCAGTGCATTCAGCGTTACTATTTTACTGCGAGGCAAGATGGTTATCACGAGGGAAATTTTTGCAACGTGTTAATGAATTCAGAGAAGAAATCGCCGTTTTCCGAGAAGAGGAAAACAAACCGGAAGCTGAGAATTTTCGCGCTAGTTTATTTGTGAGGAAATTGAGCTACATGTGTGTGTGGTCGACATATTCAGGAAATTAAATAACTTGAATCTTCACCTGCAAGGAGCAAATACACATATATTGGATACGAGTGATAAAATTAATGCTTTTTGTAGGAAATTGAAATTGTAGAGCAGAAATTTAAAGTAAGAAAACTTAACAATGTTTGCAAATTTGAATGATTGTATTAAAACTTACAAGGCTGAAGAACAACATGTAAAAGTTGTTTTTGCAAACAATGAAAATCATATACCAATGCTAGCAAAGAATTTTAAAAATTACTTTCTTGCTGACGACAAACTGATATCAAGTTACAAGTGGGCGAGGGATTCATTTCAAAATACTCCCGAAGCGCTCTAAATTGAAGAGGAAGAAACCTTCATAGATTTCAAGGCAAGTGGCGAAACCAAAAAACAATTGAGTAATAAATCACTCTTAGAATTTTGGGCAGGAGTGGATGATGAGTTTTCTGCTCTAAAAACAAGGGCATTTCGCATTCTACTACCATTTTCAACATCTTACCTTTGTGAAACTGGATTTTCTGCGGTGGCTTCTTTGAAGACAAAATATAGATCTCAGCTAAATATAGAAAAAGAACTGAGGGTGTTTATTACTAATATTAAACCCTCCTTCGGAAAACTTGAAACGCAATGAAAAACAGGCCCAAGGAAGTCACGAATAATTATTAAATTTGCTTTTAATTTAGTAAGTTGTTTTAATTTAATAAGTTAATTATTAAACATGTCAAATTGTATTTTGTTTTTTATGTGAGTGTGTGTTCTTTCCTTTCAGTCTCTTAATCAATTTTTTTAAATAACATTTTCTATTGAATATGCTCGCCCCCCCCCATTAGTGTGCTGGCGTCACCATAGGGGGCGCGTCCCACAGGTTGAGAATCACTGATTTAACCAGAAAAAGCCTCAATTTTTTCACTCTAAAATATTAAATTATTAAGTTGATTATCGAAAGAGCTTAATAACTACTACTAATTTAATTTTTCTGGTGTTATATATCTCAGACATTTAGTCAAAATATAAACTTAAATATTTAAAATAAGTTTCAATGATTATATTACCAAAACATGCATGATTTTGTATTACATTCTCATTCTTTCAGGCAATAATGTGATAATATGTATTATTCAAACTCTTGAATAAAAGTATTAGTATTGCCTGACCAACCTAATGCTAGTTGCGAAAACATACTTAGCGTATTCTGGGCATGTTTTTTATTTTGTTTCTATGAAAGTAGACTCCCATTTGACCAAATTTGATTTATCAAAACTGTATATATATTTATTAATGATAATTCAATATTTATTATGTTGCTGAAATGTTAATGTTATTATGAAATGTTGTCATTATTATGACAGGTAGCTTGAAACGTAGACATGATAAGCTTCCAGATGAAGGAAAAAGACTCATTTAAGTTACATACTTTACATCTGAATTATTAATTAGCTTTCTTTTTCACATAATTAATAATTAATTTAATTGTGTTAAATATATTTTCAGTGATAAAGGAATAATTCATCATTGAAAGGATCATTTGATTAAGTAATTACAATATAGAAAAATGTATGAACATAATTTTCTCCTATTTATGTGTTTTTGAACTCATAAAATTGTTTGTTATTGGCTTACAAATTTTCAATATTTACATTAAATTTCTTATTTTAGGGACTGAAAAATATTTCGCATTTAAATTTCATTGGGACAAAAGTAATTTTTAACAGGATTTGATTTGTAACGCATATATAATGAACAACCCCGTGGTAAATGAAATTAGTATACACTTATACAAAACGTTTTCTAGATTTTCATAATAAAAAGAAAGTTTTAAGCTAAAAATTAAGCATTTTAGTATATATTTTTATATAAACTATTTATCGCCATTTTTAATTTTAAATCATAGAATATTTAAACCAATAGATGACACAAATGTCTAAGAATCGTGTTTAATATTTTAGTTGGCATTCAGTGCATTGCATTCTATCTTTTATCGTCGTGTATTTTCGTCAATAATTTAAAAACTATAAGAAATATGTTTAACTCCTTAACTAAGAGAAATATGTTTATTATAATTATAAAATTTAGGTATGTTTAAAAATTTATATTATATATATATATATATATATATATATATATATATATATATATATATATATATATATATATATATATATATATATATATATATATATATATATATCGTATTATATACACTTTATCGTATTTTTTATAATTTGCTTAGTAAAAATGTAACAAAAATAATTAATTTCAGGTGCTATGAATTTAATTATTTCAATTGAGTAAGAATATTATTTTTAATATAAACTCTTCTCACGTGCATACCATGCAGACAATTAAGAAAAATATCTTAAAACTATATATACAGGGTGTCCAGAAAAGGACTCCCTGATTTCAAAATTAAATATCTCGAAAACAAAGATAGATAGAGGAATGCAGTAAAAGGTATGTTTATTGTGAAAGCTGTAAGAATTTTATACAGCAATTTGAAATAATAGTTACAAAAGCTGCTAACAGATGGCGCTGTACGATGTACAGCTCAAATCAGCATACATAAATGAAATAATCGTATGAAAACATTCTTTCCAAAAAATCACATCACAATGTTTTCAATGCTAACCTCCTTTCACGCTTGAATAGTGGTACTGATCGCTCTGGGCTTCGACTATTTATACTAAGCATTACGTATGGCGATTACAGCGCTATCTATTTGCAACTTCTGTAACTATTATTTCAAATTGATGTATTAAATTCTTACAGTTTTTACTATAAACATACCGTTTACTGCATTCTTCTATCGATCTTCGTTTTCGAGATATTTAATTTTGAAATCAGGGAGTCCTTTTCTGGACACCCTGTATATATATATATATATATATATATATATATATATATATATATATATATATATATATATATATATATATATATATATATATATATATATATATATATATATATATATATATATAATTTGCAAAGTTTTCCATCATATAACTTTATATCTTGAAATAAAATTATTTATTTTCTTATAGATTATAAATTTTGATTAATATAAATTAAGATTAACTTCAGAAGACAGCAAAGGATCTGAAAATAAACATCCATATTCCAATCATACTTATAACTACTATGTAAGAAAGTGAAGAATATGACACGAAAATTTCTCAGTCACATGGTAAATTTTTTTCGATACTCTAAGAGATTACTTCCCGAGCATTTAACATACTTGGCGTCAAGTAAAGAAAAAAATATCCAGTACCAATACAGAATACATAACATGTTACCAGACAGATTTTGACCTTTTTATAAAAAAAATGACTGTAGTTTAGTTAAGCCGCTTACATTTATATTAGTCCTATATTTATAGCGATATACAAATTAGACAAAACAGTTATTGTCTTTTTAAATGATCCAAAAGAACATGATCTACAGAAACTGTAACTTATTGTTAGTTCTAAAAGGCATCCAGTACTTTTTGATATCGTATCTCCAGTAGTGCAATCCCCTTGTTTTAACACTCGGGGTTTTTGGACGCAAATAAGTCAGTGAGTGATTGGTGCAGGTCGGCTAAATGAGTTAAGGATTTTCCACTGATATGATTGTCCAAGGAATGGAACACAGATAATCTGATGCTGCAAAGTCAGCTTAGTAAGGAGGATGGCACAAATTTCCCTACCTAGTCGCTGTATATTATTCATTGTCACCCACAAGACATGCAGTCTCACATTACTGCCAAAAACAGCACACCCTAATGAATAATCAGTGTTGGGTTCTTCTGTTGCAATGTCTGTTGCATCCGTCCAATTGCTGCGAGTACATATTCGCAGTGTCCGTTTGGTACATAGATAACAGATCTTTGTGAACCACATAATGAATAGTCCACCACACATCAGCTTAATCAATGAAGGACAAATTCTCGACCTGAATTTGTAATACCAATGCCTTACCATACGTTCATGGACAGAATTTTAAGGCGTTATTGGATATCACTCTCACATTCCTCTTGTGAGCATTGCCTGTACTTTACATATCCGAGGTGTTAGAGTCATCTGTCTTTCTTTATTTTCAGGGATTGCCAGCAGCCATATTTCAACAGGATAATGCGCGACCACACGTGGCACGCATTGTCCAACGTACTTCGTTAAATGCCAGATTAAATTGCTTCTCTGCCCGGGTCGCTCTTCGGATCTTTACCGATAGAAAGCATGTGGTCCTTGAATGCTCAACGATTGAATCAAATTACGTCCCCAGCTGCCGCCGCAGATCAACTTTGGCAACCTGAGGAAGCTGCTTAGTTTTCTGTACCCCAAGAACACATCCAAAGTCTCATTGAATGAATACCGAAGCATGGGGCAGTGGTATGTGGTCCAACAATGGAGTCTACACTAGCTACTGATTTTAACCGGAACCACACTTCACAGAAGTCTATACATTTTATCATATGATACTTGGTCAACATATTATCTACAAAATAAATTTTGTTGTGATATATCTTGTCTTTCTTGGTATTGCAATTTGGAGGCCCAGCAGTGTACGCACACACACACACACACACACACACACACACACACACATCACATATATATATATATATATATATATATATATATATATATATATATATATATATATATATATATATATATATATATATATATATATATATATATATATATATATATATATATATGTATGTATGTATGTATATAATTTTATGGTTTTGCTTTTAAAGCTGAATATAAATAAGTAAATATTCACAAGTGATATGAAAAATTAGAAAAGACAAGATTCATATCTAAAAACGTTATTACCTGAGTGCATTTCAATCAGCAGAAAACTTAATAAATATTTCAAGGTAATTATATATTAAACTATTTAGAATAATATTTTTACTGTGGCATATTAACTGACTACTTCATCTTTTACTCCTTTTTTTTCCTTAAAAAATTTCAAATGCACATGCTTACCGAAATGTTAAATAATATTAAAATTTACAATATTTATGGAATAATATAGGTAAAAAGGTGTAATCTAGTAGACATTGTTAAAATAATGTTAGGTTTTATTGAAATATAAGAGCGCAGAAATTTCTATTAGATGACTCTGGGAAACAAAACGGCAGTCATTCTGCATGGAAATCGTGTTTAAAATGAACTGCAGTGAGAGAAAATAATCTGATGTAATATTAATCAGGCATATTAAATTTTTACCAGAAAATGCGTTGTTAAGGAATTTAGCTATGAGAGTAGAAAATAAAATATTTCAGCTTTATGTTATCACCATATTAAACATTTTCGAGTGAGTAGATAATTCGTGAAAACGAGTGAGTAGATAACTCGTGAAGTGAAAGTGTTGTAAAGAAAATTATAATGAAATAGTGCTAAGGCATTTATAGATAAAATCAATAATCCAATCTTTTCAGCAGTGGACACTCTAATGTTCGAAGTTCATTCTAAAGCATTTTTATGTTAATAAATATGCTTTACAGCTTCATATATCCACAAGCATAATATATTTGTAAATATGCTTTAAAACTATAATATGCTTGTAGATAAATTTCTGTATTTTGGATGTTTCAAGGATATTAGGCAGAAATCACACTTTAATAGTGAGAAAGCCAGAAAAACCTCAAAACCCAACCTACAGACATTAGTGTAGAAAGCAGAATCTCGTCGACTATCTCTCATTGTTGGACAACTGTAGATGGATGTCACGCTAAGTTGGCATCGATTTTCTGGACCATATTCGTAGAAAAGTGATGTGATTTTACTAGAACACTATAAGTCATAAGCTTGGTATTTTAAATGACAAGAGACAAATGGTACTGTTCTTCACTTTAAGAGAAATGAAATATTTGAAATTTCATCTATGCAGATGATGTCAGCACTCCTCAACAATACATTTCCGATCTGAATTTAAGTTTACTCTTTGAAGAACACATAAATATTTTGCACTCTGTCCGTGCGAAATTCTACAAAATTTATTTTTAACCACAGACCAATAGTTTCGCAAAACAGAAAGTATTTGCCATACTAGCATTTAATAAAACATGGTACAATGAGTTACTTTAGACAGACGTAGCTCTTTTGCACTCTGTGTATCTGTTATTAGAATTTTTTCCGGCAGTCATAATTTTCAAACAACGGAGACTTAGAATTTCCGTGAAATCTTTATTGGATGACAAGAACGTCAAAATATGGAATTCATACTCATGATGTTTATCACATCATTTAAGACTGGACACTTTTATGTAAAAAAAAAAAAAAAAAAAAAAAAAAAAACAAGTTATTTTTTACCATCTACCTTTCGGATGAATTTAATTTATGCTGATATCCTCCAAATCGAACTATGTTATAAAACTGAAAAATATTTTAAACATAATTTGTAACGGGAGACAAGCAGAATCACAATTTTGATCATATTTTGCTAATGTATTCCTTGATATCAATATATACGATTATTGGCTTTGAATATATTTGATACATAAAGGCGAAAATCTGTTGCAATCAGCCCTTTTTATTAGAGGTTTTAAAATATATCGTTCGGCTGAAATATATCACAGTATCAACATATAGGTATACAATGTCGTTCACAGAATCAAATTTAGTTTAGATATATTATTGAAGAATGGTTAGTGATTTGTTGAACGTTTTTCATAAAGAGCATCGTATTTGGTTAATATCAACTTTTATGCTTATAATTTCAGCAATATAATTTCAGCAAAATTATAATTTCAGCAATATAGCATTGATCTTGTAATATGAAAATTATTGATAGGTTTAGTCAACGGATGTAGGAAAAGATGACTAGGCAGTAGTGTATTTAAACAATAATCATAAATAAGTGTTCAGCAATTAGCTGTTCTCATAAAATGTCTTTTGAGTATTTCAATCATACATTAAATATTTCAGAGCCTTGGTTAGTTTTGCATATACACTATTTGGTTTAGAAATTGCAAGACTAAGAAGGAATAGGCAGAAAATATTTCTAAATTTCAGGATAGACTCACCTTACCTTATGCAAATAATCCGAAATGCGCATTTCTAAAGAACACGTAAGATAAGATATTAAGTGAGAACTCGAAAGAGTGGACAATATTCACGCCGTTAAAACTGCTTAGAAAATAATGCATGTTCTTGTCGCAAAGAACAGCCGTAATTGCAGAGAATGCCAAACCATCATTGACGGAGTCAGTTCTAGCAGACAAACGAGTTTATGAGGGGCATGGTGATTGGAGTGAGAAGGGCAGATTGGTCCTTTCGGCTGCTGACAAACACCTGAATGCATCCACATTGCTCCGGAAGATGGTTGGAACAAGGTACCGAATAGTGTTTGCGGGATTCCGGTGCAGCAAGAGTGACGTCAGCACATGTGTCGTCCATGCAAATCCCATCTAGGGAAATTCTGCAGCATGTTCATGGTACCCTAGATGCTTTCATATAGAGCCGTCGATTGGTTACTAGTGCCCTGCGCTCATGACATACGTTAAAAAGACTGATATTGACCTCACATCATAGATTCTAAAGACTGAAATGGTGCCGCATTAGAGCGATGTAAGTGACGGAGTGGCACATAATTGTTTTCTCATGTGAGTTTTATTTCTGTAATTTTAGTGATTGTCACCGCGTACGTGTGTGACGTTTACTTGGAGGCAAGTACAATTCTGCAGCAATTATATGATACCCTACCGCAGGACAATGTGACCTCATGGTTTGGAATGCCATTGCTTAAGATTTTCAAGTCACATCTAGTTCGTATTCATTGTGCTATAGCAGCGCAACTTTACTTGGGTGACGTGCTGCGGCCAGTGACACTCCCTATATTCAGGGGGTGTGCCCTATATTAGAAATAAGTCCAGACAGCACATTGATCGCATCAGCTAACAATCCGTGAAAGGCATAAAGCTGCTTCCCTAGCCACCGTGCTCGTCAGATCTCTCACCAATCGAACACATTTGGGATATTATTATACGCAAATTGCAGACATTGCCATTTGTAGATTTATTCAAATAAAGAGTAAATGAAATTATTTTAATAAATATTTGTCTCAAAGTCAATAGAAAAGCAATATTTTTACAATTGTATAAAGTATGCAAATATGAATTCCGTTAACAATATTTATGAACAGACTTGATAAAATGACTCTTTTTAAAAAACATGCGAATGAATATATAATCGAGATTAACCCACATTTCATTATAAATATTATCAAAATTAATTTATGAATTTTAAACAAATGTGCAATTATTCTTTGATGTCACTCTTTACAACTGGATTTAACAGACAATTACATTTCAAAATACGTAAAATGAACTATTTTAATTAAATAATTTCAAAGTTAATGCAATATATCGAAAGAGATATTTATTAATTTTACTTTTAATATAATATATTATTTTTTAATAAAACATAAAATAAAAATATCTTTTTAAAAGCAATGTTAGTTCTCTTGATAGAAAAGTATATCTAGATTTATTTTTCCTGTTTGGCGTACCAATAACAACTCCAAAAGGTATTTTATTTACGAAATATATCTACTTTTGTTTCTAGACTTAATAACTAAAGGACGGGGGTTGAAGTATTTCAAAACTTATAGCGATATAACCCGGTCGAAATTTATATTTCGCAATACTTTCTTTGTGCAATAAAAGCAGAAAATTCCTCCAAACTCCACTGTTATATCCAGAAAAGTTGCGGTTTATATATATTTATATACATTTCCAAAACTTCCGATTATTGCGCCGTTCCTTTTTGTACGACATCTATTTATGAAACATCGCCGGGGGAAGTGGTATTGGTATTTTCCCTCCTCCCCACTCACGTTCTTCTTTGTATACATCTATACATTTATTTCTCCTAGTTTAGGCTTTTCGAGATATTAAACTGAAGCACCTGGACTGTGTGTACAATCGTTGAAAATATTTTTCTCTCTTTTTCAGACCAATAGAAATCCAGCGATTTCTTTTTTTTTCTTTTCCCTTTTAAAAACAAATTTGACAGAAGTATTATTTTTATCAATGCACATTGCTGAGAAATAGTTCAATAGTTGTTCAGATTGGAGAGAATGTTTTTACTAAGAATCAGAAATTTTATTCATTAAATTTTTTTTCAATAGTTATGATTGTCGAATTGGCTTTTTTTGTTTTGAGGGAAAGAAGATTGGATTAAACATCAGCTATAAATTTTGATCGCAAAATTTATTACATCTTGCAAATTCATAGCCGTAATTTCCTCATAATATGTTAAGAATTGCCAAAAATATTCTTTAAAAATATTCTTTGCTCAAAATGTTTATTAAAAAGGTAGCATATTTATGAAAGGTAGTTAGCTTTATATATTATAAATAGTTAGATTATAAAGTAAGATTACTTTATTATAAATTGGTAATAAACAGATAAATAATGTAAGATTTTGTTATTTTTAAATTATTTTTATTACGTTTTTAAACCAAAAAATACATTATTACTTTAAAAAAATATACATACAGCTTGCTTACTCGGAAATAAAAAGATTTATAAAGCTACTTTAGATAGTAGCAAAATATTGGTTTTTGAAATAAATGTATCTTTTTCGCGGCTGTTATCATGAATATTTTCAATCATATTTTTTAAATAGATATTTTCTGTCTGTAACTTCAGCTAATTTGGCTTTTAAAGATTATGCAACTATCGTGAATTTCTTGTATTTTGACAAAAACAGTTAAATATATTATAAAGAATCAGTGAAAGTAAAAATTAGCATGTTAGTATTCTCTGATAAATTGAATATTTATTTTTGACATCCGCATTTATTTCTTTAAATATTTTATTTAAAGATTATTTAAATTATTATCAATTATGTAAATAGTGATAGTAATATTCTAAGATAATTTTTAAAGAAGTGGTGTTTATATGATAAAAAATAAAAGCTCCGTGTCATTGCACGATATCACTTTCCTGTGTAATAGTATTATAATATAAAAATATTAATTTTAGGGAAACATTCATATAGGTAGTAATTTCATGCTTATAGACGCTTTATAATTAAGATCAATAAAAATGTAATAGAATTGGAATTCAATGTCTAGAAGGTATTTTTAGTACAATTAATTATTTGGTGGTTTGGTATACAGATATAAAATTTACATCTCAAACTATTAACAATATTTTTATTAAAAGCAAAGCAGCATAGATATCTCAGTTTAAAAAAAAGGAATATATACAACAAATGGTAATAACAAAAATAAATGATACCCTGTAGATAAACTAGTAAATAAATCATAATTAAAAAACCTTTAGGTTATTTACATTTTTTTAAATTATTACTATGTATCTTAGTAAAATTATTGATTCGTAAAAAAGGTATTATAAGATATTAAAAAATGCGTATATTGTTTCCCGTTGTGATGATTTAAAAGGCAAAATGTGTTTAAGTCTATGAAGATAAATCTTATAAATATATATGAGCATTTGAGATTCTTCAAAGGACGCCAACAACAATCTTACCATTTGTTAAAGATAACTCAAAATGTTCTTGAGAAATAAATCAAACTGTCATCTGATGTTTTTAAAATAAACAGGTAATTTAAAAACACAATGAGTATGGAAATTTTAACAATTCAAAATCAGAAGAGTTTTCCTGGGAAATGAGAGAGAGGGTAATCTATTCACTTTGCACATACTTTATTTTTAATTTACTAATAAATATCAAAAAATTTGTTTAATTAAGAAATAATTTATTATGATTGAATTTTATTTACAATAGTGAAATTAATGCATTATGTTATGATAATTTACATATTACTGATTTCCACTTTAATTTGAAAACTAAATTGCACAAATGTTGCTAAAACTATTTATTTATGAATAATATTAACTAATTAAATCTAAAACTTTAAAACTTTGCTCTATTAAATAAAATTATAAGCTAAAATGCACTATTATTAGATGAGTATTTCTTTGAATATAATTTTAAAAAATATCTTCAATGCGGTAAATTAAAGATGCACAGATTCGAAATATATTCGGTAACATAAAACACACTTCAAACCATTTCATTAGGAATTTTGGAATGCATTCTAATTATTATGTTAGGATAGATCATGTTTATTAAAACATTTATTTAGCATGCATTTGAAAAAGGTATAATGATTATATTTTTAATATTTAATGATAACTGAATTTCCCACTATTTCTAAAACTAATTTTTATACTGTAACAATCTTAAGCAAATAATAAGAACAATAGTTACCAGTTGATATAACTAATATGAACAATTCATACCTTTTATAAATGATAAAAAACGAATATAATTTTTAAAAATAAAAGTACACTGGGACTGAAATAATAATAGTTATTAATTTATAGTAAATATATTTAAAGTGAACAACGCAATCCTTGTAATTTTTTAATACCTAATATATTTTTTTTAAAAAACTGTTATTTAATTTGTTTCAACGTTAAGGAATATAATAAATTTTGATTTAATTACAATCAAATCATCGTCACTCCTGCGCAAAAAAATGACTCTCGGGTAAAAGTAATAAATCAGTAAATCATTTTCATTAAAGTGTAAAACCAATTTATTGAAATTTTTTTAATGTAGAGATAAATTTAGTTTATAAATACTTTATCCTAAAATATAACAGCCTTAAAATGTTTATTTTTTCTTTCTAAAATATCGGAAATTTTGCTTGTTATACCTAACACAACCCAATACATTAAACTGTGTTAGTTTTAACTATTTTAAACTTGCAATTTTGCATAATTTTAAACTATTAATAATATGTATTCCCTCATTTATATTTTATATGCGATATGTTTTTTGAAAATTATTGGAAAGTTAAAAATTGGATAATATTATTTTATTTGTTGTTATTAAATAAATTTTAGGTTAGAAACCTTTCATATTGGAAAATGAAATTTAAAAATTATTTAGTAACTGTATTAGAAAAAAAAAATTAGCCCCCAAACAACAAATTTATATGAGCATTTTTAATAACTTGCTTAGATTTTTCGATAAGAGTAATTTATTTTATACTGTTTAAAGTATTTGTTTATTTAATGAAATGTTTTCCATTGGAAATAATTTTTAAATTCTGTAACATAACTCAATTTTGACATTCATAACTCTCACGAGTAAAATGAATGCGTAGACACTTTGAAGTTAATAATCTTGTTTGTACATGTGAAATCGAATTTCGTTAATTCATTAAAAGAATCGTGAGTACACGTATTGGTTTATTCCAAGGGAAACAATGTTTAAACAAGACTGACGAAGTCTCCTTGGAATATTGGATAATAATTTCTCACTTGCAAAAGTCATTTCGCCCCTTGTTTCTATTATGGGACATTGGATTTCCAATTAACATTAGGACTGCACCAAATTTTGCGATAACGGTGTTACAGTAACTATTCTAGAAATATTTCCTGTTAGGATATTTAATTTTAGAAATAATGCTCTTAAATTTTAGGATTAAAATATTTTTCTGTGTCCGTAAAGGAAAAACGTTACAGTTTTGGAGTGATATATCAAATAAAGGATAATTATTTTTCTTTCCATTTCAAAACATTTTGCTTTGGCTTCGGTTAAGGCTTAAAATCTATATGAAAAGCATTGATTTTTAATGAAGGAAATCACTTCCATAAAGAGAGTCTCTTCAGCTGCTTCAAAAATTGCAGTTCATATTGTTATGTTACTGCTCCTATCGACTACCTTATTTGAAATCATAAACGAAGCCAAGTGAATGAGTTGAGATGTTTGAAACCAGCTTCTGATAAATTCAAAACATTCGAGAAATACTTTCAGAAATCACAAGTGTAATGAGTTATTTGTTTTGAACGCAGAATGATAGAAGGAATTCATTTTTTTTTAAATTTTCCTTTTCCTATATGGTTGCTGTCATAGATTTGAATATTTTTATAATATTCATAAGTTATTATGAAACGAAAATATTGATTCTCCTTTAAAGCCAAAAATATTTTCGCATCATACGCATGAATTTTGATTTGATATTTCCATTTGTTGGCTGACAGTCGCGGTAGAAAATGTTTTTAATACAATTTATGCTAATGAATTCCCAATTTATGTATTCATGTAAACTATTTGATAAATCTAAGCTCTTATTTTAAATCTTAATAAAATGATGAATTACCATTTTTCTCAAAATACATATAACTATTGATATATATATTTATAACAGAAAGTTTTTTGCCAAAATTTTAAAAAATGACAGAAAACAAATAAAAATTCCAGCTAAATATTTTAAAATTCGTTGATAAGTCTGAATTATATAGTTAGTTATCAAAATAGGAAAACACTTGATTTAATAGGATTTATTTGTTGTGTAGAATACCCTTCGGTGGATAATTTATGTTAGATTTGCTTGTAATTTGTATCATATATGGGTAGAGCTGTATTTAGAGTAATATTAGATTATTTTTTATTGATATATCGTAAAAAATTCGATAAGAGAAGCGGGTTAAAGATATCGATTCTAAGTTGAATGTTTTGAAATACATTATAACAATTTCGTTTCGCTGAGATCAGGAGTTCATAAGAATTGCGGTAAATATATATATATATATATATATATATATATATATATATATATATATATATATATATATATATATATATATATATATATATATATTCCTTCATCCTGATCTTCATCAAAACATGACAGGGCCACACGCAATATAAATAAGGGCTATGCCATCGATGAAAATTCCACGAAAAAATAGTTATAATATGGGGAAAACCTGCTCAGCTAAAACATCTCTAAAAATATTCTCTTTAATAATTTAGATTTTGAAATTAAAATTATTGTTATTACTCATATAATGATATACACACTTTTACATTTGGTAGTACAAGGGATACAACTCCAATCAAACTTTAGAGCAGATGCTATTTAAGACTATACCAGTGTTGTTGTAGGAACCATTATATCAGATGATTCATTGATACATTTGATCATTTAAATATCTTCCACATAATAATTGGCCAAGAGTTCTTAATTCTAGTGCTGTTGTAGACAATGCTTGACTTTTATATTAGTGACAAATTATTTGGGAATCATTGCATGTCCGTTATGGTCTGTTTATGAAAATTATTTTCACTTGAATTATTAACTTTGTAGAAACTAGAATTGTTTGTACTCTCTTTTAGATGTACATAATTAATTTTTAGACATTATATAATCTGTTTCAATAATTCACATTCTTTTTATAAATTTTCTTCCAACCACTATTTTGATTTGTCCGGATTATCTTGCTATACTGTGTGTTTGTGTTATAGTTTATATATAAGCCACTCTACCTCTGGAAATACATAAATGATTACATGTTTTAGACATATTTGCTCCTGTTAACCGATTTTTTACAATTCCGTCTCTATGAAAGTATGTGGAACCTGAGATATTGTTCTTTTGACAAAAACCAATAAGTACAAAATGTGACATTTAAATTACCTGAATGCATACATTCAGATGTTAGTTTGGTGTGAAGAAACAGGAATAGAATGCAGTTGATATAGATTAATCCGTGCAAATGACACTTTATTATGTCAATTGATTTCTCTTTTTTTAATTAATTTCTCTTTCTTTAAGTATGCTTTTAATACTTGTTTGAGTAGGATTGAAATTTGTCAAAAATCCTCTAGAAACTAAAAGCAAATGTCCAACTGAATGTCTTTTTCTAAAAGAAGTATTTACAGATGTCATATAGTCAAATGTTTCACTTTTACAAATGATTTATTTTTGGAAAGTCTATATATATATATATATTAATATATATATATATATATATATATATATATATATATATATATATATATATATATATATATATATATATATATATATATATATATATATATATATATATATATATATATATATATATATATATATATATATATATATATATATATATATATAAGTAAAGACCAATAATAATGCCAGATATTATGAACTTGACTTACTGTCAATGAAGTAAAATTGTATATGAAGAAATCTTTTTGAAAATGGGTCCAAGAACCTGATATTTTAGCAAAAAATTAAAAATTAAGACAATAGATTTGACATCATGAAATGCTTCACAAAATATCATGAGCTGATTGAAAAAGTCATCCCATGTTACGAAATGGGGAACTTTCATTTATAACCATGTAATTAAACGAAATCCACACACTGGAAGCATCTGATATCATTAAGTTTTGAAAAAGCTCAAATAAACAAGTTCCTATTGCAGGTTACATTCATCGGATTTTTCGTTACTAGTGATATATATGAATTGAACTGGGTATATCCACCGTACTCTCCAAAACTCATAACAAGTGTTTTCTATTTTCTTCAAAAGTGGAAAGTATGTTGAAAACCTTTTTAGTTTTTGAAACTGGTGAAAAAAAGAAAGGTTACACATAAAAACCTGTAGAAAGTTACAAGTGCAAAATTTACATGCAACCACTTATTAATAGGAAAGGTGAGCATGCTGATAGTAGACTAAAAGGTACTTGTCTAATGTTCACAATAAAAATAGTTAGATTAATTAATTACCACACCTCATGTACAATTTATATTCCTATTAACATGGTACGTATTTTTATATTAAGATGTTAGATGAAATTGCATTTTAAAAATCTTACGAAACGTAAGATTTTTAACGTATATGACACAGATATTTCGGTTATATTGATTAACATCTGAAACTTAATGTCAGTTCCTTATTGCAACTGACATTAATAAGAGAACTTTTGCTTTATTAATTTTGGTAACATCTTAAACTAGTTGCCATCTTAAGCTATGTACAAATTTGAAAAAAATATGTCATATAAACTGATAACAGAAAATAACGGAAAATGAAGAGATTATTAACACATAAATGCTAATATTAAATATTTAGTGCTATAATTTGTATAAACTTGTATTTATGCTTCTTATTTGAATTAGAAATTATACTTAAAATATTTATCTTTAACAAAAATAAAAAAAAAATTCTGTCTTAAAACTATTTTAATTGCAATCTAGAGAACGTTTCCCTTAAAATAGACAAGAAATCATAATTTTAAGATCAAAAAATTCATACATATCAGAAAGTTTATTGCGCAGTTATGAGACAAAATTGAAAAGAAACACACACACACACACACACACATACATACACATACATATACATATGTATATATATATATATATATATATATATATATATATATATATATATATATATATATATATATATATAATATATATATATATATATATATATATATATATATATATATATATATATATATATATATATATATATATATATATATATATATATATATATATATATATATATATATATATATATATATATATATATATATATATATATATATATATATATATATATACATATATATATATATATATCTAAATTAGCAAAAACAGTAATAACTTTAGGTATAGTATGCCAGGTTTTCCTGGTTTATAGTTTCATCTTTATAATTTTGTATTTTAAAAAAATAATTCAAAACTAACCTTTACACTTTGCTCTTATTTAAAGAATTTAATCAAAAAAATCTGAACAAAATTATGAAAAAATTTATAACTATGTGAGTTTTAAGAAAGGATATATTTATGTTATTTTATATTTATAGTTATTCCAAAATAAATGCAAAATATTATACTGTGCCCAAGACATATCAGAAAGTTGTGGTTGAATATTGAGGTTGTTAGTTGGTCTAGTTCTGGGTGAATTGTTTGGTTCATGAATACATTTGTGATAGATGTTGTATGCTATTTGAGATAAAAATGCCATTTGTTTGGTAGAAAAAAAATTGTACTGAAAATTTAAATTGTATTGGCGATTTAGGAATAAAAGTGAAAAAAAGCAGTTTGAGTACATGAAGAAATCAAATAAAATTGTATTTCCTTAAGAGAAAATAGCTTTACTATCAAGTATGGACGGTCAACAACGTTGAATATCTTTGAGGTATCAAATCAATGAGGCTACTAAAGAAATGCAGGGGTATTCTGTTATATTACTCCAGAACATCAACTTCCAGTTTTGGAGGAGTTTGTGGAGGGTGGTAGTCATCCAGCAACTCCTCTGTCTAGAATGTCTCAAACAAGTTCTACTGGGTTCATGTCCATAGGCTACGTTAGCCATTTCATTAAAATGATTCCTTCTTCAAAAGCAAAATCATTCACCAAGGGAGATCAAGGGAGATCACAATGAGAGCAATGAAACCTGCAATTATCATCCATTAATATGAAAACAAATCCAACTAATGCAGCGTAAGGAGCTACAATAAATCTAAGAATCACATCCTTATATTGATGACCGGTCAGTGCTTTATTTCAAATGGTATAGAAATTGGTGCAGCGATCAATAATAGAGATGCCGGCATAGACTATCATTCGCCTACCAACAAAACTTACACTTTAATGAACGAAAGCACGATTATTCCTGGTGTCAAGGTTTCTTCCAGATGAAGATACATATATTAAAAAAATGAATAGAAAAATGGGTCTCCCCTGAAAAAAATATTGCATCATTCATTTCTACTGACCACACCTTGCGGATTTGACGGTACTTGCTGTTAATTTGATACATACAATTATGTTGTCCATGAGCATCGAACAGTATAGGGTGGAGGTCTAACTCTATAGGTGTTATTGACAAGGGTGGCCTTCATATTTTAGCGTCGTATAGCCGTTTAAGTTTAGAACGTCTTTTCATTAAGCATTGTTGCCCTGATCTTCGGCATACATTTTCAGTCTTCAAAAAATTTCTCCAAATTCAGAAAATCACACCAATGGCTTCTGCTACATCGTTTTGTCTTTGGCGCTCCTCTTAGAAGCCGATAACTCTTCGAGGTTCTGATTCGGTTAGATAACTTCATGGAGACGTCGCACCTATTGCAATAAAGCGTTTACTGAATGCACACAATTATTTTCCAGTTTGACTTGCATTAAATTGAAAGCCAAATCTAAAATCAAAATTTACATTTGTTATATTTTCCTTCCATTTTATGTAAAAAATGCTTATATCATTATTTTATATGACTTTAAATATTCTTCAATTATTTTAAGCAATGCACATAGTGCTTTATTAAAATGGAATTAATTATTAATTATGATTTAAATTAAACACCTCTTAGTTTTATTATTTTGTATTGCTAGTTCACAACAGCATGACAAATAAATAATAGACAAATAAATCATGGCAAATAAATCAATACATGAATTTAATATTGACTCATGCCATCAAAAATTACATATTTCTTAAGCTCCAACAAGGATGTTTAGTTGGATTCTGAGAGAAAACAAAGAAGAAAAAAACAATAAAAAGGTACTATGGACATTTTATGCTTAGTTATCGATGATGGTATTACATTTAGATAAAAGTGATCTTTATATAAGTAAATGTTTTTCAAGAGCATCTTATGCAAACTGCTATAAGCTAAAAAATGGTAAACTAATATTATAAATCTAAACAATATAATGCTAATTAATAAATATTATTTTATTCATGCAAAATTATGTGCTTACCTTTGCACAAAAATTAATTCGGTGAATGGCTGTACACAACTTTCCACGCAACTCTGTAAATAAGCTCTTTGATATTCAGTTATATTGCACCGATTATTTTTTATACTCTGTTAAGTTTTATAACAAATGATAATTGTTTTTATAAATGAAATTTCTCAATCTTGTTGCTATCTAAATTCAAATCTGATTCTAATATTTGAAAATTAAAGACCATTATTAATATCAATGAATATATAATTTAAATTTGATTAGATAAATTCTCAGCATGAAAAATTTCTGGAAAATTCTTTTTAGAGCATCTTTTTCTCGTTGAAAATTTTGTCTTGAATATCTTCAGTTTAATTGCAACCATTTATATACTCATTGATTAAAATATATTCTTGATTACACTGTTTTCTTATATGGAGTGTTATTTTTGTATTTTGGTATCAGTTGAATTGTTTTTAAATGTATGTGTGTTTTTACGTTTTTTATTTTGCTTTGAAAATATTTAATTTGTAAAACATTTTAACTAATAATGAAATGAGTGTTAGAAAACAATGGATTGAAATAAAATACATTTCTAATCTATTAGAATTCTTCTTTGGAATAAATTAATTCATATAACGCTTAAACAAGAAAAAAAGGTTTGTTTTGTAATTTCCTCAAAATTGAAATACGAATCGCCAAAAATAACTTTACATAGTATTTTATCCATGATCTAAATACAGAAATAATCTGATGGATGGTTCGTATCAGTTATTGAAGATAATAATTGAACATAAAAAAGTATCTTAGAACAGTAAGGCTTTGTTCTGGATTATTTTAATGTGCTTCCGAAAGCTTTAGTAATTTCTTTCCTTTTATACTGTGTCCGATGACGAAAAAAAAATAATATCAATGATGAGAGGAAAATATTTAATTTTTACCTTAAATTTGCTAGAAAATTCAGTTATTTAATAAATTGGAACAAGTTACCAAATAAATTCAAGATATCTTCTTGTTGCTTCTAGACTAAACTAAAATGTTCAAAAATCAAAGTGATAAAAAAATAATTTTTCAATTTCTAGATAGTTTGATGGAATACCATTGGTTTCTGTATAGTAATGTTACTATTTTTAACAATGGAAATAACAAACAATGGTTGATAACTAACAAAGCTCAAGACATAGTAGATAAATCTCCAAATCTCAAACACATTTAAAGCATATAAAAGTGATACATATATGATAAAAATTTAGATAATACAAAACTTTTTTTCTGAGAGTAAGAAACAAAACGTTTGAATTACTTGAAATGATAGAAGTTCTTTTAGCTAGCAAAATAATGTAATAATATGCATATTTAAGATAAAGAAAATTCCCATTTATTGCTCTTATATTAATATTTAGTTTATGTGACTAATGTTTTATTTTATAAGAAATTGTGATAGTTTATAATCGATGTAAATAAACAGTATGGAAAATACATTGTTTGACATGCTTATACACACTCACATATGTAAAATGCATAACCGGTTCTAGAAAGATTCAGAAAGAAAGCATAAAAATCTAAACTTTATTCTCTTCAAATTTCTTTCTATAATATGCATCAATTAAGAACCAAAGCTTTCCTTAGAGCCAAAGATAAAACTGACCAATCATATAGTTCCTTCTTTGTTTAGTTATATTTACCCTAAATGCAAGCGCAATTAATTATGTAAAACACATATCTCAATGCTTATTCTTGAATTGGAAATACATAACAAATATGACCGTTTAATTTTATCGCGTCATTTCCTTCAGCTCTGAAGAGCCACGGAAAGACAAGTAAATTTAATATAATTCATATCCATAGAATAATTCATCTTTTGAATGGCATCCATGAATTTTCAAAATCTAATAAAATAATTGACGTATGGAAGAATTTATGAAATTTTGATTACTTTATTGGAATTGTGGAAAACTACTCACATTCCTCAAAATGTTTGAGCATGAAAAGTGAATTTCAAATCGTCATTTCATTTCCTGAATAATTAATCATGAAGGGAAATGCGAACGAATGTTTCAGCGATTTTGCAATTAGTTTGGATGTCCACGAATAAAAGGTTTTCTCTTTTTTTGACACATTAAATCATATATTATGTAGATGATTAATTTGGAAATATGTAATTAGGCAGATATATGTAACAATTTTTTTTAAATGTGTAAAATATTTTTTTAAATCACTAGAGTTGTTACCTCTGCAGAAGAAAATGTTTAACTGTAGTAAAACATATAAAATTAAACATTTAATATTTGTGTTCCAAACTTTTCCAATTTAAACTTTGAAATTATGTATCCGTCATTTTATTTGGAACAAAATTCATTTAAAGAAACAAATATTAATGACATTTTTTTATTTATGTATTGAAACTGAGTAATTTAAAAAGAAATTTGTATGTATTTTTTTCTTTTTTCGCTGATTTTATTAGTAACAAGTGTATTTAAATTAAGTAATCAAATTAAATCGTTTAATATATTTGAGAGTCCATACTTTTATAAATGTAAATAATTACAAATAATCAGAGCTTTTATTGCATTTCCTTTTTTCACATTTACTATTTGTTTTGAAATTTGCAGTTTTACACGAGAAATGTGTTCCTTTATTTGCAAATACTAATAGTATTAAAATTAATAATTATCCTATGTATACACTAGGTTTTACTTACGATATAAAATATCTATTATAATATATGTATATGAAAATTTTTCATAAATAACTAAAATTTATATTTATACACTGATAAATTGAATTTTCAAACATATTAACATAATTTAAAAATACCATTAATGGGACAGATTTTTAAAAGAAAGAGTTTATAGAATCACCAACTCATTGTATTTTAAATATTATAAATAAAGGACTAAAGTAATTCTATGCCTCTACATATTTCAGTTACAACAATTAAAAATTATAGCTGCAGTATTTAACAAAAGTCGTGTGAACTGTGAGAAAAATTATATGTTTATCGACAGCATGTACATAATGGGGTAGTCAGAATATACGATTATTTAGGAACATTTTAGTGCAGACAATAATGCAAATGATTGTGCTCATAAATGTTTATCTCCAATTTCGTAACCATACTTTTGGTTTTGTTATAGATTATATTATGAATACATTTTGTTTATTATAAGTTCCCCTGAACATAAAGAAAAACAATAAACCTTCAGTGATTAATATTTTAATGATGTGAAATTGCTGTGAAAGCTACTATTTTGATGTCAAATTAAGTGATAACTCTCATTATGTTAATCCTGAAAGTATATTATGGTTATATGAGATAATATCCTATTTAGTTGATGTTGTAACTTGCATTTGTCTTGATAAATAGTGTGTTGTGCTCTATTAAAAGATGCGATTCAAGCGCATTTGAATGTCATTAGCTAAGTTATATTTTTCTATAAATGGATATTAGATTTGAGTTGAAAACTAAACGAAACAACATTTTATGTTGATATTTTTGCAGATAAGACGTTATATTCCATCGAATACAAAAGGAAAGTGCTAGCAAGAGTGTACAGCCTTATCTTTACAGATTGATGTGTTGTCTTGAAATATCTTAGTTAAGAGCTTTAAAACTAGTTTTCATGGAAAATAATTCATTGATTGCATTTTAAGACAATGAGCTGTAATATCATTTGCTTTTAACTTTGTAATCTGGTAGTAATTTGAGCGAATTTAAGAAATAATTAGTGAATTCTGATGCATCATTATTAGAGGACAATTTGTAAGAAAACAAGGGTATACAAGAAATGGAAGAAATACCATTTCATTGGGATTAAACAGTCAGATAAGTCTTTATTAAAATACTTGTTGGATTATCATAAATATTATTTTGTCCACCCTATGGAATAAGTTGAATTAAATAGCAATTTGATTTATTAAATGAAAAATATGCCTCTGTTTCCATGTAAGCCTAATTTAGAAGAATTTATATTCTGTAAAGTGCTAATCAGATAATAAAATTTTATAATTTTGATGAATGCTTTAAAAAATTTGCTATTTTCGATGAAAATTCAATTATTTGCTTATATCAATATCCTCAATTTTAGTGGGATATTTTTTTTGATTCTCATTGAAGCCCTTAAGCTTTTTGACCTCATTAATATTTCTTTTTATAATTTAAATGCAATAAAATTTGGAGGAACATGTTTTTGAAATTTAATGTGAAGATCAAAAATGTGTGAGCTTGTTTTCAATAATATAAATAATGACATTAAAATAATGCCATGCCCAATAACAACAAATTGATGACTTATATTAAAGTAAAAGTTGCTTTTATTGGAAAAAAACAAGGCCGTATACTCAAGAATACCGAAATCTAAAATAATTTTCCAAACATTTTTGTAAATTAGTTTATATAATAATTTAAATGAATCCTCAATTTCATGTTTATATATTACCTTTGGGAAGATTCTTGTATAATTTTTAAATATATCTGTATGAGATTTAAAATACATAAGATACATAACATATCATGTACATAACAAATGAAAATATTTAGTAAATTGAGGATATATTTTTCAATAACTCGATTGTTATATGTTTAACTTTCGTTTCTGAACAGTCTAATAATCTTATGTGTGAAGATAGCATTGCAAATGTTAAGAAAAGAAATATTGGAAATCACCCCCTATACTGTTGGGAAGATTAGAATGTAAAATAAAATAAGATACATTGTTAATTAAAAAAAATTAATGCAACTACAGATCACTAAAAATATTTAATTCTGAATCATAAAGTATTAGAAAAATATTAATTGGGGAAATCTGTTTTCTACTTATTTGATTAGACTAAAGTATATTTCTTCGAAATTCTGGTATCAAAAATTTAATATCATTTCTCAATTTGATATTACTGAAGTCTAATATGTTAAATTCTAATTATTTTTTAAAGAATAGAATTTTTAGAAATTTACAAAATCGACCTAGAAAACCGATTTTTATGCAGTGAACGACTTTTAAGCTTGAAAATAAATTAGGTTTCTACATTTTCCAGATGAAAAATGCATAAAGTTTCTTTGAAACAATAGCGTATGTTGAATAAAAAGAACTTCTCTCGTCCTTCATTTTGAAGTTCACTTATAAGAATAGCTCCCCGGCGTGCTAGACATCACGAGAAGCTGCTGTAAAAATCCGAAGACTTCTTGTAAAGATTTTTGTAGCTTAACATTTTTTTTTGCTTTATCTCTTCGGGGTTTTTGAACATGTCACCAACAGAACACATGCTTTGTCTTTCGGCTTTTCTACATGTCATGGGGTTAAAATACGACAGAAGAGTTAGCTTTACTGGTAAAGTTTTGTTAATGCATCTGAACAGCTGGAGCTGAAAGGGTTTGGCGCTGTTGTAAAAACTTAACTTTCGCCAACTTAATTTCGGTGAAATATATGTTTGTTCACTTTTGAAGATAGTTTAAGGTGACAAAATATATACGAGAAATGAATGTCTATCCAAAGAAATCTTCTTATCAATGCAGCATTGCATACAATCTACTATACAATATTTATAAATGTATTTATTTCAAACAGCATTTTCTAAAAATATGAGATGATTTTTATAGAAAAATGTATTTAATTAATCTTGAGTTTTCTAATTTTGAAAATTATAGGAATGGAAATATGTGCTATATATAATTTAATCAATAACATGCGATATTAATGCAGAATTAAATATTTAGTTACCATTTAATAAAAAAATAAAGTTATTCATAGATTGTCTAAATTAAAATTTTTGTGTGAAAAAATATATGTAACTATTTGTTATATATTTTACATTTATTTTCTATATTTAAGTTTCATACAATTTTCGGACCTAAACTTTGCCAATATTTTTATTATTTAATGAAATAATATCAAGTATGCAAAAAATGAATATTTGGCTTATACAATATTACTAAAAGAAAATTTATACTGTCATTGATGTTAAAAATAACATTCCTTCAGTAAATGAACAGACATATTTAAAATAAGTATGTACACGTGCTTTCATTTCATTTCATCCTATTATATTTTTCTATAATTCTGATACCACTAAATATTTTTTAGATTATTAATACAACCAATTTTACTATTTTAATAAGACTTTGTATTAAATTATGGTTTTTGAGCACTCTAATTTTTTAATTTTTTTCTTTACTAAAGTTTTATCGATTAGGATGTCTAAGACTTTAAAGAAAATGTTATGTATATAATTTTTAAACTCCTATATTAATAAATGAAATGTGTGTTGTTGTTTTTTTAAATCAGTACTTATACATACTTACTGGGACTGACATTTTAATCAATATCAAATTGAGGTAATTCTGCAATTTATTTTCATAAAGAAAAAAATTAGAGAGAAACTTAAAATTAGAGTTTTAGCCTGAGGAGAAATTGATTATAGAAACGTGAATAAATACAATCAAGGATGCGGAAGTTCTTGTTTATTATCAAGGATACTGAAATATGATTATAGAAACGTGAATAAATACCATCAAGGATACTGAAGTTCTTGTTTATCAGGGCTTAATACACACACTCACACATATATATATATAACGTATAAGTGTTGTTCTCTTTACCCCCAAAGCAGTAAACAGCTAGCTATAATGTAGGTTCTGCTTTTTCAACAAAAGAGCATGCCTTAGCTTTACATATTCCTGAAATTTTATTACTTATTCTACAGAAATTATAAATCTAGTCAATATGACGATTCAATCTCCTTCAGATAAATGAATACCCTATATTTACAATGACGGTTTACATCACATTACATTAAGATTTTTTTCATCACCATAATGAATTTTATGTATGTGAATGTATTATAAGGACATTTAAAAATTTTTTTAATATCATTCAAAAACTTGCAATAAATGCTGACTAAAATAAATCTTTCAAAAAATAATATCTATGAATAAAATTTCATAAATATATTTTTGAAAATCTGATATTTGTCATTTTCATTTCTATTTTTCTGTAGCGGTTGTAGAAAGAAACGTATTTCCTGACAAAATTTTCTCGTTATTTTAAAAAATTACAGGGAAAGCAAATCGAGATCACATTTCTGAATTGAAAAAAAGTTCTACAGAATAACAATAATTTAAATTTCAGATTTATGCGTTTTTTTCAATTTTCTTTGAATTTGTAAGAAGATAAATTCTTAGAAAAAATGAAAAAAGGAGTTAATCATTACTCTTCGCATTAACGAATATTCCTAGACAAAATATTGATGCAGAAGGTAATATTTGGATTTGAAAAGTCACATTTTTAAGAAAATGATAAATTATTTAATTTTTATTAAGTCTTTTTTACTCAATGCTCTATTTAAAATATCCCTAAATTATTTTATATATAATTTTCCCAGTAAATTTTTGAGTAGATTGTTTATTAATTATAATTAAATATTGCTTAGAAATACCACGAATTCATGATTATTTTTAAAAAAATGAGTCATTTCAAGTAAATTAGAAAGAACTAGTAAATGCTTCTTTTTTAAATCTATTAAAATCTGTTTAAACAATTGTTTCAATATAATAAGATATTTTAAATTCAAATTTTTTTAAATTTTGAAATTCGCATTTATTTTAAAATATTGACTCATGGACGTTAATTGCAACGTTATTTCACTGCTTGCAACATAGATTATCAAAACACGAGGATTTCAATGAACTTAATTCTTTATACAAGACGTATACTCCATTCTACAACACTGATAAATTTGTGTAATCAGTCTAATCGTGATCACATTTCTTTTTAGAATAAAAAAATCAAATTGTAAATTAAATAAATACCATCCAAAATAGAATTTTTAAGAAAATATAGAGGGAGAGCGTAAATTGGTAAGGCAAAATTGATGTATAATATATCGTGACATTTAGGTAACTTTGTGCGATAGTTTGACAACATCACAGGTATAAAATGAGCATTTAGCAATATAAAACATTTCATGTAGGAACACATATGATATGACAATTGCCGAAAATAAGGCACGTGTCCGATAGATGAAAGTAAATGTTGAAAAAGTACCTTAAAATATATCGAATGCTTTGTATAGTAATTACACTAGTGAGTTATCATGGATATTGGGAGAAATTGACTGTAAGGTCTTCCAAAAAATGAGCAAAATCCAGTAAATATTGTCCTTTAAAGAGAACATCAAAGAATGATTATATGTATCTCCGCCATTACCAATTAGTGATAGTGATGTGAGTGTGATGACAGTAAATTTAGAGAAATTCAGAACGTCATATTTTGAATGATACTAGGTAATTTCCTTATCAGAAGTCCTCGAAGGCAAATGCGATAAAAACATAAAAAAATAATTCTTTATCACGAAATTTCAGTATCCGGACACCGATTCAAACAAAGGATTGTTTTACTCATCAAAACATCAAACCCATGTGTAATCCGCGGTACATGTTTGATTTTGCGCACACTGATTATTTTTATTCCTGTACATTGAAAATAAATCAGTGAAAAATTTTTGTCGCTCCAAAAAACGGTTAATTCATTGAATGTGCATTTCGAAGCCACCTCAATCGAAATAATAGTAAGTTCTTTAAAATATGTTGATTCTAATTCAGGCAAATGTTAATTGTTGAAATTTTTTTATCAAAAATATTTGTTTCTTTCTTTATTAGGTTGTAAATATAAATATCAAACATATGGATATATATTCATGTATGTATGCATACATTTTTATATGTAAAGTGTTGACTATATAGAGCTCAAATAGAATTTATTTATAATTACCGTTATGAAACACCTTAGTAAACAGAGGAATATTTATTAAAGGCTGGATAGACCCAAACATAATTTCCCTTAAAATAAAGTTGAACGCTTACTCAAACAGTCTTGATGAGCAGAAGATAGCTAAGTTTAAATGTCTCATCCATTTCACTTTTCACCCCAGAAAAGTGAAATTGCATACTTGAAGGACGCTTGTATAAGCAATAAAAAAAGACAATTGCATAAACAATAGACAAATAATTAGTTGTCTATTTTAAACTGACAAGCATAAATGTGAATTTAAAGTGAAATTACCAAATTATGTATACTAAGCATTATGTTAAAAACGGTCCTGCTCATACCAATAAAAATTTTATGATTCTGCGATGTCTCATGTGATTTGATAGTTACATTATAAATACATAGAAAGTATTATACACACACATTCTTGAAAACTTAAAAATATAATAATTCTTAAGAAATAAATACTCCAAAATATTGTGTTTGCTTGTATAAACTCAAACTGCTTTTAGATTTTTTTTACACTTGAAAAAGTAAAACAGTAAATAATGAGTAAAGAAAATCATAGAACACTGATCGATAGAACTGTGGTTTTTGTTTATCAAAACAGTTTTGTAGTTGCGTTACAGCAAAGACTACATAGCTTCAACTTCGTGAAGGATGATTTCCAGTTCTTAATTATGTGTCCTTTTTGGACTTTTCCGTTAAAATGTTTCACTGAGGATCGAGTGGTAGTCTGAGTGCATATTTATCGACTTAACAATCGTGACTGCTTGATCTGCCCCCACAGACTTTCAGTAATGGGATACATAAATTTTCATGTATAAAAGTGCATTTTAATTAAAATATATTGTGTTATGCAATCATGTTTCGTTCGTTTCATTGACTATCTGTAATTTAAATGTTTATATAAGCCGTCCCAGACTGAAGTAAATTACACAATGCTCGCTTATTGGAATTATGTGTAGCGTTAATTTCATTTAATAATTTTGATTCCTTAATGGAGAAAATTTTTATAATGTATAACATTATTTTTACAAACCGCAATATAACTCAATCATTATATACAATGATTGAGAATAATTATATTTTGGGAGTTTACGAGTATATTTAATACAGTTCTATCTTAATTCTTTTGCAATTATTTTCCCTTTATGCCTTTTCAACTGATCCTTTATATTTATATTCTTTATTTTGCGTTATTTATATCTTATATCACTCAAAATATTTAAAAAAAGTACTACTTCATTGCGCTAAAATTTTGATTATTTTACTTTACAACACAGACTAATATAACTTATTATTAGAGGATGTTATATAAAAATAATATTATCAATCTTTAGATTTTTAATGAGTTTTAGCTAAGTTTATCAATTAACGTATTAATATTTCTAATAATTTTATAAATATCTTGTTAATACTGCAAATTTTTCACTTTCACCGAAACACTCTACCAAATCTAAGTAAGTTCCAAAAATATAAATATATTTTTTCGATAATTAAATTAATTTTATTAAAAATTACTCACAAACATGATTATAGTGCATGTTTTACATATATTTTAAATAATGTGAATTAGTTGAATCATAAAAATTAATATTTAACTAAGTTATGTAAGAATTAAATTTTAAAATACATTTATAAAAAAGTTGTATTTTAGTAAGTAATTAATTAAAGTTCAATTTAAAAATCCTTTTTAAATAAAACTATTTCATATAATTAAGATATATTTATTTATTTTCATTTTACACAATTCTATTAAATACTATTACACTGTGGCAGATAGGCTATTAAAAAATTAATTTTGAATAGTGTAACTCATTAAATACCTACTATGTTCTAAGATCACACATATACACTTATGCAAAACCCATTTTGTTAATATTAGCAACATCTAATTTTTAATACAATATATGTATCACTAACATTTTATAACTTTTTCAGAAAATAAAATTTTCATTTAAGAAAATAATATTTTTTAAATAGAAATTTTTGAGTATTGGTTTAGCACTACATGTTTTAAATATTTTAAAAAATCAATAGTTAGATGATAATGAAAAATAAAATTTTCGCATAATTCCCTTAGATTTTTTCCCATTTCTAAAGAACATATGATTGATTTTCCCCAATATCTGAACTTTTCCTTACTCTTAGAGGATACATCTTCCTGGTTATCTCTGAAGTAAAGAGTGTCTGGCGACATTTTATTTATTTGAGTCAATTCCAGGCAGAAGAGAAGGAAAGAAGAAAATGTCCCAAAGATGAATAGGTTTTCCGAATTTGTATTCGTCGAGTACTTCTTTCCAATATATCATATATATATTAGAGAGGAGATTTAGGAAAATTTTGAAGGGAATATGACATATGGAGGGAAGACATTTTTTCCTTAATAATGTGGTGATTCAATTTTGATTCAGGAATGTATAAGAATGGTGAAAGATTTTTTTCTCCTTTTTAGCAATGAATGAATTGTGATAAATCAATAGTTTTACACAATCCATGTTAACAAAATATTACTTACTCCTCAGTAATATAGACTATTTCTAAAATTGAATGAATAATTGATATTGATAATGTTTTTGAAAAATGTTAAAACTTTATTCTGTACTTTTTGATAGAGAGAGAATTTTAAAATTAAAATTAACATTTAATGTCAATAAAATATTATAAATTAAATTTTCTTTCAATGTGATGACATATATAAACAATAGTTTAGTTATTTTTTCAATTAGAGAATCTTCAAAAAACAATAATAAATATTTCCATTTTTTTGAAGAAAAATCATAATAAACTTAAAAAGCTAAAAACTACATATTATTTTTACAATCATACAAGGATTCTAAAATTTATAAAAACATTTTACATACTATAGATCTTATTAGGTTGTTTGGAAAATTATTTCCTTGATGAAATGAAAAGCGTATAAAGAATGAATATTTAATTGACTTGTATATTGTCATCTCTAGTGTAACTACTTTTGCCATCTTTCTGTAAGTAGCATGATTCCACACTCTCAAAATGGTTGGTTTTTACTAGCAAAAAATTCATCCAGTAGGGAAAAACGAAATTACTTTCCGAACAGCCCAACAGTAAAATTAAAACAAAGATTACCAAAATGGTAATAATTCTAGAAATATGCACGTTGAGCATATTTTTATTATGCATAAGAACTCATAAAACAAAATTTTTTTATTATTACAGAATTTGTAATATTAACTATCTTTGTTTTATGAGTTTTTTTTTAAATTTTGATTCGTAAAGTGTTAGTATGCTTATATATGTATATATATATATATATATATATATATATATATATATATATATATATATATATATATATATATATATATATATATATATATATATATATATATATATATATATATATATATATGATTTTGTAGGAATTCTTCCGAATGTTATTCGCTATAGGATAGTTTGTGTAAAATTTGACAAACACTGAACAAAAAGAAGGTTTGTGATTTTGAAAATGACATTTATATTGGATATCTCATTAGTTTAATTGTTTTTTTGTAAATCTAAAATAGAATTATTACACAGTTTGCACATGTGTTAATGGTGTAAAGAGTTGGAAAATGGGAATATTCGCCTATTAATCATTCTCGTAAATTTACTTAAAGGTACCTGAAACATAGATTTCTTAGGAATCACAAGAAATTATTCAAAATAATTCATAAGAAGATTCAAATATATGTAAGCTAAATAGTGAACTTTAATAATTTGAAGTAATATCTGCACATGTTTTACATTAATGTATGGGAACACTTAGACAAATATAATAGCATTTCATCTAAAAATTCCAAATGAAATTTTGGTACATATAGTTTCATATCTAAGCAGTTGACCACTGAGAATATATCTTATGAAGCAACAAGGTATACTCTTCAAATTAAGTGGGCAAACTTGCAAATGGTGAATGGTACATGAACATCTTACGAGTACATCATTCCAATAATCATATTTCGGTGGGGATGGTATACATGTTTGTGAAAATCTTTCATTGGGTAATTTGGGAAATTTAAATGGGCTTCCTTGTAAACTGAACAAATACAATGAATATTCTTAATAATAGCGTTCTCCTTACTTTCAGGAAATTACATGAATCTCATTAACTATATTGAGATCATTCCAAGGCAAAAATTTGTTTTATCATACTAATTTCAATTTAAAGCAACCAAAGTGTAACATGGTGATAAAGATACAAAATATCCCCACTAAATAATGAGTATAAAAAGCAAAATATCTATTAGTCAAATAAAAAATGAATTGGATGAATTAAAGAGATTCTTGAAGATCAGAAAACCATGTCTGAAATCTGCAGCAGAGATATAGACATTCTTGTTAAGGAATGAAAACAGTTTCCAATATAATGTGTAACTGTGCTTAAAAACAATTAATTATTTTTAACTATATGGTCATAAATGTTGCTGGTACAAGTGACGTATTTAATATACTATTAATCTACTAAAACGCATAATTATTTTATTAAAATGAATGTGTTTATATATATATATATATATATATATATATATATATATATATATATATATATATATATGATATATGTTTGTTGCCCATGACACTTGGCTAGCTAAGCTCGCTATGCCGTTGGCTGTGCGATTTAAATCAACAGGAAGCGTCTTTCGTTTGGATATGAGCACCACGAAGGTGAAAGTACGACTTTTGATCAATTTAAGGTGCTTCGTAATTTTGAACCACGGTCAAGTGACGAGGCCACTCCTGAGCTGGCACCCTCCTCTCCACATCCACGCCACACCAGCGGAAGGACTTTGGACATCACAGATTAACGTGGACACGTCCTCAACCCTCGGAGTTCCAGAAACCCAGTGAAGGAGAGTACACCGTGGTCATCCTCCCAACCACTGCCCGATATATACATATATATATATATATATATATATATATATATATATATATATATATATATATATATATATATATATATATATATATATCTTGTAACAATCTTGTAACAGAAAAGGGAACATGAATAATGAATATTTTCCCCTATCGGTCAAATACTGAGTTATGCGGGATTTTGTAGGAAACGTATGTGTATTCTAGAGTTTTATATATATTTATTATTTTTTTGACCTAATGACTGTGTTTTTCTTTTAATAATTACGGTATTAAAAGTTATTTTAAAATTAACTCAAATATTTGAGGTGTCTTTTTACATCCCAGTTTCATATTAAATGAAATTTATGGTCAAGAAATATATTATCATATAATAAATTATTTCATTAAAAACAAACTTTTTCATTAATAAATTTAATTTTTGAAAATATGTTTAAAAAAATCTAATTCGTTTCAAACTCCTCTGATAACTATATAATTAATATATTAATTTGAAAACTCAATTTTATTTTAATTTTACATAAAAAATGAATGTAAAGCAACGTGAAAAATGACATTAGAAAATAATTTTAACCTTATAAGTCTGTAAATCTTAGCGAATCCTATATAATTATTTTTATGTTTCCAATTTAACATTGCGCGATCAATAAGAAAGAGAAAACAAATTTTATAATTAATTAAAATATGAGATATAAATGAAAAATAAGTAGAAATTTTTATATTTTAATTTAAGCTTTTATTCCTCATAAATAGAAATTTCTAAAAAAGTAAGAAACATATAATGATTTGTAATTGAAATTTGTCCAATAACTAAATAAGTACATTAGATATTTTTAAAATTTTATCATAAATACACAAATTATATATATTTTTTAATTTATCCAAAATTCATCTAGTGAAAATTCAATTTTTTTCAAAATAGGATTTACATACTTGATATTCAAGATGTCAGCAATAAATAATAATAATAATAATAAATTAAACAAATGTTAAAAATAGTTTTTATATATGTTAGAAGTCATTATATAAGCTTCAGTTTTTTAAACGAGAAATTTTTAAATAAGTTAGGTTGACTTATCAGCTGGAATTGTTAAAATCCTTGCACTTTCCTAAGTCTTCATTATGTTTTTACTGTGATTTCAGTGTAAGCTTTGGTGACGTAAAAGAAGAAGCCCAGTTTCCGTCGTCTCAACAAGAAGTAGAAATTTAGCGCGTTGAAACATGACAGCTCGCATACCTTTTTATTTTTCTTTCCGTTTTCTCCATTTTTTCAAAACGTTTTATTTTTTCTTTCCTTGAAAATGGAGTTCTTTTCGTAACGTGCGACGAATAATTGCCGCTCAGAATTGATGTCCAAATCTGAACCTGCAACTTAAGGACTTAAAGCTTAAACTGTTTCTTCCTTTTTTTATTCTCAGTTACCTGTCATAGCAGTATTTAGCGTTTTGAGATTTTTTCATCGTCTCACGTTGGCGTGACTAGGGAATAAAATTCGCCTAGTATGTGATTGCATTAGCAAGTGATTAAATCTTTCTAACATTTTTTACTGCAAATATTTTTGAAAATCATATGCTAGATAGATATATATGCCTACATAACATAGTTTGTATATATATATATATATATATATATATATATATATATATATATATATATATATATATATATATATCAAAAATGTAAATATTATATATCTCAGTTCTTAAAATATGCTGTTGTTGTTTTCTAATCCTGATGATGTGACTAAGCTACACCATCTCCATTAAGTCAAAAATGTCCAGCAGCTCCAAAAATAAAATCAGATCCCTTAAAATCTCAAACACTGTAAACCTTAGACAAATAAGAATATGATTGGGGAAGCTTCTAAAGGGAAGGGAGCAGCTTTAATTGGTCCGAAGGCCTGGGGCACCAATAAGCAAAATATACTTATTTTTCTCAATGATTTATAACTGTAATTGAAAACCGTATTTTAAATTTACTTGTACTTGCAAATAAATTCTGCTGTGAAATAGTTTTATATTATATATAAATAGTATAATATAACTCTAAATAATATATAAATAATATTAGGTTGGTGCGTATGAAATGTCGGATTCTTAAGTGATTGTATAAAACTGCATATCTTTCTTCAAAAGCTGTTTATTCAATCAAAGTATGCTCCATTCGCTTCAATACACTTCTCCCAACGAGATTTTAAAGCGTAGATGCCTGTCTTAAAAAATTTTGGTCTTTAGAATTAATAAACTCTGATATCGAGTTTTTAGACTGTCTTCATTTTCATAGTGTTTGCCCCTTAAAACAGCTCTAAATGCTTGAAAAAATGAAAATCGGTCAGCGAGAGATCCGGTGAATATGGTGGATGCTGCAATGATGAGCATACGTTTAACCGATCCAGCTTATTTCGCTCTGTCAGTGCGTGCGGTACCCACTTGTCCATCTTCTTAACCTTGCCAATCTCAGAAAGGTGTCACAATATCGTTGTATGGTCAACTTTCATCCTGATAGCAAGTTCCCTCGTGGATACGGCTGGATCCGCTTCCACTAGAGCCTTCAGGTCATCATTCTTCACAGACGTTTTGGGTCTTCCGCGCGGCTCATTTTGCAGTGAAAAATCGCCAGTCCGAAAAATTTTCGAACCAACGCTGCACTTTCCGATCGTTAACTGTATTCTCCCCAAACGCTTGGTTTATGTTGCGTGCAGCTTTTGCAGCACTATTACCAAGTTTGTACTCATATAAGAAAATGACGCGAATGTCGGCAGAATTCATATCGGCAATAAACTCAAAAGAAATAAAAAAGGGAAGACCTTCGAGAAAACCTATTTTGCTGAAATGAGTCTCTGGCAATGGACAATACGAGTATGAATGAGGTTATGCCAAATACAAAAGTATAACGAAAACAGGGAGGAAAACGTCCGCATGTAAAGAGAATCCGACATTTCATACGCACCAACCTAATATAACAATTTATTTTTTCGAATCAGAATTTATTTATAAGCATATAATTTAACCTAACATAAACATTTTATTTCCTTTATGATTTATCTACTGCATTTTTGCTGCTTACAATTTACCCGTGTGTGAATAAATAAACTACTGATTGCTATTCATTGTAAATGTTCATCCATTAACTTGTAATGTTCAAAGCATAACTTCTGTTAACTGAGTCTTCTTTAGATTTTATAGTTTACAAGCATTTGCACAAACTCTTAGCCAACGTGAAAAATAATATACCTTATAAAATTTGCATAAAAAAGCTTTAATATATTTTTTTATCTTTCAGGTACACAAGGGCTGCAGATTGGTAAGTTATTAATTATATCTGTTAGAAAATTTCTGTTTAATTTTATGTAGAAAAATTATATACATTAAAGTTAATTTAATTAAATTAGGGGATGACCATAAAAATAAATAAAAATACGGGATCAATTATTAATGTTAACGAGAATGTCAGAATTTTAAACTATATACTAATACAAGTTTCTCTAATTTTATCGTTTTGTTAAAATTCTAGGTAATGCAAAACAATTTCTACTATGGTTTCTTTATTCTGGTAAACTTCGTAAATACATTTTGATTGTTAATGATTCTTCATTATTAAATTTTCTTCGGACATTGTTTCTTTCATTAGTTTTAATTCTTAAAATAAAAATTTTTATGTTATAAAACCTTGTTCTTATAATAGTTTCATGAAAATAACTGATTATAATTATTTTTGAAACATTATAAATACTGCAACTGCAAATACTATTTTCTTAGATTTTTGGTTGTATTTCTCAACAAATACCAGATTGGGAATTATTGAAGTCTTATGATATAAAGGAGAGATTGAAACTAGTATTTTAAAAGCCCTTTTATCTGGAGAAACAACTTTATACTCCTATCACGCTTGCGGTGTTCTATGCCACTTTCTAAGAAGCTGGTTGCTCTAACACACATTCTTAACCATCTTATTCATGAGATATTCCGCGAATAAGTTTCCACATATTATGATCCCAACAGTCACGTCAAAACGTAATTCCACTTGACGCTTACGTTGGCAATCAAATTATATACCGTGGGACGTGACAACGTGCGATCACACGCAATAAAAACTAAAGCATAATTTAAGATGTATAATAGCATTTTCGCATCAGAAATAAGTCGAACCTTTATAACCAAATTGGAAACGACACCAGGATATTATTTTGGAACAAGAAGAAATTAGCATGAGGCAAAGTAATAGATGAATTCATAATTAGTTGTTTAAATAAATCAACACTGTTTAGTTGCACAGAATGTCTTTTTAATTAACAGTAAATTGTACATATTGTTAAATTTATTTAAGTTTTCTTCACAATAAAACATCTTAAAAATTTTGTATTAAAATCAAATAATAATTATTCTTATATATATATGTATATATATATATATATATATATATATATATATATATATATATAATAAATTCAAATACGTAAATAATGCTTGCTGTTATGGATATTCAAAACTGCTAATTAGTAATTAAAAATGAGTGAAAGTTAACTGGACTGTAAAATTCAATATTTAAAATTGCTAATAAAATTTAATCTTACAATATTTATTAAAATGTTTTTCCAATAATAGCTATAATATGACAAATCATATAGCAAAAAACAGAAAAATAAGACAAAGCTCTTAATTTCACAATTTCAAAATTATAATAATTCATATCAGAAAGGGGAATTTGAAAGAAATATGCCAGAAAACCAATAAATAAATATTTCTATTGAATCTATAAAATATGAACTGACATTTGAAAAATCGACATATTAATTAGGAAACTCAAAATATTATCTTAATTTTGTTCATCAACTATTCGAATTTAATTAATTAATTAAATTATATTTTAAGGTTTAGATACCAAATATTATAATGAGAATCCTGGTTTTATAAAATCATATAAAAGACAAACATGGCAATATATTTTGCAATTTTTGAAACTCAATATTATCATAAAATTTAAACTTTAAAAATGTTAAGATAAATTATAGCGGAATTCTTAATATTAAGACATCACCAGATATCACTTAAACAATGTCCATTTTTCTCTCATTTGTTAATCATATGCCTGACGTTCAGTTCCAATACAAGTTGGCAGTACCATAACAACAACGTGTAAATGAGTTTTTAAACAAATTCACATCAAGAATGTAATACAGTAATTCACAAATTTGAGGGTAAAATATAAGATATAATGATACATTGGCTTAGTAATAAAAAAACATTGGAAAAACAAAAGGAACAAACAAGCATTTGCTTGTCGGGAAAAAGTATTCAATAATGTATAATTTTCAAGATGATTATTAAACGCCACTTTTGAAGACGGATTTATTGTTGCGAATGTGAATTACTGATGTCAAATTATATCTCAATAATTACATATTCTTGTAGATTATTTTAACATCAATTGATTTTCATCGTAATGTACACACGTTTATTCAGAAGATATTGGAAAAAAATCACAATACAGATCAAATTTGAGAGTTTTTCACTTGGAATAATGAAATCACTCCATATATTTTCTTCATTGAATACAAATATGAAGAATGCTTTGAATAATATTTATGTTTTCACTTACCTATAACGTTGCATAAATATCTGTAGTAGTTAAAGAGCTTGTGTGTGTGTTCCAAATATATCACACAAATCATTTCCAATAATTTTCAGTATACTCAATTTGACATACTTTTATTTCATTTTTTTATGATTTTGCTTATTTATGGCTGAGGTTTCTGTTATGAAATTCCAAATTTTACATTTATCTCTTAGATACTATGCCTTATAAAGGGCAAGGATAGCTAATTTTCATTTAAAGTCAGGTAAACAGAAAAGCATTTATTTAGTTAGCAAAAACGTGCGTCTCTTTCTTCCTCTTATTTTAGTTATATACAGTAATTGATGACTTTATTGACATTAATTTTTTTTCTTTTTTCTTTGTATACATACCTATACTTCACTTTTTTCAGAAGATTCATCTTGCAATTCATTAAAGATTGGACTTCATATAAACAGATTTCAAGAAATTAAATAAGAAATAATACATGCCCGTGATAAAAAAAAATAGGAATCGTAAACTTTATTTACTTCAAAATAGGCACTTTATATATTGTAAAACTTTTTGGTAGTCAAATATGTAAGTAAAAATAATTTATACAATAAGCTTAATAGATGATTTTGTTACTTAAGAACTGTTTTATAATTTCAAAGAATGTTTCAAATGCGTTTTGCAGAATGTACAGACAAAATTTAAAAGAACTTAAGGTTATATTTTATTAAATTTGTTTAATTTATATTTTCTTTAATCTAGTAAACTATTTCATATACATTATTGCTTTTCACAAGGATAATTAATTGAAAATGTTAATTTTCATGAAATCACAGAAAACTATTCACTACTTCAGTTAATTTTTAATATATTTTAAAATAAACTTTAAATTTTCATTCCAGTTTCTGTGCAAATTACTCTCATACCTACGAAACAAAAATGCATAGCAGTTGCTATGAATTTCATGATTAATAATACACTTAGTATTCTTAAAATTATTAATATGTTTAATGTTTTTTTAATTTTTGTTTTTATCAATAACTAGAGTATAAGTAATAAAATACAGCTCTATAACTTCGAAGAAAATATTCAGAGTCAAAATAAAATTTCCTTTTTTATACCTCCACTACTCTTATGTTGTTTATATTAAACGTTTTGAACTATTATCTATCAAAAAATGTATAAAAATTTGTATTTGTGTGGAATATTTCCTTTAGTAGCTATATTCAATATAAATTTTAACATAATTTTATTGTTTACAATTTTTAAAGTGAGAAACATATTTAAATAGCATTTTGCAACTAACTGATTGGGATGGACGCAGACACTTGTGAACTTCTCTGTATTTGACTAGAATAGAGTTCTACCAGTTTGATTGCAAGCCAATGGAAGAATTAAAATTACAGGATGGGGAAAGATTATAGAAACAAATCTACAGAAATCAGTAAAAAGTAAAATAATTGGATATTTATTGATAAGATTAAGATACAATTCAAAGTTACGTTACAGGATGGAACACATAATACTAAGTAATACAAAATTGTAACAAGACAAATAACAATCATGATAAGTACTGCAAATTATATAAGATAGTTTTAAAAGATGAAGATTTTACATGTGCAATTAAGTGTTACTAAATAGAGATGAGATTGTTACATTAAATGATAATTAAAGATTGAAATTTTGGTTAGAATCGTGTGCGACATGATGCAAATGACAAGAAAAGAAGGAATAATTTATTTGCAATAATAATAAACTGATATTAATGGCATTTTTATTCAGTTCCAACATTAATAACTTTAATTTTAACATTTCAAGTGTAAACTTTGAAAACAAATTTCAAGATAATTATTTATTGTGAGAACAGCTAATATTTTTATATTAGATCAAATTAGAAGAAAAGAAATTAACTAAATATAGTTATATAACCAGAATGTTTCTAAAAACGTTAAGTTCTCAGTTAACTTGGAAATTTTATTTGCAATTAATTCTCAAGAATACAATAAAAAACGTATTTATTGAGAAACATTTCGTGACATAAAAATGTATTTGTTATTGATGTTTGCAAAAGCAATGAAGTTTCATAAATTTCTACGATTTATTTTGCCTGTACATTGAGAAAATTGTTTTGAAAAATAATTTTGATATTCATGGGAAAAATACATCATAAATCATTTATAGATTTCTTAAAATTATGTTTCCATAAATAAATTTGTGTTTCACTAACCTTTTTTAAAAAAAGAGTTTACAATTTCCTATTACAATCAATCAATATAATAAGGCAACATTGTAATTTTATGTAAAACGTAACCTATATTTATCATATTTACCAAGTATCAATGAGTTATCTATTCAAAAATTTAATACTAGGAAATTAAATATCAAAATGCTTTTTAACATATTTCAAAATAATGTTAAGAAAGATGAAATTTTTCTTGTATATATAGTTTATCTTCACAAATCACGAAAAGCAATCCTTTATTCATATCTTTAACTTGTCAAATATAGAGAATACAAAATAGAAGAATGGAAAGACACGAATACCAAAGCTTCAAAACATATGACATCCTTCCATACAAAAACTCTCATCAATTTAAAACCCTGACAGTTCCTACCTCGGCGAGATCAATGAATCATAAATCATTAATATTTCTAGTTCCCTATTGCTGGAAACGAAAAGATTAAACAAACAATAATTAGGCTTAAACTATGACTCTTTACATCTTCAGTTGAGGATTAAAATTATATTATTTCAATATTATTTAATAATTTTATCAATAATAATAGTTATATTTAATCAATTAATAATAAATGAATGATTCATATTGTCTTAAGAAATTCATGCCGATTAATAGAATGAATCTTATGTAGACTATATATTATACATGTGTTAAAGATAAAAATGAGACCTGACATTTAACTTTTTAAATATTATACAGTTTCATATTTTTGATATTTATTATTGTTCCTCTAAGGGATTAAATTATAATTTGTGGTACTACAAAAATATATTTTTGGCTATTATTCGATTCTTCATTTAATTTTCTTATTATGTTCTACTATTTTGTATACAAATTCACAAAGAGCGCTCGTTTTAGTTTTGGTAATGAAAGTGCTTGGCATTGCTACAGATTCATAATTGAAATTTTTTCATGCCAACTTATAAAGCGTGAACAACAGTAAGAAACATGTTTACTACAAAAAAACTTATCTCTATATAGTAGAAGCATTTAACTTGCATAAAAAAATCAATGCATCTTTCTCACATTTTGATCTTAAAACATTACAAGACAGCTTGTAGTGGTTTAGAGAAAAAATTGAGCTCTTTAGAATTCATTTCCAAAGGCTTTAATTTTAATTACAGTTACTTTTGAGAAATGAAAGATGGAGGCTGTGTTTCTGCTATAGTCATATATACTTTTTGGAGTAAATGCTTGAGAATTTTCTTGATTTTCTTCCATACGGCACTAGAGTACTCTTCAGTTTCTATGAATGTCTTCTCAGAAGGTAAACGGGTGGATGTTTTAATCATTTAAAATGATCTGTAGTTATTTAAATATCTGATCGTGACAAATTTTTTTAAGATTTTCTTAATAGCCTTTTTGACTAGCAAAAATACCGCACTTATTATACGTCTTGGTTTCACTCCCATCTCATGCTGGAAAATACAGAGTAAATACTATGTCTCTTTATCATAAATAAATGTTGGGGTAGATATTTAAGAGTTTGCATGTTCTTAGTTCTTGTGATACAATAATTAAATAAATATTTATTGAAAGTGTTCCTTAGAAGCAAAACGAGATTTATGATTAAAAATATGATTACTGGACATATATTGATAACATTTTGAGAGAGAACGAAAATATTTGATACTTTTACAAAGTGACAAATGTGTTTAATGATTAAATGAAAAATAGCAGAGTATTTTGTCATATAAAAATTATTTTATAAATGAATCGGAACAAAATAAAAATTATTCTGCTGAATCATTTATATGAGTTTAATTTTTTTCAGGTGCTGCTCATAGTGTGTCTTCAACATCTGAAAAGAGATCATCTGTCTGGACTGTTACACTTACGTTTATATCCCTTCTATATGTGTTTTCTTAAAAACAATCTATTCAATTTACAATCGTATCAGAAGAACTCTTTTGCCAAAATAATTAATCTTTATTGTTGTAAAAGTGGACTTAATTTGTATATTTCATGGAACACAAGGTCCACAATTTCTTCGTGTACATAACAATAAATGATTTTATATTTTTTGTATCAAAGATCATTTAAAAAAGGAACACTGCTCTGAATGGAATTTAAATAAATCCAATTATTTTAGAGATACACTATCGTTTACACGAATTCAAAATCATATAGGGAGACAGTTGTTTTAGGTTATCAGTTAATTTGCTGATATGGAAATTTAAAGTTAAAGCATATAACGAAAAACAGTAATAAAAAAATCCTGTTTATCAAATTTACTCAGAAATAACATATGTTTACACACATCGACAGAGAATGAAAAATTACATTTATAAGATCAAAAATGAGAATGAAAATTATGATTGATAGATGAGATTATTGACTTTTCTCCTGTAGATATTCTAATTTACAATTTCCATGATAGCTTTGCAATTAATGTTTTTTCATGTTCTACTTTTTATTACTTTACCATCTTTCATTTATAAGTAGAATTATCTTCAAAATACTTCTATAAGTATAATATCAATCTAACGTAAAATTTTCTTATTTGAATCTAATGTTTACTTTTATATGTTCTAACTTACTTTTTAATAAGAAATTTCAGTCACACCCCAATGCTTTTTGCACTGTGGATTACCCTACACAATATGCATTAATAAAAAAAATTCGCTTTTATATATCTCAATAGGTATGGAATTAGTCTGAAGTAATTTTTTTAAATGTTTCAATATCTTGAATTTGAAAAACTTATTTTTCAATTTTAAGATTTTATGTTTCAATTTTCAGATTAATGTCTAATGTGGGGCTTCAGAATAGGTAGGAAAACGTGTGCAGTTTTAAGGGAACAACGGAGTTTTTAAAAATGATGAAGTTGTATGCAACTTTCAACTACTCTGGTTTGATGACCATCTTTACTATAATATTCGATTTTCATCAATGACAGTAAAGTTGATCAGTACTAACTGTTTTATATAAGCGTATATTGAAAATCGGGATATGACTGAATCAGAACTCTAAAGTGAAAAGAAAGATCAACACGTGAATTAATATTCATTATATTTGCTTCATGCTAAACGAATATATCTGTTAAAAAGGTCAAACATCAGATAATGTTTCAATGACCATTCTTCGACATAAAACTTTATGGAAGTAATGACCCTTGGAATTCGATTTTGTTAAGCTGAATAAAAGTCATGAGAGATGAGATGATTGGACTCAATGGATTGTTTTAAGCTCTATTCTCAATTAAGAAAAATGTTGTCTTCCATGTTATTGTACATACTATTTAACTTGTTTCTGTTTGTGCTATTTAATTTTCCCATTATTCCGTATGCAAATTTTAATTCAAAACATGCTTCACAAGTTTATTTGTATGCATGCGTTGTGTGAGGTTAAATATAATTTTTATCTGCAATAAAGTATTACAATGAAATCTTTAGGAATTAATTTTAGAGACACATATGCATAAGAATTAACATTTTAATAAAATAACTACAACTAAACGTAAATTTATCATTGTTGTATCAAGGCGAAACTGAGAGGTAATAATAGCAAAATATAATAGTTTATAATATTTATATATAATAGTATAAAATAATAAACTATTATAATTTTATACATTATATATAATAATTTGTAAAATTTATCACATTTCTTATAATTATGAATATAAATGTATATATAGCTAGGTATTAAAACCAATTTGCAGAAAATGTTTCAACAAGAATGGTAAAAAAATGGGTGAACATGCGTGTTTAAGAAAAGTTAATGAAATAACATCACACCAAGTATAATTCTTGAAAATGGAATTCTAATTTTGAGTAATTTAATATTAAAAAAACAACTGTTATCCATATCAAAATGTAAAATCTGATGTAAAAAAAATTCTAACCGAATTGAAATATTATTAATTAATATACTTTTCCTCAGAAACTCAAAATTATGTATATCCTATTTTACGCATGGAATATTTCAAAAGACGTACTTAATTTTCAAGTTAATCCATTCAGACATTTTCTAAAGGTATCAAAATCTAGTTTTCATAAAGTAAAACTAAATGAAAACATGTACATGGAAATCAATAGCTAGTATTGAAAACTATTTTTGAAAAATATTAAAATATATTTTTTCTTCTAACTCCATACCACTTACCGAATTTCAATTTTTGGAACAGCAAGGGCTGGAACTGATGGATACTGATGAAGTTAGATGTCTTAGAGAGGACGATAGTGCACAATATAAGCCGTTACAAAGAAGTTTGAGTTCTCGTAATTTGAAAGCAGAAACCAAATATAATCTGCTTGGTCCTTACAGATATCTATAGTATCTATGGCTCTAACACGCTCAAAAATATTAGCATGCTAAAGCCATAGATATAATTTTTCATGTAGGACATTGTGACTATGACATAATTTATGTGTCCCAGATGGGATCAGTAAACAAGAAGCTTTTCTTAAGTCTGGAATAGAACGTTTCGAAAGCCCTTAAAATATTAACTCAAATTTGCAATATTTAATAAAATTAAAATTATTTTTTTATCCAGTGGCGGGCACACAAGGATGACTAAACCCTATTGCATAACAAGGCCAGAAAATGCTATTCATTTATCGTTACCCAGGGAGCACCTGTGAACCAAGAAGTCACGGAGGCAAGTAGCGTTACCCGCGCCATACCACCACAAACCCGTTTATAGTGCGGGCCATATTCATGCAACAACACAGAAGAAAGAATAGAGAAGGAAAGAAACATCCATCCCCGAACCGGGATTCGAAACCGAGACCAACAGCTCAGGAGTCAGGAACGCTAACCACTCAGTTAATCGGTCGGCAAATTAAAATTATACTAATTATAAACTTATATTACAAATATTTTTCACTAAAAGAACTTTTGAGGACTTAATACCATTTGTAAGAAAAATATTGAGTATCATAATCTAAATCCTGATTTTAATTCAAGTTTTTTTCAAACTTTCAGTATTAAAGTGTTTATAAACTTAAATATTTTGTTTTGCTTTTTTACATTCGTACATGTCTTAAAAGCAGATTTAAACTCTAGGTAGGTTTGTTACTTCGTCCTCAACCAATTAAATATAAAGTATTTTTATTTAAAAAGAAATATAGTTATAGATATATTCTACACAATAATTAAGGTAAATAATATTATAAAAATAAAAAATATTTTTCATCAAATGAATTATATATATTAATTTTTAATGAAAGTTTTATTAGAGCTATTGTTAATAAAATTTATCTGTTTTAACAATGATTTGAAAATACATAACAACAATAGTTTTATCACATGCATTGCTCAAACATTATATTTTCATGTAAAAATGATTTTAAACTCGTATTGTTTTTAAATCCATGAATTTTTCATCGAGTTTTATAATTCTTTTATTTAAATTTTAATTTAAAGTGAATAATTTTACATCTTTAGCAGTTTTCGTAAGATATTGAATGATTTCTTTAATATATTTTACCTAAGCAAATGTAAGAATATATATATTTAATTAAAAATAATAAAAGAATGAAATATTTATATTTAATTTCTGAAGTTTTGAAAGAAAAATAATGAAACCCACTTAATATACATGTAGCAATACAGTTAATTGTTAATAATATTATAGTTAGATACCTATAGTAATTCCCTTGAGTTAATAATATGCATACACACTATTCAACATTAGTGTATACCCATATGTAAAATTTAATATAAAAATTATCTTTAAATTAAAATTAGTAAGATAGCAATTGTGAAACTCTGAAGCTTCTTGAGACGATATCCGGGCATTACTTCCTCTACCCCACCACCTTTTACGACCGGGGAGGAAAAGGGTAACACAGATGAGTTTTTTTTTAGTTTAAGTTTGGAGTGGAATTCCTGCGGGGGTGCAGGACAGAGAAGACCTCGCCTTGTAACAAAAATGTCTGTTTCTTAGGCTCCCTAAGCCTACTTAGATATAGCATTATTATGCTCGTTGAGACGTCTCTTTTTGTCTAACTAACCAATTAGTTCGGCTTCTCAAGCCGTTTTATTAATAAGTGTTATATTATTAGATACATCAGTCTCGAAACTAATGATTAATTATTTTTTTGGGCTTCTTAAGCCAGATTTGTATGTAATACTTCTGAATATTTGAGACGCCAGTCTCTTATGAATATATTTATCGGTTTCACAAGCCATATTTGATCCCTAATGTATTTTGTTATGTGATGCTTAGAAAATAAAAAAAAATTAGCATCTGACATAGTGTTATCGCATTCTTTCCTCCAAGGCCTACAAAATAGAAATTCTTTCACAACGGATTACCATTTCCGATTTAGAAGGAGGGAGAACATTACTGTAATACATATAATATGTATGAGTAATTTATGCATATTGGTTACAAAAGTCGGAGAATCCTTTTTTAAAAGCAATTTTCTTATTACTTCTATAAAAACATAAATGCAAAACGATTACTATTACAAGTATTTATTTTTTACATTACGTATGATATTGGCATAGTTTCAGAAAAAATCAAGTTATTTTCAATGTTACTATATATTTTCTTTTTTTCTTCGTATGTTAACAATACTCTTTAATTCAAATTGTCAAATTATATATATATATATATATATATATATATATATATATATATATATATATATATATATATATATATATATATATATATATATATATATATATATATATATATATATATATATATATATATATATATATATATACTTTGTAAAATGTAAAATTAGTTTTATATACCTTCATACATTTTCTGTTCAGAAACTTGATTTTACTCTCACGGCTTCCAAACACATTTAAAATTTTTAATTATTTTAATAACGGTTTTAATCATTAAAATAAATATTTACATTTTTACACACACTTTTGTGGTGCTATTGCAAATTAAGAAATAGTTATTTAATAAACACTTGTAATGAAACTACATTGTTCTATTTATTTTTATTTAAAATTGTGGAATCTGATAATTTTCCTTATTATGACTGCTTAATATTAATTATTCCTTACATTTTCCTCAAGAAGAGTAAAATAAATTATGTAAATAAATATTTACGTAACTCAAATTTTTAATAAATTTTTTTAAGTATCAATAAATTATTCAGATTATTTTTCTTATAATTGTGTGAAATGCAAATAATAAATTTTTTTTGCTGATATTTTTCCAGTCTTTAAATTTTTATGATAAATTTGTTTCATAATTCCCAAGAATTATTTCTTTGTTCGAATTATTTTTCTTCCACAAAAATTATTTTTATAATCAATAAAAAGAGATATCTACAGAAGTCAAAAGTAACAAAAATAAACTTTTTAATTGATTTTGTATTTTATGAAAATATTTTTCTACATTTTACTATCCCATTTTTGTTCAAATAAGATTCTTGATATGTATTATTTATTTGTTTATGAAATCAGAAAATTAAAGCAGGATATCTTGTTTTCAATATTTCTTTTTTAATATATTTTTACATTTTGCACGAAACATATTTTTAAGTAAGTTAAATGATTATAAATACAGTTTATTAACTTCCTGTTGTAAATTATAGTTAAAAGTAACGAAAATCTGAGTTTTCTTAAATAATTTATTTTCTCAGAAATTTTAAGTGACAATTTAAGATAATATCGTTTTTCTAAGTACCATTCATTAAGTTTTAAGACAAATAGCAGAAACTCTTTTAAAAATCATGCATTTTTAAAATATTTTAAGCATAATTTAAGTAAATAGTCTCAGTAAAGATTAAGAAATATTTATGCAGAAATTAAGATGCATACGTAAAAATCTAATTTTGTGTAAATATTAATCTGGAATTTTATATATAAACAATTTTCCTGAAATGACTAAAATTCCTGCTAATGATTTTCTCTGTATTTATTTCATTAGAGCACAATTTTTCAAATTATAAATGCTTGAATGAATGGAGACATTTTTTATCCTCTAAATATTTTGTTGCATATAAGGGTATCACTCTAATTTAAATCAAGTAGGTATATAATTGAATAAATTGATTTATTAAGCGTGATACTTATCTAAAATAAATTGATTTATTTTAGACGAATATCACGAAAAGAAATAAAATTTTAAGAACTTTTATTTTTCATTTTCATATAATATTTAATTATTACATTTTAATATGAATAAAACATTATTCATAGTAAAATGTATTTTTCAAGCATAAATATTTCAAGTATTTACACCTTCACTGTTTGGGTTTGAAGGACTCTCCAATCTGTCCTTTTTGTGGACTAGAGGACATGACTGGTGACCACCTTTTCACTTGCCCTGGACTTTCGGACGTCGCAGTTAGAAATTCTGCGGAAGATGACTTTTCATTCACCTCAAGATTGTATTGGGCTGCCCGACAGAGACTAATGGTTGAAAAACCAAGGTCGGGCGTAGGATAAAAAAAAAGTATAAATACAGATTTTACAAAATGATGACAGTTTTTAATTTTTTCCCTCAACAAAAAAATTCGACTAAATATTTTTATCAATAATTCCATTCTTTCAATTCTTAGTTTTCCATCTTGCTTGTGAAACCTCGTATTTAATACTTAATTTCATTTTGCATAATTAGATACATTTCCTAATTCTATGAGAAAATAGGAATTTTCCCTTTGTTGTTGAATATGTAATTGATACTTTGGAGATATATTCTTTTGATATTTTAATTTAATTCCAATAAATTTAAAATTGATAAAAAGTACTATAAGAGAATTATTTCTTACTTTTTCAAATGGTGATCTGTTTCTAAAGTGAAAAATTAGACAAGCAATGTAATATCTAATTATATTATTAGCACATATATTAATGAATTATATTTTAACTGTCGAAAATGAAATGAATTGTTAGAAATTTCATAGTATTTAGTAAATTTTATGAGTTTTAACCATTTCTAAGTTATAATAAAATTCCCTTCTTAATCACTTTATTATCTTATTCACTCTCGGAAAATCTCGGAGGAGTGGAAAACACCCCCCACCCATAATTGGTACAAGGGATCAAAACCGGGTTTGTCCTTGGACCTCCCGTGTGACAGACGTACCCGGACTGTCCTCTCAAGACTTGTTAGCGGTCATATTAAGTGCCTCACTTTCAACGAGGGCAGGAAAAATTTCGTCACCTGCACCAAGTGCCAAAATCATTAGACTTCTCCTGATCATCTTTTGGATTGCATGGGTCTCTCTAGGGAGGATCTCTTTAGCAATCCTCTTTTAGTCTTCGACTTCCTTACAGTCAACGAACTCGTGGATCTAGTCTGACTCCGTCAGACATGGAGGATAAGCAACAACAACAACAACATTATCTTATTATCTAAATGATTCTATTAAATAAATATAAGTACATTCGAATAAGGAATCAATCTAACTTAGAATTTAACGCTACAGCAAAATATTTTATATACAGCTTTTTATAAGGCAGAATTTTTCGTATAACGCACTACTATGAATACGTTACATAAACAGTATTTAACAATTACTCTTACTGTAAAGAAAAATGCTTGAGATGGAAATCTGTACATCCAATTACGTCATGAAAGTTTCATGTCTGCTTTTGCGTTACATCACTTTCTTAATCTTTAGAAAAGGAGGATTCTTAGTCGTGTGATGACTCTATTTTATAAAATATTTCTTGTTCTTCATGTGGTATTCAGAAAGCAGCTTATGAATTATTTAATCTTATGTGAAAGTGACATGCATATTATTTTGCTCAAATCGATTAATCCCATTTCACTCTCCCTTTTTACATTCATGATTAAGTTTAAATCATTTTCCATCAAAATGTCCGCCATTTTCGAAAAGTATATGCATATTGTAAACAAGAAAAGGGATGAAAACTACCGATTTGTAATTAGTTTTTCAAACTTTAAAAGCATTCGTCGATTGAAAAAGGAAATGAGATGCGAAACTCTTTAAATATTGAGAGACTTAGCAGGGTAAGCTTCTGGAAAGGAATTTCTCAATGATATCTTATTATTTTTTATTAAATTTTTGCATTTTGTTTTTATACTTATATGACAAATCTCATAAATCATTCCGTTCTTTATTTTGAAGCTCCTCTTAAATTATTTATGAAAATACGCTTCTTGATGTTCTCTAAAATAGATCTAGCAAAACATTTTCTACTTATTCATCAAGTGAGTGAGATTATATTTATGAGGAAAAAATACTGGTGAATAATTAAATGTTTTTTTCTAATTTTGTGTTACTATACCACGTTTTTAAAATAATTTAAATTATTGAATATGGAGAACGGTGTTTAAACTTTAACATCGTCAAATTAGAAATAATTGGTTTTCGTAAGAATATTGAAACCCACCGGTTATAATTTAATTTTCAAATGATAATATGTGAGATGAAGTTATTAATTTTTTCAACTTTTATTGTTATAATTAAAACATTTTAAGTTTGCTTGCACGAAAATAAAATATTTTATGTAAGCATATTGTGTTTTTATTAAAATAGTTTTGGCATGTGACTAAACTCTATATAAAATTAAATAAAATAAACCCTTATACTTTTTTTAATATTTTTTTAGTATTGTCTAAATAAAAATTAATTGGAAATATTTCTTTTCTCTCTACGTGAAATTATAAAAAAATAGTACATTGAATATTTTGTAGGAATTCCTGCGTACAGGAAAATTTGTCAAATAAATATAGAAATTAATGATAAAAATAAACTGTATCATCATTTAATTTTTGGTTAATTTAATTTAAAAATGAAAAAAGATATTTTGTAGTAGGTGCTTTTAATATAGAGAAAACCCGTATAGCTTTTTATAATAAATGATAAATTGTTTTAATGAAAATAAACTCCTTTATTTGTAATTCAGTTTTTCTTATTTTAAAAATATATTCATAAAAATTTTACTGGCCATATGGTATTTAAAAAGAAAGTGAAAAATTTTTAAATTATTAATAGGAATAAGAAAAAAATATGAAAAAGTAATTTTTAATTTGTATGAAGCTTTAAGTAACATATTTTCAATTTCTGATAAATTCAATAATATTATAAATTTAAAACTTTAAGCAATCTCTTGAATACATTGCGCTTTTTAAGTTCATTATTAAATAGAAAATTATGCATTTAATGAGAAAGTGACATTTATTTCTGCGGACACTTAAACACTGCTTAATAAATACGATCACTTAAATAATATTTTAAATTTAAATGTGATAATATTATTTTTGTACGTTTTCTTACATATGTGTATATTAGATGTTTATTTCGATTTAAAAAATGATTCCATTTTAATTTCAGAACACATAAAATAAAATAGTAAATAGCAAGGAAATTTAAATAATTGTTCACCAAAACGTTCGGGTGAAAAGCAGTTAAAAATGATTACAAAAATATAAGTCAGATAATTCAAATATTTAAGCATACACGTAAAAAATCAATTATTAATCTATTCACATAGAAAAATAATATAAATTAAAACACTTATACCAACATACTTAGCTTCACAAGGGCTTATTGACTGTGATGTTATTTAGGAATAGATTGAAAAGCAAATTTCTTAAAAATATGACCTCAGACCTTAAAGTTTATAAATAAGTCATTGAAAACGAATGTGATAATCCACAAAAGACCGAAAAAAGAGCGCAAATAAATACACAAAAGTAGAAGTGTTAAAATAAGATCAGCATTCATACACAAGTCAGAATGAATTTCAAACTAATCAATTAATATTTAAATTAAAATTTAATATATTAATATTTTACATAAATTTAGATGAATCAAGTCAATTGAATAAATAATAATGATTTAATATGATAAATAATCAAAGATAATTGAAAAGTAAAATTAACCAACTCTAATGAACTTAATGCACACACTAAATAACATTTTTAAGATACCTAAAACATATTAAATGCTTGCTGCTTTTCCTGCAAGTTCATAACTATGTCTAACTTTACTTTTCTAAGATAAAATAATGCTCATTCTCATGAGTTAAATGAGGCTTAGTGACTATTTCTTCATTTATAAAGTAATCTAGTTAAGAAAATCATTGATTTTATAAGAAATGTATCTGAAAATGATGTGTAATATATTATATTTATTTAAACATTTGATAAAATGCTTCCTTATTTTCATTTAACTATTTAACATTATTTCTAATTTACGCCAATTTAGTTTCATTATTTAAAATCTTTATATTTAAATAAACACACACATCAAAATTAATTTTATAAGTTATGAATAAGTTAAGACTAATTACATAATCGTAAAAGTATAGAGTATTGACATCAGCTAATCTGCTATTTACAACTAATCTACATTGTTTCCTCCAATTCCATTAAATTTTAATGCAATCATCTCACTTAACATCATAGATTTAATAAATATCAAAGCGAAAGAAAAAGTTGAATTATTCAGCAGCAATTTGCAGTTAAAATTTAACGAGTAACTCATACAATTAATGAAATTGTTTTTAATTTGAAAAAAAATGAGGCAAACAAAAACTGAGAAATAATAAAAAAATACAAAAGCTGAGAAATAATTTATATTTGGTGAGGTTGCGTTGATTTTATGATGCATTTTCTTAATTATTTCAAAATTGTTTCAGGTAGAATCGACTTTTGAGACTTCATAAATGTTATGTGTTTTTAGCGATCTATAAAAATTCATAAAAGCAAATTAAAATTATGAAAATAATTTATGTTTTAATCAAAAAATTTATATTTCGCAATGTGAATATGAATGTGTTATAATGATAAAATCGAAAGAAATGAAAACGCCGACGATAAGCTGCCATTGATCTTACGTAATTTCCATTACTGCTCAGTAAATTTATTTGTCTAAAACCTCTACTAACAACTGTCATCGTGTATTTATAATTTTTTAATAAACAATATTAAAATAAAAGCTAGAATATTTTTTCTTAGAGTATGATTAGGCTGGATATACTATATATCCCCAGAAAAAATCTTTTTTTCTTACTTATATAGTGGAGACACAGATATTAAAATAAATTTTTATGTTATATTTATAATATAATCTAAAGTAAGTAAAAAAATTATATCAGTACTTTAGAATGATCCTAAAATTGAAATATATGCATAATATATAAAGCAATGCATTTTTTAAATATCCGCATAATAATTATTCACATTCTTTTAGTGCTTTATGAGACGTCGCTGAAACAACCTTGTTATTTAAAATAATATTAAAAGGCATATAAATATCATAAGTTAATGCTCAAAGAAAATTTGTACCAATTATTTCAGCTTTAGATTTTTGTAAGATCTGTAAAAATAGTTTCATATAAAGTTCGAAAGTGTCATTTTAATCTTGTGACATTGAGAATTTATACAAGGACGAAATTTAAAAATATAAATAAATAAACACTTTAGTTATATATATATATATATATATATATATATATATATATATATATATATATATATATATATATATATATATATATATATATATATATATATATATATATATATATATATATATATATATATATATATATATATATATATATATATATATATATATATATATATATATATATATATATATATATATATATATATATATATATATATATATATATATATATATATATATATATATATATATATATATATATATATATATATATATATATATATATATATATATATATATATATATATATATATGTATATATATATATAGTTAAGAGCATAATTTATAAAATATGCAAAGAGTATAATGAAACAAAATACAATGAAAAATGCCAAATGGAAAGTGCATTTTTCATTGCATTTTTCACTTTTCATTGTATTTTGTTTCATTATCTTCTTTGCATATTTTATAAATTATACTCTTAACTATATCTTAGTAATACCATTCCAGCTGCTTTTGCGCTAAATGTACTGCTAAACTTAAAATTTTATATATTCTTGTGCTTTTGGTTATGAGTCTAACTTTACATTTATATCTTTATATATTCCTGTGCTTTTGGTTATACATCTAACTTTGCATTTATATATATATATATATATATATATATATATATATATATATATATATATATATATATATATATATATATATACAATTATTGTTTTAATTTCTGTCAATAAAATATAGTGAAGCATTTACATCATGAATTTATTTAAAAAAGTTTTATATTCTATATATCAGATTGTTACATAATATTTGTACGAATTTAATAATCTAATTTAATTTGGTATGTCCTTTTATAGAAAAAATATTAATTAAAAGAAGAGCTATTTGCAAGACGCTTTAATAATCAACAAGCTTTTGCTAATGGGAAACAAGAACGTGATGCCTCGGTATTTTAAAATTCAACTGCTCTAGTGACGACAAACTCGTTGTAAATGCTGTTTGGGATTTCTCTTAATTTTCCGAAGCATTACAACTGTAGGATGATATTTAGATATTTAAAAAAAGTGGTAATCTCTCTGTATGTAGGAGGTCGAATGAATATGATCTTGGGGTCTAGAATGTCGCAACCCAAAACTTGATACCAATTTTTTAAAAAGTGATCATTGAAAGGTGTGGTCTATCATTATCGTGGAAAAAAAATTCAGGTTTTTATTATATAATACCATGTGAAAACTTCTCTGATCCATTTTAACCCTTTCATTACAGTATTTCTACAGTGTGCCTTAGAAAGTGGTGGTAGATGACACCTACTAAGAACCACCCTAATTTTTGGTTTCAGAAAGTAAGAAGCTTTGCTGACATTCAGCCACAGTTCTAAATGGGACCGATTATCATACAGGATCCACTTTTTTTAAAAAAAATGTCGCAATTCAATTCTGAAATGAATGAATAAGAAGGAATATAGAAGATATTTTAAAAGTATTTTTTTATTCACATTCATTCATGAGGACCTCGTTTATTTATTTTTAAATTTGCCAATCATTTTAGGTGACGAGAAATATTTATTGAAATTACAGTCAGCTCTGCATAGTCTCTAAGAGTATTGAGGTTTTCTTGTTTCATCTGTAGATCATAAGTCTTCATTGTCCACATCTAGCTCTGATCTATCCCCGTTTTCCTTTTTGACCCTCTTTCCCAAATTTAAAAGCTTGCTTACTAATGTCGAATGAGATGTTTGTAATCTAAGTAGGCTTTAAACAGTGGCATTGATATTTCTGACAGATGATGTGACGTGTTGTCTCTTCTTGTCCTTTCATTGTAATGTGACACTTCTTTATTTATTAAAATAATACTCTATAGTCTCGAAAGTTCCTTCTATGATTAAACGCAAAAATATGTCAAAATTATAATATTTTAAAATTTTTATCTACATAATCAAGACTTGATTCTAAATTTTATAAGAGGAAAAGTGCAAATTTCAGTATCAAATTCTAAAGTGAAATGAATATGTGGATGGATACGAAGATTCGATAAAAACCTTTGAAATACAAAAAAATAGCAATTATTCTCTGGAGAAATACAGTGCTACAGAAATACTTTTTGTTTTTTTAATTTTAAACTAAGTGAATTTATATTATTAAAATCTCAAAGAACTGTATTTTTGTTTGGATTTGTTGATATTTCTTAGTTCCTAAAGAGAAACTGAATGAAAAAACCTCTAAATTGCAGATGGGAAAATTTTCAATATCGACCATTTAAATATGTTTTTAAAAAACATGTGAATTATTAATTTCTTTTATTTTCCTGTTTCTTTTAATTTATGAGGAAAGATTATTGAACATTATTTTCAATGAATGAATTCAGTAATAAAAAGTCATACATTTGCAAGAAATGCATTATATTACAAATATTTTTTGAGAATTTTGATCTTAAAATATTAAAATATTTAATTCACTAATAAGTTTCATAACTATATATTATATATATATAGTTATATCAGTATATTACTATAGTATTAACATATACATCATATTATCCCATATATCATTATGTATCTCATAAGGTATATATCGTATATAATATTAATTAGTATATATATATATATGATTCATCATATATATATATTTAAATGATAAATTAGAGATCAATTATATATATATTATATATATATATATATATATATATATATATATATATATATATATATAATGTGTGTTCAATGAGTGTAACCAAATGTATCGACACTATGAAATAAATAGTTTACATTATGTGCATTTAAAATATGCAATGAATACTCTAAATCAAAAATATTGCTAAATTAGGTATTAAAAGCATGCACAACACTTAAAGTTATAAACATAATAATCCAATAATTTCCCACAAATATTTTCATAATAATTAATATACTTACTTTGATTCATAAATTGTAAGTTACAGGTTAAGAGTATGGAAACGTTTGTTTTTTATTGCTAAACGAGTAACAATATTAAATTTAGTATAGGCAAACTATATTTTTATACTATATTAAAAATTTTGTGTGAAAATTTCAGTTTTTTTAAATGTATGTAACATTTTTTAATATAAATTATCACAATGACTGATGAGTCATCTGTATTAATAAAATCAATCATTTAGATTTAATTTATCTCATAACTACTTTTTATACTTCCAAAGAAAACTAAATAAGCTATATTGCACACATTGCAATTAACTACTTAAACCATTCTTCTCTCACGCATCACCTGAATTGAAATTATTGCGGAATATCTTATTAGCAATATTAAAGCGAAACAATTATATAAAAGAACCTCATCCTAACTCAGCGCATTAATTGTGGCCATGCATGTAACCGGTAATATCAAATTTGCGTGGGTATAATTGCAGTTCTTTGAACAACCCTAATGAGGATTACTCCCAGAAACAGCTTTTCAATGTGCATCATCTTCGTGTAAGGGAGGTGATTTTTTACGTTCGCTAACGGAATACAAGTTGGTGATTAAGCAGCTGAGAGCTTTCTCTCTACACAATATTTTGAAAAGTTGGAAACTCAGGAAAATTCTCGTAATCCTTCGAAGCCTTTCATGTTTTCTTTTCCTAATTGCCACCAGCGTGCTATATCCTTACACTGGTAAAAGAGAGCGTTTTATTTATTTATTTATATTTTGGATCAGTTATCTCTCGCCTGGAAGTGAAAAATTGTTCTTAACATCTGAAGAGCTTGAAAAATTATCCCAGAACAAATATGCTTTTGTATTTGTGGTTGAAGTGCCATTTTTCATATCAGAGATAGCGTTCTTCGTCCGTAAAACCCTGTTTGGTGAATGTTGTGGTATGTGATTTCCTACTATTTATACTGTGCAGTTTCTAATGGAAAAACTTTTAAGTATTAGATTAGAAATAATGGTTATATAGTACGTTGGGAACCTACTAAAATAACATGAGTGATGGTAAGCTACCTTAAAGTGTTGGGACTGTTTTAGAATTCTAATTTAAGTTCCATACAAAAGATTAAAGCCAGAGATTATATTATGATACTTGTAATAAGCAAAAAAAACTTATTATAATTTATTTTTATATTTTAAATTGAATGCATTCCAAGCGAATGCAACCATCTTGCTTTTAACTTGCTATATATGTAAAAAGATAAAGACATTTGTAAAATTTTAGAAAAATAACTGCTTTTAAAACATTTATATGAAATAAAAAATGTTCAAACACTTATCAAACACTTACAGCTTTAAGAGATACATTTTATTGCAAAATTAAAAAGTGCTTAATTTTGAATTTATTTGTGGTTATATTTGGTGAGATTATGTTTTATGTGATAAAAAATTGAAGCAAAATTATAAAATTGCCACTGAATCTTCCTGATAGCACAATATGCTTAAAATAATTTTGTTCCAGTTTTTCCATTAATGAAATTCATGTATTATTTTCAATTTGATAAATAACTAGTAAACTAACTTAACATTCTTTAAATTCAAAACTTCAAATATTTTTTCCACTTCCTTTAACATTAAGCATAAGAGTCTTCATTTCAGACTTTTTTGTTATTTATTTTTTTAAATTTTAATTACAAATTTAAGAAAAATACATAAAAATATATACTTTGAAAAATTCCGTAATTTTTTTAGAAACTAATGGAAATTCATTAAAATATGCAATGATTAACATTACAAAAATTCTTCGTACTTTGCTAGGGATGTGATGTATTGGACTTAATAAATAAAATTAAGTAACCCTGACTCATGCAATAATTTATTAAATAAATGATTATTACATGAGTCCTTAAATGACATGAATAAAAATTTATTAAATATGGCATAGATGATTAGTAAAATTACATAGTCTCTTAGATCGCTTATGTCATCTATATATTTATTATGTAACAATAGATCAATAATTATAGTTATTAAAAAAAACTTTTCCAAAATGTTAGTTATAATTTTAAGGAATACTATAAATTTTTAATAGAAATGTCTTTTAGAAAAACATTAATTTCAGAAAACAAAGTTTAACAAATTAACTTATAGTCCTGATGCCTGATATGTTGATGGAAAAAGACATTCGTAGATTTCATCCGAAAATATTGGATTATACCTTAAAGAATGTCATTTTTTATTTATAATAAAAATTTTGTGATAATGTATTAAAAATCCATTTATTATACTTTAACTTGAAAGTATTCAAATAATTAATTTAAAAATAGTATTTTAGTTTTCATTGTATGCATTGTGATTAACATTATTTGGAACTATACCTAAGCATAAATATTTACCATTAAATAAAATAAAATTATAGTTCACAATTTTTAAATCATTGATTAATAGTATATTACACTTATGAATATTTGAACATATGTTTTCAAAAACAAACGTTTTACACATATTTTATTTAACTTCATTAATCTCATCATTTCAGAAACAATTTACAATGATGATTTTTGGATAAAAAATAAATTAAAATTATGAAAAAAACTAGTTTAAAAAAGATCTAATGTACAAAATATTACGAAAATAATAATTTGTTTTCTTAATTAATGCGATTAAATTAATTTTCGTCCATATACAACATAGTGTTCACCAAGTGCGATTAAATTAAGTTAATTTATTATGTGTGTTCCCTAACTGTTATTAACTGAATATTTCATTTCGAACGTTTATTAAATCACTTTAAACCTGCATGATAAATATGGTAAATTTAATCAATTTTGCATATAAATCGTAAACCCAATCAAACAACGTGCACAGTGAATGCGTTCAATCATACTAATCGAGTATAGTTAGAATTAAATGCAATTAAGGTTGTATTTTAAATGTTTCATTCTTTCGAATGTATCATTCAAAGAAATCTAGAATATTTTGTTTTCTACTGTGAATTTTAAAATAATCTGTGTAAAACATATCCTTATATTTCATTACACTGCTAAACATTAAAATTGTAACACCAAGAAGGAATAATCCTAAAAAATGTTAATTTAACCCTAAAGGCCATTATTGCTCAGTAGCAATTAAACACATTTAAGCAACGCAAGTGGCATAACATCCCTTGAATAATAAGAAATGCATACCAGCTAGTGTAGGAATTGGGTATAAGCAAGATCATTACTTATGAAGAGTGTGGGTTATTTTTCCGTGATAGTGTCCTATAATTGGTTGAAATCCATTCATAGGCATCTGAATGGATTACTCGATGGGCTGCTGAGAGTCTTACTGGAAAACATGCAGGGTCTCATCTCTATCTTATGAATAATGCCTGAAATGATAGACATATTGTGAAAGTGGCCTTGCGAAATAATGCAAAATCATTACGGACTACAATTGAACAAAAGGGCTCGTTTGCAGCTTGTATAATATCTGCACGTACAATGCTAGAAATTTTAGACAACGTGTTGGACAGCCTAAAAGTTAAAGGTCATTATATGGCATTTTAGTATTTACTGCCTAAATTCTTCAAAGGTAATGGGCTCATTTACACGTTGCAATGAAGAAAAATTGGAAAATTACCTAGACAGATGTGCATGTAGATGGTATAGTAACAATAATGTCACAGCGTATGTAGATGCTATAGTCGCTAGTTGTTCAATAGTGGCTAAAATTGAATCCAGAACCTTATACTCTGAAGTGGTCTCTAATTATGAAGTGGTATACTCTAAATTATGATGAGACCTCGTGTGACAACGCTTAGAACAGCAGAGAGACAATTACTTAGCAATGAGAATAGATTGATGGCTGTACTGGTGTACAAAATGATATCACCGCATGCAGGAGTAACAAACGCCCTAATTTCTGATGAATCCCTGCTATGCATGCAGTAATCTGATGGTCATAGTGCGCATGTACCATAAACGTCCATATTTTCCAAGAATCTTAGTACATAATTAGAATTTGGGCAATGGAATTTTCATGTGTGCTTTGGGATTATTCCTTCTATAGGGAAACAATTGTTATGCAAAATTACTTACTTCACCTTACAAATAAAATAACATATTACTCTGATATGGTGTATATAACTCATATACCTTGTACGATCATACTTTCGTACAAGGTATATGAGTTAGATAATTACAATAATTTAATGTGTATCTGACGGATTTAAAATTTATTTAATGAAAATATATTGTCATTTTTAAGTACCCATCAATTTTATACGGATTCAGTACAGACATTGGATAAAAAATAAATGTAACTGAATTCATAATTTTGTCAACAATAATGCGATTAGAAAAGAATGTCAATATTGAATGACGCCAGTTTGTCCGATTCAGGTTAAACAGCTAGCGATCGCCATGCCCTTCTTGTAAAATGACATATATGGTTGCGAAAAAGTCAAGTATTGGTCTTCTATTTGTCCCCTGGTTCGAGGTTAATAACTAGTGGGGGGAGTATTCTTTACAGTAGTCATTGTTATGAAAAATGACTCTAGAATTTGACATCTTTAATGGATATTGTGTCACATATAAATATTTCAAATTGTCACGTTTACTGATTAATTAACTTATTTTAAGATAACCTGATCTTAATCTGCTTGGTTCAATAGGCAATAGATGCGGGAAAGAGAATCAGAGAACAGTTATATATATATTCATTGTAATCATAAAATACTTCATAAATTTATTAAGAATTAGCACTTGAAAAGTATGAGGCTCATACTTAATTGGCTACTGATTGACAATGAAAAGTGATGAAATATATATTTAATGAGTGAAGTAAAAAAAAAAATCATTAGCAGAATAAAAGCAAGATGGTTAAAGTTCAGTAAGAGCGAATGGGAAGATGAAATGCAATTAAAAGGGATTTACGAGAAAACAGTCTGGGTATTATCCTATTTTAACAAATAGTTTGAGGAAATTAAAAATAGCATATTTCAGCAAAAATTTTCTGAAGTGTAGTCATTAATTCATTGTTTTGAATATTAGAAAATAAAAAAATCGAAAACAACTGATTTGTATATTAAAAAATCAAATCAATTCATTGAAACAACAACTAATATTTATAATGTCATAAATAAAAATAATATTTAATATAAAAATAAACATTATCTATGTATAAACATACGCACTCATATATATATATATATATATATATATATATATATATATATATATATATATATATATATATATATATATATATATATATATATATGTATATATATAGTTATCAGTTTGTAGTAGAGTCTTTAAATATTTGTAAAAAACTGACCATTTTCTAAAAGATAAAAAACTCAGAAATGTAACGCATTCCTAAAGCCTCAATTTTGCTTAGAAAATCATATTTTCCTTCTAAAAAGAATTCTTTAATATTATCTCATTGTATGGACAGAAGGAGTTTATCAAGGACAACTATATTTACAACACCCGAATAATGTCAACAAATCTCTCGAAGGCATAGCCTGGAAAAAGAATCTTCAAATATATTTTATTTGGCTCTTGGCATTCCACAGAATTTCCGTTCCGACTTTTCTTATCTGGAAAAAGCTTCCGAATAGACAATTACCTCGGCATTTTCCAGCCACGAGGCTGAAGCTCTTCCTATCTTCTCTGCAACCCCTAAGCTAAGCCTATTCTTGACTATTGCTAGCGACAGTTCAATTCGGCTCGGTGATTTGTGATTCCATTACGGTTAGGACAACCGTCAACCAATCATGACTTATGATTCTATCGGCGAAGGAACTATGGGAGGCTCTAACTATATGAGCAGAGCAAAAGATGACTGGAAGGAATGAAAGAAAAATCTCACTTGAAAAATTTGAAGCGTGAGTGGAAAATATCAGATATCAATTGAGGCATATATTTATTAAAAAATAAAAAATATATATGTATGATATATATATATATATATATATATATATATATATATATATATATATATATATATATATATATATATATATATATATATATATATATATATATATATATATATATATATATATATATATATATATATATATATATATATTATTGTCGCATGTAATTGTGTTTTTAAAATATATTTAAATATATACGTTTTACAAATAACTAGTATGGATCTGTACAAAATTTGCCGTATATGTGAACAGCTACTTCCAAAACATTTTATCTTAATGAGGAAAGAAATATGAAAAGAAGAAGAAAATATGAGAAACCAATGCTAACTTTAAAATAAGCATTGGTTTTTCATATTCCTCAGGGAACGAAATTTTACAATAGCACACATACGTTTTTCATAAAAAGTTTTGCATTAATTTACTAGTTAATAAGTAATTGTTAAAATATTTACCAAACATGTTATCCTAAACAAAATCAGTGATAAGCAATTTAAACATAAGCGGTTAATAACCTTTGTGATTTTTATCGTTACTTTTGTCAATATAAAATAAAATGTCACATTGTGTCAACAAGTGTCTTCTTTTTTTTAAGATTGATAAGTAAATTCTACTTTATTTTTCAATGATTAAATTATATGCAAAGATTTTTCTTGTATTCTCTTGAAAGGAAATGATCGTACACTTTTACAAAGAGACAGTTATGTAAGATTATGCCCATATGTTATGATTTATATGCTCATCTCCATACATTTACACTATAAATAATCCAGGTATGAAAAAAAATTTATGCGTATACATGCTACTGTATATAATGACAAAATTTTATATAATGGAAATAGAACAAGACAAATTTATTTAGTCAAGTCATTTCATATCAAAGTCATTTCATTTACTTTGCATATTAAATCAAACCTTAATAAATTAGTCCACGCCATATGTATTATATTTATATAAATACGCGTTATAGTATTTTCTAATAACAATCCAAATACTTCTTATTTTTCATAGATTTAAGCAAATTTTTTCAACAAAATTAAAGTTATCTTAAATATTTCGTAAAGGAATTTTTATATGATATATAACAAAACAATAAATAAGAAAACCCCGCTCTTTCGTAAGAAATAAAGAGTTCTAGATTAAAATCAAAGTCATTTCATTTACCGTTTAAACTAATCAATAGCGGAAAGTACTCTTTTTTCGTCTTCTCGTTTCATTTAATTCAGTTGCCCTTTGTAAATAATTTTCTTTCATCGCATTTGGAACTTCCAAACTTGATGATATATTTGAAGGAAATACACTCCTTGCTATGGAAGCCTCTTCTCCCTCGTTATCTGTAGAGCCAATTAGTTATCTTGTCTTATTTAAAGCATGAACAGAGAAAATTTAATTTAGCCGATGAAGGGAGGACCAATTTATTTTCTTTGAAAAAAAAGCGATACGAGATTCTTATAACATTGAAACTACTTTCGATGCAACAAAAATAATTTTGACGTTAGACGGTAGTTTTGTATAAAAAAAAGATAAACTTTTTCTTTCTATTACCAAAATATTTCAATTTTAAGATTAAAAATTGCCTTTATTTTAAAAAATTCTAGGAAAATCTTAAAATAATTATATTAATCAAGTATAAATACCTTATTTGAAAGAATTTACGAAAAATTTGCATTTTACTATTCAGAAAAGAAATGAAGATAATGAAGGATAATCATTATGTTATAAGTTATTACGAACTAAGTTAGTTTATAAGGAAATACATGTCAGTCCCTTTTTGTTAACTGAATAAATGAAATTTAAATGACACTACTATTTTCAATAATTGAAGAATGAATTCAATAATTGCTGAATTTGATTTTATATACTATGTTCTCATGTGATGGTTAATGATAGTTATATATTATAAACCAAAAAAGTGTTTATGCAATTAAAAATATTGGACTGAATATTACGACTAAAAAATAGACCTAATAAATTAATACTTTACAAGATATAAAATAAAAATCCTCTAATGTTAAAATGAATATAAATACATGTATAGATAAAAACTATTTCTGATATCAAAAGCTCACTGATATTTATATTTTAATGTGTTATTTATACAAAATAAAATATCTATGAAATTATTTAAAATTCATCAAAAATATATTTCACAGATTAATTAATAGTAATATTAACTTTAATTTTAATAAAATTAAAAAGAAAAGTTTATATATATTTTTATAAATACAATAAAATTTAATAAATGTTCATTATTAATGAAAATTGATTTAGATTTGTTAATTCCAATTCAAATATAAATGTGCAGGGTTATATTTCATTTAAATGGAGAATAACAAATTGCTTAAACAGTTGGTGATGATATATTTTCAAACGAGAAAATTTAAGAAAATTTAATTTAAGGTATCAAATCATAGTGATTTTCATAAATAAAAGATTGCTATGAATCTTTATAATGCAATTATATTTTAATAATTATAATTTAAGATTAAATATTATTTTTATATTTCGTTTATTAATATGTAATTTTTCCTCCACCCAATCACGAATTTCCAAAATATAAGTCAAAGTAAGAAAACATTGGAAGTAAAATATAGATTGAAATATATAATTTGGATGATATAATTAAATGCACCAGCTACAACAAAACGTATTAGTCTCTTGAGTAATAAATAATTCCCAACTTCCAACGTTATTAGTTTAAAACAATGCGCTTCGAGAATTTATATTCCATCTTCAATTAGACTATTTATAAAATATGTGTCTTAAGTACATCCTAAATACATGAAAAATGCACTGCTATAAAATAAAACAAATCTAAATTTTAAATTTATTTGCAGTAAATTTAAAGACTTTTTTATTTTCGTTAATCAGAAATATTATTTAAAGCAGTACATGCAAATTTCATAACGAGTTAAATTTATCCACTTTTACAATGTTTAAATCTAGTTTTAAACCTTTTAAAATTGCATAAGTTTAACTCGTAATTAAATTTATTGAAACTAACGTACTAGTTATAATGTATCTGCTAAAAAAATTTATTTTAGAAAAAATATTGGTGCATTTAAATTGCAAAAGTGTACAAATGAATTAATGAAAATAAATTTTAAACCTTTTAAAATTGCATAAATTTAACTCGTAATTAAATTTTTTTGAAATTAATAAACTAATTAAAACATATTTGTTAAAAAAATTATTTTATAAAAAGTATTGGTGCATTTAAATTGCAAAAGTGTACAAATAAATTAATAAGAATAAATACTTTTTATTAATAAATTAATTAATAAAAAACATGTAAAACTGTGGAATAAATATAAAGTTACTTTAATTTATTTTAAATATTTTCTATTTTGAGATATATTTTGTTAACAAAAATTTTAAATATTAAAATCTTTTGTTTTTAACTAACCAACTGAGAAAATAACATAAAGTTTTTGGAATTTTTTTAAAGAATTCATAAATAATTCATTTTGCATCATGTTGAGTAGGTTTTTTTATAAAAGATTCATAAGACTCAATAAATGCACTATTTGATATAAATTCTTATTAATTTATTTATTGGAATTTGCTTGTAATAGTCGAAGGAGTTTTCTATTTTTCTGCCAAACTGTTACATAATCTAAAGCGTTACAGTTTAACTACAATGAAAAAAGCATCACCTTTCAGATACAAACCTTTTAATCCATTACGTTTACTGACAGTTTTGTAGTTTTACAAAAACTGTAAGTAATAGCCGGAAAATCGAGACGTACGGTTACCCATATTGTGAAAAATGTTTGTGACATTTTCACATTTTCTATTTTTAAAAGATATACTTGTTAGAAAATTAAATGCCATTGAAAAATTGTTCATGTCAAACTGTGTATACCTTCAAATCCATTTGTAATGTCACTTAAAAGTAAAGAAATGAACTTACAAAGGGTATAAACATAAACGGTAGATAATTTTATTTGAAAGAATCTTCAAGTTTAAAAACCTGTCTATATATTCAAATTCAAATAAATCAAAGCAAATACTTCTTTCATTTTTAATCAATTGCAATGAAAAATATTTCTTTTCAAGCTGACAAAGTTTTATAATTGTTAAAGTGCATATTTAAAATTTATTCCTAAATAAACTTATTAATTTTGATTTAATTATCGTGAAATAATTGCATCACAAAATGATTTCAAATTTAATATAATTGACATTGAAATATCTTTCTGGCAATTAAGTTGCAAATATGCTGTTTGCAAGATAGCAATTTAAAAAAGAACATTGAGTTAAAGTGTGATTCCTATTCACGTTCTTTAATTAAATATTTTGAAAAGTATTTAATTTTTAACATTCTTTATGTCAGTTTTTTTAAATGAAATGTTGATGCATTAAAATACGATGAATTAAATTTATTAATAGTTTGTGTCAACATATGGAAGTTAACCTTTATTCTCATTTATTATTTGATATTTTACATTTCATTTGATTCACTATATATCTTTCAATTATATCCTGCATGTCCTCATTATCATTTTATTTTTTCTAATCCCATTTTATACAAATGACTATGTTGATATCAGAATTTGTTGTATCACAGTACATTTTAAAGAGATGTATGCCAAAATTACATATAAGTAATTTTCAATGATAGAGAAAATTTCTGATTCCTTAAGCAATGTGCTGTTTTATAATTAGATATAAGAGATTTGGCGTTCAGCTAAATATTGAGCAGAAATCTGTTCAATAACCTTTTCCTGAAAACGGAAAATTATGTTTCAATCAGATTTCATAGAACTGAATTAAGAGAAATATATAGTAATTGTACTGAAAGAAATGTATACTTTTGTAGTTAGATAATATTTCAATCTCAATTTTATAGAGTTAATAAACAAGCTTCTTGATAAACAAATTATTCGAAAGATTTATCCTTTTTAATAATGTTGAATTAGATTTACCTGTATTCATATATACAGTATTTTAAATTTTATCGTCAAAAATAACATAACTTGCTTCATTAAATGATTCATAATATAAATTTTCTAATTCAAAATTCAATTTGCACATATATTCATGAAGATTTTACTTTCAACTGGAAATTACATACTTGATAATATGTTATTTGTTCATAATTTTTAATTTATTACATACTAAAAACTTCTTACATATCTTTTAATAAAGCATATGTATTCGGTAACATTTCTTAGCTTAAGAAATTTATATTTAGAAAAATTATTCAGCAATTTTTAGTAAAAGTACGAATTTTAAAGAGTTCTTACTAAATACCGTATAGCAATTGTTTCTTCATTTTACATTATTTCTAATGTGCTAAAATAGTCTATTTTACATGACATTAAGATAATGGGCAATATACTATAAATTATTTAGTAAAAATCGTATATTGAAATTTTAAAATACTTTATTTGAAAAATGTGATTCCATTTGAGAAAAAAAAATACAGTAAGTAATGTGTTTAAAATACTTTCCTTACTTTTAAACATATCTTAAAACAAATTATCTTCGCTTAAGGAATAAAAAATTATTATAATTTTTGAATTTATATATATTCAACAAAAATTACTTTCATTTGGAATGGGATGCATTATTTTAAGGTATAGTGAATTCAATTCTAAAACATCGATATTATTTCATTTATGCTCATTTATTTATGTTTTCTATAATCATAAATTCAAAAGCAATTATCGTAATAAAATGTAAAATTTAGTTTTATGTTAGAGTGTTTAAAAAATAGCAAATATTAGAAATATGTATTACAGATATTACAAAAAAATTCATGCAATTAAAATATAGGCTATGTGTATATTTATATATTACTATGTATTATTTATAATACGTTCAAAAGAATTTCAAAGGACGTATATTTTCATTATGAAAATAAGAAACATAGTTGTGAAAGTTAAAGAAAAAATTTGATTCAAAATAAAGTTTTCATTTGTAGTTATATATTAAAATAAAAAAAGCTATTTAAAATATCAGTAATGGAAAGCAAAAGTTTGTTTATTGTGATTTTCTCTTTAGTTTTATATTCCTCAATATTTGAAAGTGATAATTTTTCAAAGTCTACGTCAAGTGTCACCCATAGTAAGAATATTTTTCAAATTTTCTGAATAAATTTATAAAAAATAAAATGTGAGCATAATATAATTAAATAATGCCTAAAAGAGAAACATATTTTTACAATGTATATTATTTTGTTTTGAAACCAGGATTCGAATTTAAAATAATATGTAACCATCAAGGCATTGTTAGGAATAAATTATTTAAATTAACTGTATAAAGTAAGATAATTTAGTACAACAAATTAATTTATTTTACTAAAAATATTTTTATTTTCTATTTCATAAAACATTGAAATCATATGTTTCACTATAAAAAAATAAATTCAAAAGGATATTCAAGATATTAGTATACATATATTTAATAAACTTTAGATATGTAAATGTAAAATTTAGTTTTTCAATAATTAAAATTCCAAATTGTATGTTTGATACCTGTAAATATTTATGAACGTAAATTTCTGAAATTCCAAAAAATTCATTGACATGTTTTCCTTAAATTGGTTGAAACTCACCTGCATTTTAAATTGTATGCAAATGAAATAAAGGAAAAGGAAGAACGTGTTTGTTTTCAAAAAAGATATTTTTCAATTTGCATTAACTATTCCAACTAATTTTAAACTATTTACTAAGAATCGAAATTTTAAAATAGATTTCAGCATTTTTCCAATTTAAATTTTTTGACATAAATACAAAAATGCTAAGGATTCTTTTGGAATTGATGGTAACAAATAGCAATTATTTTGAAATGTTCATATATAAGCACTTTTTAACTATTATTATCATAAATGAATGAAAATATTTCCTTAAATAGAAAATATGTTTTGTTTATTTTCATTTTCTTAAAGTTTATCACAATTTAAATTTGAACAAATGCATTTATCCCCATAGAATATTTTAATATTTTGAATTAAGCATATTTTTATCTTGAATATTTATAGTTACACACTTAATTAAATATTAGCAAAATGCGCACATATATTTTATGCATACTTATCAACTAATTTAAATGTACAATTGGTGATGTGTTTATGATTGTAAAAATTTGTATAGAAGGCTTTGTTTGCATATAGCAGTAATTCTTAAAGACGATTAAAATACGAATAATAGTAATTTTTTAAGGACATATGAGAATGCTCCTTGAGTTTCTAGTTCTTTAGAGATTTAAATAATTATCTATATATAAATATATATTTTTTATTAAGGTCTCTCGTAATCAAATACAATGATAAATATGAAAATCATTAATGCAAATTATTGTTAGATATATGTTCTGCTTTAAGTTTTGAGTGAAATTTAAAAACTACAATTCGTGCTTAAAATATTGAATAAATTTCTTAAAACTCGAATAAATTCTTGTAAGGATTTTAATTTCTAATACATGATTTATTTGAAATAAATTTTGCCACTGAATAATATTAGAGTCATATAAAGTTATAATAATATTTGACATTTTTTTCTATATTAAAATTTCTATAAATTAAACAATTTAAGTAGCAGAATTACATTGAACTCTCGTAGTCACCAGGCTTATAGCTGAACATCGTGTTAAATAATTTTATATCCAGCTCATGTTTTGCCTTCCGAGAGGACATTTTATGAATAACAGGTCATACTCGAGTGTCATAAGGGATGAAAACCGACACACATCCCTATAAATATACAAGCAAAGACAAAAGCCCAACTTCCATCACCCGTTGTTCAACAATTGCAGGTATCAAACGTAGGAATTCATATCGAAAAACCTTGGGATTCGTATCGAAAAGCCTAGGAATTTGTGTCGAATAACCTTTAAAGATAATTCCTAGAAAGCAGTAGAAGTATTAATTTTAGTAATTCATTTTAGTAAATATAAGGTACAAAAATTTCGAACTAAAACAATTTGAAATGATTTCATACCAATAACATAAAATTAATTTGAAATGATATGTTAAGAGATACCAGAAGAAAATTTTCTTCCTAGTGTGCGTGATATATGCCTTTAAATATATTTCTAATCATAAAATTTAATCTTTATAAAACCATGAACAAATTATTCCTAAAAATTTAAGATTATAATGTTAATAACATTTAAAAAAATTTCTGAATTCATAATTTGAAAGGAAATGCCAACCTATCAAAATATTGTGAAATTGAATATGCCTGTTATTTTTTTTATCAAATTGATGAAAGTAAGAAAATATAAATAAAGCTTGTTATTTACATGAAATTGATGTAAGTAATAAATAATGCTTGAATGAAATATCATAAAAAGAAGAAATAAATTAATTTTATACATTCATTAATATTTTACAAATATAATACAATTAAAATAGTGTTAAATGATTACGAATACATTAGTTTCTTGGAAAAATTTAACAATTTTTTATTACTTAAAAGAAGAATATTTAAAAACAGTATTTGTGTGATGTATGCTTTGGAAAAAAATACATAAATCATTAATAGCTATTCAAAATATAAACAATTTCCCATTTAAAATATGAGCGATATTTCTCTATTTTATTTCAAAATATATGTAATTGAATCTCCTGTTTTTTATGAAATGCAAATCCTTCAAAGTTTCGCATAGTGCATTCAAAAACAAATTAGAATGAACATTTTAATAATGCATAAAGAAACATAGAAATATAAATGAATATTGGATTAACCTAAAAACAAGATTAAAGTACTTTCGACGTTTTGATGTATTCAAAAAATAATAAAATCGTATTAAATTATAATTGCATCAATTTATTTTACTTCTAAATATGTTTTCATTGTTTATATCTACTAAATCATTTCTTTCTTTATTTATAGAACATGATTTAGAAAGAAATATCATTGTTCATATTATTTAAATATACTTTTATTAAGAAGAAATGTACAAATATTTCACATCTTTTTTAATATAAATTTAATTTTATTTAACAAGCATTTATTTTTTATCAATACAAGTTCAAACAAATAGCTGCCTAATAGATAAAAATTTGTTTGCAATTTATATAGGGCAGAATTTATAAAAATAATTTAAAATAAAATTCAAAACAGAAAACACATAATGAACTGTTTCAGAAAATCATATTCAAATCGAACATTGAAAATCACATTATGAAAAAACAAATTCCTTAGCTGTGATTTATCAAAATTTTGGCAAAATAAGGAATCGCTATTAAGATGAGATGCCCAGAAAATATAGAGTATAAAGCAGACCTCCAAAAGTTATACATCTCTTTTTAATATTCCTTATTTGATCACTGTGAATTAATGGTAAATATATAGGAATTTAATTAAGTGTAAATTGAATTAATTTTAATTTGATTCTGTCATTATTATACTGTTTAATAGAAAATGGAATTAAAATAATTAAATATACGAGCAAAATAAAAAAAATATCTAACAAAATTAAAGAAAAAAATATTATTTAGATATTGTACTCAACTTTACAAAATCTTAACAAGGTACTTATTTCATTTCAGTATAAATGCTAAAATAGATTGCTGTATGTTGTTATTAGGTAGCAATAAATGTTAAACGATATTATTGAAACAATTTAAAATTTTCTCTTACAATTTTCTTAATAATATTTCTTTGTTTTGATTTATTAGAACATATATTTAATAACGATATTTTTTACAGTTATTTGAAAATAAATGTTTATTGTAAAAATAAATTGTTCATTTAGAATTCAATTTTTTTTAAATAAAATATCATTATAAACATTTAAGTATATTTCTTTTGGTTATTAAACTATAAAATATTAAAATTGGGACTCATTTCCTTTGCATTTCGATACATTTTTAATCTCTGAGTACTGGAAAATAACAAAAGCACATACTTCAATGGATGAATGCGACACTTGTTTCATAAAACATTGAAAATATTGAGAATACGGTACTGTGTGTGTGTTTTCTTTGCTTATACTGGTTTCGCAAATACGACAATATTAGAGACAGGAAGTACATCTTCAGTTACTATATGTATGATACTTTTTTCCATCTCTGAAAAGCTGAAAAAATCCATTCTAAAAATAACTTAAATTTTAAATAAAATTTAAAAAACAGAACAGAGAATAAGTGAAAATCTCGTATTAGTGATATGCAAATACTACAAAAATATTTTTATATAATAATTTGAAATTTCCTGGAGTGTTAAAAAACACACTCAAATTATCTGAAACAAACAGCAAACTCAAATTTCACGCTATGAACATATATATATATATATATATATATATATATATATATATATATATATATATATATATATATATATATATATATATATATATATAATTACGGACACACTTAGGGGAAATACTAAAATTATATTAAATAATGAATTAAAAAATAAAATTTCGAACTATAAATTATTATAACCACAAACAAATTCTAAAACTTTTTATTAATGATATCGATACATTTATTTTTAAAACCTCTAATATTTATTCAATTCCAATAGAATATTTCTCACAATGGAAATTGAATTTCTACTACAAATTTAAAACAAATATAAATAATTTAAAATTTAAAGGAATAAATAAAAAATATCTAAAAAAGCATATAAAAGAAATACAAAATCTTTTCATTATTACACCGGTAGATAAAGCTTTTAATAACTACGCCTTTATTTGTAAAAAATTTTACCACCAATTACTTAACGAAGAAATTTCCAATTCAACTCCTTACAAAATTATTAATTCAAATAAAACAACAATTTTTAAAAAAATTCTTGCATTTGCTAAAAAACTAAGCATTAAAAACATAAACTTTAAAATTCCATATATTGCAATATATCCAAAATTCCATAAAAAACCTGTTAAATTTCGTTTCATTACTTGTGGAAGCAACACATATGCAGATAAATTGGGTAATCTATTCTCTTATTATTTAAATATAATCTTAAATAACATTAATAATTCAAATAATACATGGATAATTAAGACTAATAAACCTATAATTGAATTTATTTCCACCAATAAAATTAATGATGTTTCCACTTATGATATCAAAGATTTATTCACCAGTATTCCACTTGAAAAACTTTTTGCTATTATTATGTTTTATTTTTATGATTTTAATTCAATATTGGATGTCGATATAAATTTTTGGAAAGACCTAAATTTATTTTGTATTTACAATAATTATATTTCTTATGGAGAAAATATTTATTTATAAGTTAAAACGGCATTCCCCAGGGTTCCAAATTTTCAAGTATATTAGCAAATTTATTTTTAAACTACTATGAAAAATCATTTATTATACAAATGCCTTTTGCTTACAGATATATTGACGATTTAATAATTTTTAATTGCCTAGAATTCGATAAAATTTATAATAAAATATATCCTAAGGAATTAAAATTAATTAAAACTAATATTGATAGCTTAAAAAATGAATTTCTAGATATTTCAATTACTATAAAAGAAAACCACACATTTACTGACATGTATGATAAAACTAATAATTTTAATTTCAAAGTTAATAAACTTATTTTCTGGAATTCAAACATTTCAATTAAAATTTATAAAAGTATTATTAAAATTTATAAAAGTATTATTTTTAATCAACTTAATAGAATATACAATATATGTAATAATTTAAATAACATCATTAAACAAAAAAATGGACTAGAAAATATTTTAACTCATAATTGCATTCCAACTAAATTTATTAAACACTATTTGGCTAGTAGAGCATTGCTTATAAGAGTGAAGTAAGGCGTAGTTTTATACTACAGAAGGGTCACCCAAGCCTTGAAGGTCTTATAAGAAGCTTGAAATGCCGATAGTGTTTACACTTAGTCACTAATTTATGTATTTGGTGAGGTTCTTGCAGATTTGGATTTGTAATTAGATATGATTTAAATTTGATTATTATATATTAAATGTATTTTGGCAACATTGGATTTTGACTTATATATTTTAGATTAAATTCTACTTACATATTTTGGATTAAATTCTACTTCTTTTATTCTTGTTTGATACTTTGGTTTGAATTTTTGGTATGGCTTTGGGGTGTACTGGCTTCATTAAGACTATGTCTTGGGCCATTGCAGAAAAGCCATAATTGTGCCAATGTGGTCAACACCCCCTGATGAAGCTGGTCATATTGGTACTTTATTTCATTTATATCCATCTATCTTTCTTTGAAATTTCTTTCAAGTATTTTCAATGTATTTCTTTAAGTATTTTCAATGTAATTCTTTTCAATGTATTCTTTTCAATGTATTATTTTCCATTTAATATTTTCAATATATTGTTTTCCATTTAATACTCTACTTTTGGCATTTAATATTTTCAATGTACTATTCTCCATTTGGCATTTTTCATTGTATTTTATAAAATATACTATTAACTATATATATATATATATATATATATATATATATATATATATATATATATATATATATATATATATATATATATATATATATATATATATATATATATATATATATATATATATATATATATATATATATATATATATATATATAGTATGTATGTATGTATGTATGTATATATATATAATTGATTTATAATCACAAGGTATAGAATTTCTTTAAAATCAATTTGAAGAGTTTTTTCCTATTCTTATTTTATAATATAATTTAAAATAAAGTTTTGTGATTTCGACACAAAACATTTATCAAAAATAAATTCAAAATTTAATAAAAATATTGAATTATACTTCTATTTTAAATGCTTTAGGAAAAATGTTATAAGCAACAAATTTGTGTCGATGCAATTGTACATCAACTAACTATAATCTAGATTTAAAATGTGATATTTTTTGCAATTCTTTTCTGAATGCGAATGGTTAATTTGTAATAGACCTTACTATTTTGTTGTAAATACATTTGTTCAAAAATATCCTCACATTTTATTCACGTATCTTGTATTTTTAAAAACCTTGTAAAGAAAATTTCCTATTATTTTACATTACATTCAAATTATATGTAAAAATATTCTTTCTCTAAAATTATTTGACATTTTCAAATAATTTCAGAGACTATGCTAAGAGACAGTTGTTAATTTAAGGGACTTAAATATATTTAAATTGGATATAATATGCAGAATTTTTTCCACCATCTTGTATGAGCAATAGGTGCCAAAGATATAATTTAAAAATACTAATTCCAACTACTTTCAAATATATGCGATATTAATAATGAAAAAAAATTGTATATACAAAAAAGTTAAGATGAGATGGAAAAAAATAGTGAGTAAACATGATAATTTAAATGTTTGCCCCTAAATACATTCATATACTTAAAATGTAATGAGTGGTTACGTAATGTTCAATATGCTTAAATTTAAGTCCTATTAAATAAATTGACTTGATTTTCAAAATTTTCTTTCAATTGAATTCCTCTTTTTGACAATAAGTCCTTTGATTCACCGATTTTCATTTATTGGAATACTTAGGTTGGATAGTGTAAGTGTAATAATTTCATGATAGAGAATAACAAAAATTATTTTTAATAGTAGAATATCAAGGATTTCTATTAATTTTAAGCTATATCAGTGTCATCTGGATCTAAAATAATTGTAATAACTAAATAATTGCAGGTATACTATTCAGGGTTTTTCTTTCAAGATTTTTATTATTAATTCAGTGATTATATATATATAATGCATAATTACATTTTATATCATAAAAAATGTACCAAACAAATTACCAAATTTTTTAAAATGTAATAAAACAATAATTTTCAAAAATATTAGTATAGCAATATTTTTGTTAGAATGTAAGTTTTTAAGTCATTATTTATCGCTTCTATTACATATATTATATTGTATACTTTTATTACATTTATTTTTATTATATTGTATAGTTTTATTATATTTTTTACGTAATATTTTACCACATATACAATGGATATAGTGATGTTCAATTAAAACAAGACAGACCATCTGTTTAATTCTTAGAAACATCTGGCATTTAATAATTTCATCAAGACCTATAGAAATTTTCTTAGCCTTCGTTACAGGATGTTTGCTCTGCACAAGGTTAAAAAATCAGATAATTCTTATAAGCATATAAGCAAATTCTTCGCAATGAAATACCTAGGAACAACTATGCTAGTAGTATAAATGATTCAGCTGCTTTGTGAACCCAATAACATTGCATTCAAAATCAAGCAATTTTGGGATACTGTACTCCTATATGTTTGCTTTACTAGTGGTATCTGCTTAGTGAACTATATTTTGTTGAACCACAGCTATTTATGAAGATAAATTGCCTTAGTGTCGAAATGACACTAGTATACATTCTAGGTATGTTGAGTTGAAAAATATCTGAATAAAAAACCTACAACCACAAAACATTTTCTGTGTAATCATCATAAGAAAGGATTAAATGTCATGATTTTTTTAAATTGCCCAAAAAATTGAGAAAAAAAGAACAAACTAAACATTTTTCATTGTTCAATCGACACCGAAGGACGTTTTAGTATTAATAGATAATTTTGAATAAATTATTAACAACACTCTAAATATTAGCTTATGTATGATAAACTTCATTTTTCTGTTTGTAAGTAATCTATAAGTAATTATTAACTAATAACAATTCATTAAATTTATTAGCAATATAATGAAATAGATTTCTATATGATTTTCTGTCATTGCTTTTTTATAGTTTAATAAGACATTTAATCTGGTGAATTTTGTTTTGAAAGGGAAATTATTAATTAAAAACATATTATTATTAATATTTTGGAATTATATGTATCAATATATTTAATTAAAACTGAAATGTTTAATGTTGTTCATTTTAAAATTAAATAACTGTTTGAGAATTAATATAAATAACTGTTTGAGAATATATATATATATATATATATATATATATATATATATATATATATATATATATATATATATATATATATATATATATATATATATATATATATATATATATATATAATCGTTGTTCCTAAAATTCGAATACTTTTAATAATGGAGCGAATAGCACGCCACTCGAGTGGACTCCTTACAAGAATAATTGCATTTATTATCCTCCCTATGAATTTTAAAGCCATTTTTGTAAATTTCTCACCACTGTAACTGCGAAAGGAACAATAAAAACGAACTAAAAATAAATACACTTCCCAGTATTAAAATAAAATATACACAGTCTATGTAAATAGTTCCATAGATTTTATGTTCTAGATTTAATATTAAACCGATTTTTCATTTTGCGACAAGAGAAAAAAGAGGTATATTTAGTTTTTAATACAAAATTAAAGTTTTAACTAAAATTACTTATAGCTGTGTTTAGTTCATATTTTTTTTAAAGCAATTTATTACATATTGATTCAAAACATATTTTTGTACAATATGTCATGTCAAAACGAGTATTTAAGTAAATAAACTAATTGATTAAATTAAGTGATAAATTTACTTGAGCGAAAAAACGAAATAAAAGTGATACATAAGTAACTTTGCATCCGGACAACACTCTGAAATGAAGAGTTATTAATATAAATGGCTCTTTCAAAATGAATAAGACGTCTTACTCCGGTGATATTTATGTCAGATTTTATGGATGGTGAAAACCTCAGTTTTCCTGGGAAGCCAAAACGTGAGAAAAGGCCGAGTCAGGGAAGAAATTTGTTCTCTTAGATATAATGGACGCTTGGAGTATAAACTTTCCCACTGGTTAATAAATTCTCGCCCAGACAGCTCCCTATGTGTACATAATTTATGGGAGAAGCCTTGATGGCGACATCTGGACAACTTCCAGTATAACTAGAAAGGCACCCTATTCCCGAGACTTATGCTATGAAAGCGAGAGACGGGTCGTTTTACTAGATTGCCTCGGCGATTAAATGTTTTTATTTGACTCTCTGTTCCTGTTATCGTCAAAAGACATGCAATAAGCGACATTGGATCTCATCCTGTTGATCTTTTAATCATTTTATCTTGTTTTGCGTTGCATTAATTAGTGTTGGAAAATTATTAAATCGGCATACTTGTTTTTGCAAATTTTAAGTTTCATTTTTGAAAAATGGTTAATAGATTTCTAGCAAATATAAGTGATTATATAAATAAAATAATGATTAATAAATTCTAAGTTTCAAGTACATATACTTAAAGGAATACGAATGAAGTACAGATGAACGCAACATAATTAGAATGCGAAGGAAAATTACAAAAAAAATGTTGGAAAATCTTTAAAAACCTATTGAATATTAATTACAATTATATACTAGTTAATTTTAATGCTGACAAAAATTATTTAAACTATCCAGTTTGTTTACTATAGAATTAATAGGAAGCAGAATTTAAAAATAATTGTTTACAGAAATTTATTTAATAGCATTTTTCAATTTAATGTACTATTATATTTTCATCATAAAATAAAATTTTTTTGCTATTTATTACAATTTTCATCATGAAAAAGGGAAAATTTAAACATAAATAAAACAATACTAAAAAGTGTATTCTTTTTTAAAGAAATGTTTCAGAAATTCTATATTTAAAATTACTTTTGTTTTTAGTGAAATAGAAAGAATAGTTATCTATCATTCTTGATACAGGATGTACTTTGTGATTACATCATTTGTATATTCATATTCGGAAAATTCGTAGCAGATTTTCTATGGAATTCAAATAGAAGGCCAGTTTTTTTTTCTGTAAAAAAGGTTTATAAGCTTGATTTCAAGCGAAATATACTTTGCACTGATTTATGATGAATTTAATGTTGAAGCGAAAAAAAAACACTTTACAAGGAACTAATGACTAAATGTTAAAAAAAATATTCGTTATTAGATATGCTAAAATATGTTATGAAACAATTCGTTTTAAACGTCACCGGTATTCTGCCCGGATGTTCCTTCTTAAAAGTTTTAAAATATTCCGTTGTTCCTCAAGGCAAGATATATTTTGATGATATTGAATAATTTATTAATCTGCAATTTTTAATATTTTTTAATCTCCTGAAACCGATTAAGTGTTTGTATAAATTGTGAATACACTGCTGGACATTTGCTAAGGACGGATAATACTACCATCCATAGCAACCACAAAATGAAAGGAAGCAAAATGTGGAAAATTAGAATAAGTGCGGGATATAGTAAGAAAAAGTTTGAGTATGCAAATTTTTTTCAACGTCTGTTCATCACGTGATAGCATTCATAAGAGCTTTAAAGGTTTTGACGCGTGTGGACAGTTGTTGTTTCAAGTCAAAGTTTTACAGGAAAGATTTAATAGACGAACTAGAAATTTTTGGCATGTCTTCCCGATATCAATTAGATGATTTTATGCGTGGGCGAATTATTGGAAAGATCGAAGAAGAGCAAAAAATAACAGATGTTGCCAGGGAGTTCGACATCGCTCACAGCGTTGTTTCACGGCTGTGGAAGTCATTTAAAACTACTGGAATGTGTAGTAGGCGGCACGGGGGAGGTCGTGTTAGAAATACGACAGCCTGCAGAAGACAGATATATTGTCCTATCAGCAAAAAGGAACAGGCGCACCACAGCTCAGCAGGTGGCAAATCAGTTTCTTGCTGCCTCAGAAAAGCAGATCTCCCGAAAAACTGTTGCCAGACGTTTGAGGGGAGAAGGACTATACGCCCGCAGGCATGTTGTGTGTGTTCCATTGACCAGATAGCACCATACTGCCCGTTTGCAATGGTGTCGTGAGCATCGCAATTGGACTGAACAAGACTGGACATGCGTACTATTCTCAGATGAGAGTAGGTTCAGTTTGTCATCGGATTGTAGACGCCAACTGATCTGGCGCGAGAGTGGTACTGCTTATCCTCCAGAAAATATCCAGGAAAGGACCAATAAACGACATGCAGTGTCATGGTGTGAGCCGGCATCAAGATAAATGGCCGCACGCCCCTACATGTGGTTGCGAATGGGACTATGACGGGCCAACGATACATTAATGAAGTTCTACTTCCTCATGTTCGTCTTTTCCGTGGTGCTGTCGATGATAAATTTGTTTTTATGGACGACAACGTAACATGTCATCGAAATCTCACTGTTCAGGATTGTCTAGACAGCGAGGGTATTCAACTCCTCGTATGGCCATCACGTTCTCCAGATCTAAACCTTATTGAAAATGTGTGGGATGCTATGGGGAGGCAAGTTGCTGGTCGAAACTATCCTCCGACAAACAAGAACACCCTCCTCCGTGCACTCCCAGAGGAATGGAATAAATTGCCTCAACAACTGCTGGATAATTTGTGCAAAGTATGATACGACGTATGGAATGTTGCATCACACTCCACGGTGGATGGTGTGTTGTGGCTCAATGTATCAGGAATTACTTGAATTTAGGTATTTATTATAGCTTTGTTACAGTATAAAATCTAGTGTATTTAAGTGTATAAATAGCTCTTATCTCAAAAACAGAAACTATGATATATTTTCTTTCACAATTTCGTCATTTAAAATATTGATGTTGAGCTCTGTTTGCTCCTATATGTGGATGAACATAGGTAAAAATCTACTGTAAATTTTCATTATGCTGATATTAATTGACTAAAATGATTAAAAAAACGCATTTTTCAAGCAGATATATGATTTTGGAATAAAATGTACTTTCTTCTTGAGAGAAGTAGATTAGCAGCCCACTTTTTAAAGTAACTATGCTTTGTTCCAAATTATTTTAGTTCCTCTAAAGCAGTGTTTTTAGATGTTAAAATATTTAAAAATCCTTTGACCTACATTAGTTGAAAAGCTTAAGGATTCAAGTCATTCTGCTGAAATGACATTCACCGTCATGAACAGCAAATGGGTTCAAAGGAAGAAAGGACATTCGGGTTCTCTTAGCTTGGGAAACAAACACTTTCTTCCACTAAGCTGCCATGAAGACATAAAAATTTCAATCTATTTATGAGTGCTAATTGTATTGATTCCTGTAATATTTATAAGGAGATATAGTATTGATCCCAGTCATAATCATGTCCCTTCAAAATAGAAATATTCAGAAGTAGTAAAAATCAGAATCCCTTCAAGCCATCAATACTTTGAGTTTTGCACTTCTCTATTTCTCACTAATCTATTTTCACAAATTTTCCTTCATCGTATACTTGATTTGTTGTTTAGGATTGATTCCACGCGTGGTCCATGATTTCATAAGAAATGGCATGGGATACATTACTCAATGCTACATCACATTGGCAACATATGAAAACTGTATGAGTGCAATACTCGAGGATACAACCAAATCCACTTTCATTTTATGCCAATGCTTGTTTCATCGGTTATAGCTAACAGTAAACAGCTCTAACTACTGATTTTGTCATTATTCACAATTTATAAGATAGTGTAATTTCAATTCCTCGATTTCTGTATCATATATTTTTGATTTGTGTATCTTTCGGATAAATTTTCCTGTGGTATATATTATCTTTCTTTGTTTTTCATTAAAAGACTGGCCTACAGCGTTGAAATAGTCTTCACCACAGGCTATTAGAAAATGATGATTCATTTGTATTCAGAAAATTTTGTAGCTCAAGTAACATTAACTGTGTATCTTTATGCAGATTAGTAAAATGAAAGCAATGATGATCGATAAAAGCATTTCATTTTCATAACACATGCTTGGAGAACAAACAAAATTTTGAAATGATTACAAAAATATTGTCTCTAAATGATAGCCTAACATTTATTTAGCAATCTAAAGTCTCTTATGGAGTACAAAGTCTCACCCATAAGGAGCGAAGTCACACAGAAACGAATATTTTTTTTTATTTTTTTGCTTATTATAGGTTTATTACAAAAATTCTAGAACTTTTCAAACGTTTTGTTTCTATTCAATATTATCTGTAAACAAATAGTATATTTTTATCAACGTCATTGAAATTCGAATTTAATTTTCATGTCATAGTTGCAGGTTACTCAGAAATATATCAGAAATTACATTTTACATTTTATTGAAAAACAGATAAAATGGTTTTAACGATTGTTAAATTAAATTTATTTTTTGAATCTTACAGTATTTTAAATTTTGACATTCATTCACAATTTTATATAATTTGATATTATATTTGATTTAACATAATATCAAGTATTTATATAAAAGAGAGTTTTAATTTTAACAATATCTTAGTATGTATAAGTAAATTTATTTTATGTTTTATCATTTATTTCAACAAGAATATAATTTATTGATAAAAACGAATAATATTCTTCGAAAGATGAATGTCTATACACTTAAAATTCTAACAAATATTTATAATAGCTTTAAAATATAAAATGTTCAACCGGTTAAGCACTTGCATTCTTATCCTACAACAAATAAGAATTATTTGATGTATGCATAGTAAAAATTGTAATTTGAATTGTTTTCTAAACATTGCAAAATATTCTCTTTGCATATAAAATTAATTATAGAAAATGAATTATTCATTTAAATTGATTTGAAAAATTACAAATCTCTATCAATTACCAAAATGACAGGGAATTCATAAATTTTGAAGGATGTTTAAAATTGGCTGGTGGGAATAAATTTTAAACTGAAATCCTTTTCCTTAATTTAAAATAAATATTCTATGCAAAATAAGTTAATAAAGATTATTTTAAATTAAAAATATGTTTATCAATAAAAGATAATTTAATTTTATATATTATATTATATATTTTAATTGTAACTGCAATTGTGAGAAATATAGAGAATCTGAGTTTTATATCTATTTGAAAATAGTTTAAATTCTTTTTTAAGTAAAATTCCAATGCTTTTTAAAAAATAAATTTACTTTCAAAAATAAGAAATTCTTTTTCGATAAGCATCCATTTTATATTTATCACAAAGGTACCCAAGGGACTAACTGTTTCATCACCAAAGTTGAGAGCTCACTTTTACAGACATTTCCTCTTTAGTATTTTTATTTCCTGAACCTTACAGTTATACCCATTTATCTATCAAGCCGGATACACCCAACTGAGCAAAGCCTAGTTTCCCCTAGCCTAAATCTTTTGATTAGTGGAGACAGATGCCAGACAAGATGCAGGAAAGCTCACCATTGATCTTAGGATTTGGATGTTTGGCTAGCGAGAAAAACTGCTTTCTACATCCAACTCATTAGATGGCTGAGCCCTAAGTCATTAGCGACTTTCTTGCGCTCTAGATTTAGGATGCAGCGATTCAGGACACAATTTCCAAGTCTTAGCAGTGGTACTTAAAATAGTTAACCTTTCGCAGGTTTCTCAATTAAGAAAGCTAATGGGGCATCTAGGGTCGGAATCGATTTGTGAAGAAGAAAGTAGTGATTCTAAGCTGTGATTTTTCCAAATGCAGTATTTTCCCGACGTTCTCGGAGTCTAATCAGGTGGCAGATCTTTCCATGTAGATTATGTTTTCTCTGAGGCCATTTATTATAGCGATAAAATCAGTTTCATCATGTTTCTTGATTCTAATTAATGAAAATAAAAATAGAAATGTATTTCAAATTCACCCTCCTAATGCAGACAATGAGACAAATTAAATAATAATATATCTTTCTTGAAATTTAATTAAAATATTTTCTTTTACGTTAATATTTTCTAGATGTTTTTATATTAAATTAAATAGAACTTTTAATTCCTTACCAATATGCATACACTATCCTGAAATGTTTCTTAAATAATGCCGTTGGTAATTAATAACTTAAGTTTTAAAAATGGATTTTTCTATGTGGAAAATAAAAATTAATTAACTATTAATTTCATTCGCTATTTAAAACATAAAAAACGTTTTTCCACAAAAGCATCCAATTAGTAAAATATTCTAAATACGCACATTTCTCAAGTCACAAACATAAAGCTCTCCATTTCTTCGAATTAAGCTGAATGCTACATAGCTTCACAACTACATACTAAATATAAAATCCCTAACATGAGAATAAATTTACGTACAAATAAAAATATTTAATTCACTTTTCTTTTCAAAATAAATTTCTCTTAAAATTTTGGAATATTACCATATGTATATATATATATATATATATATATATATATATATATATATATATATATATATATATATATATATATATATATATATATATATATATATATATATATATATATATATATATGTGTATACATATACATAAATTAATTTACAGTAGCTTTATTATAGAGGTTAGATATAAAAACACACACATAATAACGTTATAAATATTAATACTATAATATCACACAAACTATTAAATATTCTATTTAAAAAATACTTAAATTAATTCACTCAATTTTTAAGAGTACATTTAATTTTTTCCGAATAATATTCATTTGATGTTTATATATATATATGAAATTTAGATTATACATAAAAATACCATGCAAGTTTTTTTATTTAAATTTTATAAGGCAATAAATAGTTTAAGCCTAAAAAGCATATAATTGTTGTTTTTTATTATGTAGAAACATTGAATTGATACCTTTATATTTTCGTATTGCCTATTTATCAAAGCAAATTTTGAAACATTTTGAAGAAAGTGATGAATTAATAAGAATTAAGAAAAAGTTCGCAGCTAAACGTATTTGCCTATCAATATTATTTTGCTCCATGAACTACTCTCAAGGACCATTCTTTCTTCCTGAAGAAAGGAATGTGAATGGTCAATGGTTAGAAATATCACCTGATAGAAATATCATGATAGTTAGAAATATCATTTCTGCTTGTTCTGTGAATATATTCCACATTGCTATCAAAATAAAAGCATGGATTTTAACTTTGTTTTGTAATTTATTGTCAAAATAATTGTCCTCTTTTTGTATAAAGCAAAGTTAATGACAATGGCCAGCAATACCATCTGGCATAGCTCATTTCTGCGTAAAATCAACAGAATCATGTAAATATATTTCACTTTGCTGTCAAAATAAAGACATGGTGTTTTAGATTCTTTATTATGTAATTTATGGTCAAAAAGTTCTGATTTAACAAATTGAAAAATAAAATGAAATATTTTATTGGATTATAAAACATGTGAAATTATCAAAACTTAACCTAAGGTAATTTTTAAAATGGTCATGAATATCCACCAAGACAATATAATGCTTATATCTTAGAAAGCAAATATTTTAATTTGGCCAACAATTGCTTAATTAGTTGAACATATGCATACTTATTTATAATTTTACTCAAATGTATCATGATTGCTATAGATTGATATTATACTGAATATTATTTTCTTCAAAGTAAAAATGTATTTTAAGAACAAAATGTTCACTGAATATTTTACTACTGTGATTTAAATTATTCATTCTAATCAAGTTTTTTTGTAAATTATTACAACATTTTTAATATGAATTTATCTAAGCGAAAAACATTTTATCATAACAAAATTACATAATTTGAAAATTTATAAACAAAAATTTTAACAAAACTTAGTTTTAAATATTATATTAAATATATTTTGTAATAAGAATTCTTAATATTTGTTATGTTATGTAATGAATAATTTAATTTTTAAATATTCGAAATATTTTTACGAGTTTATATATGCTGCATTCAAAATATTAATTTAAATTTTTATTACTAAAAGTAATGAAGAACATACATTTTCTTTGCTTTTCTTTTTCTCAGAATGTTTGAAAAAAATTTATAAAGCCATACCATTAAATTCAGATTCTTTAGTCTGGAATGTTTAAATGTCAACAGCTTCTTATAAAAAATGAAGAACAGATGTTAAAATGGCTATGAGCTGCTTGTTGATGACTTTTTGATCGTATCAAATAATATTATTGTCATAAATATTCATACTTTAATTAGGAAACTGTATAAAACACAAGAAAGTGGAACGAACTTTATCAGTTATCAGTAAGTAGTATCAGTTAAGAAAAAGAATTATTTCTTTTGCTTATAACAAGCAATTGTCAATCTTGATGATTGAATGAAAAAAGTGTGTACCATATCAAATCAAACATATGAAGTTTTATTAAACTCAAAATAAGATTACACATAACTCTCTGGGGAAAAGGAAGTAAACAAGCAAATGGCTTTAGTATGGAATATGGCCTTTCCTTACTGCGAAACACCAGATTGACCAAGAAGTCTTCAAGCAAGAGCGTAGATTCCATAATCAGAAACTGTTTCAATGGTGTGGAGCTCCACGGTGGAAGTATTCTTGCCTTAAGGCATCTGTCTGAACCATCTCAAATATGTTCTATAGGATTTAAATCAGAAAATTACTCTGACGAATCTATTTGAGTGATATCTTCGCTTTCCGGTTACTACTGAACATCAAGAGTCTGGTGTTGCCGAGCAGTGCAATTCATAAAAATGAAGTCAGCTCCAATATCACCTTGGAGCAGATGCACCTGGTGAAGGATATATTCCTTACAATAATGAGCTCAAATTACGAAGTCTTTGTTGAAAACTTTAAGCTAAGTCCACGTAATTAGAAAATGCATCCCCAGCTGATAACTCTAAAACTACCGCTACCTTCTCTTTTCGTAATGTTACTATGATAAAATCATGTTCCGGGATCTCTAAATGATCTGGATTAAAATTGTTTTTGCACTGAAATGATTCTCGTCTGTAATGAGGACGTGACTCCGTTAATGAAAAGATGAAAAGTTCTTTGCACCATCGTGCCATCTGCGGCATAGTTTAGAGTGACACAGGTGGCTAAGTTGGCCATCTGGGTTAGTGTAACGCAGAGGGCCAACTTTTAAAGCAATCCAGCGATTAGAATGACGGATAATCAGGCTACTTTTATGAAGGCGTCTGAACACAATAAACATCTACACCTGCCACCACGTTACTGTACACATTTGTTAAGCAATGGCTTTTGCTAAGTGATTTCAAGCTATTTTCACCTGCTGGTTGATATGTCGGTCATCCACTGCATGACTTTTCAACAGCAACAACCACCGACTTTTCTAACGTATGCTCCTATGATTTGAAAGCTTTTTCAAGAGTGTGAAACAACATTTTTGTTGATTCCTATCTCATTGACAATACTTGTCAAATAATACTTCTCTTTTAACTTTTTCGTCATTTTTCCATATGTAAAGTTTTCCAGGTAATTTCTCTTTGACACATTATACGAAAGAATCCACTCACTCTATCAGCGAATGCCTTTAATTTTTTTCTTATCTTAAAATTGTCTTTAAATCTACTCTTTCTTTTACTATAGTTTTGAACTGCGTGCGTCAAATACAGGAGTTAAGCATACACTCACGCCATCTGTATGATTTTGTTCCAACATTTATGATCTAACTATTGAATTGCTTGTTCATTCGTTGTGCTGATCGCAAGAGCCCCTATTCTGGAATTTTAATTCTTAAATAAACAATGTTTCTTAAGTATTACACACCAGTGCATATTTATATATACATTATTTATATTTACTAAATATCGAACTATTTGGTCATTTTTAACAGTGGAAGAAATTAATAATGTATCACAAAGCTATTTATTCACAATAAACAGCACAATTTCATTTTTATACTTTTTTATATTTGGAATGTTATTTCTATCTCTTTTTAAAATATATAAATTACATTTTGTGTTTATTTTTTTCAAGCAATTTATTTTACAAAAATAATTCTTCTCTATGAAGAAATAATTCTCAAGAGACTCAAAAAATAATGATTATTAAGAAAATTAATGAGAACATTTTTTTAAAAGAATTATTTCATATGTTCAATAATTAGATGTATACAATATCAAAGAAAAGGAAATAATATAAACTAATATGGAAGAATATTGTCCTTGATTTAAAAAAATAACTTAAATCTCCATGCATATTATATAGAAAAGGTTTCTAAAGGCAAATCAATAATCATTCACTCAAAATATACTGTATGTATGAGTATTATTTCGTTCGAATTAAAAATTGTTAATGACTATCTTAATTAGAAAATTTCCTAATATTTTGGAAACTAGAATATTATGCTAGCCTATAAGTATAATATAAAATTTTTCAAGTGTGAATATAAAAATTAAATTATTATATTCTTAAAAGGAATTATTGGAATTGCAGTCAATTATTATAATTAAGAAATCAATATTCTATAATTTTAATTACATTATGTGAATACATTTATACCATCATTATTACCATTTGCCTTACTAGCCTTGCAGTTTGTTAAATTTATAAGATTATTTGAAGGAAACTAACCTGTATCTGTATCTATTTTCGTTTACGAAGTGTCGGCCTACGGAGCAGACCTTTACTTCTTCATCTGTGATAAGTCCTTGAAGGAAGACATTGGTACGACAGGGAACGCTAGTCTTGAAGCGTGAAGAACCGAGTCTTGGCGGTGAGAGCCAATCAGCAGAGAGTTGAGAGGCAGAGCAATGAGTTGAATTTTTTTTTTAATTTTTTTTATTTTTTAAATGAGTTGAAAATCTTTTATTCTACTCGAGAATAGAGGAAATAATAAAGTTAAAATAAAATTGTTATATACAGTGAAAATAGAAAAAATAAGAATAATCCTGAATAATGAAGAGTAATATGAAGTTAAGTAAGGCTATATACTCTATATACAAAAATTATATTAAATATATTCATCTAAATAATGTCTGGCGATTGGCCTATATTTACAGTCTTCTATGAGATACTCATAGCGAAAAACTTGATTAAATGCACCATCTGTGCAGTTAATTCCTTTATCGTAGAATTTCTTATTTAGGTTAGCAATATGCTCTAGAATATCAATAATTTTCAGATCTTTTGAAATGTTTTTATTGCGAATATAGTAGGGTGCCTTCGTAATTTTTCTAAGTATTTTATGTTGATACACTCTAAGTTTGTGTTTGTCTCTTGGCGTAATAGTATTCCACACAGGTGAAGCATAGGTGATGATGGGTCTTAACATTGTAAGGTAGAGCAGTCTCTTGAGTTTTAGTGTTAAATTTGAGTTTTTTCCAATTAAGTTGAATAGGCATCCATAAGCTTGATTGGCTTTTTTAATAACGTTATTGATATGTGCAGTCCATGAAAGTTGAGTAGTAAATGTTAATCCAAGATATTTAATGGTTTTCACTTCCGGAATGATTTTATCGAATAGATAGAGTTTATTATGTTGAAGTAATTTTATTTTATTTCTCTTTTTTCTATTAAATACTATAAGTTGGGATTTATCAGCATTTATATTTATTCTCCATTTACTGCACCAGTTTTCGATGTTAATTAACGCATTTTGAAGTTTATGAATAGCATTATTCGGCCTCATAGAATCAGCTATAATAGCAGTGTCATCTGCGTAGAAAGCAATTTGAATTGAGTTATTGTCCAAACCGGGGAAGTCATGGGTGAAAAATAGGTATAAGATTGGGCCCAGGATGCTACCTTGGGGGACTCCAGCTTTGATGTTCAGAGTAATAGAGTTTTCATTATTGTATTTAATATGGAAGAAGCGATGAGTTAGATATGAGGTGATGAGTAAAATTATATCAGTGTTTATGTTGAGTTTTATGAGTTTGTATAGTAGGCCTTCGTGCCATACTCTATCAAAAGCTTTTGCTACGTCGAGCATGACCATAGCTGTATACACATTGCGATGAATATTTTGACCTATAATCTCAGTAATTCTTATGAGTTGTTTAACAGTTGATAAGTTGTTTCTGAAGCCATATTGTTGTTTCGGAATTAGGTGAAGATAACATTTAATTCTATTATAAATTATTTTTTCAAATATTTTTCCTAAAACTGGAAGCAGGCTGATAGGTCTGTAGTTTTCAGGTATTCTGGGATCTTTTCCAGGCTTTGGGAAAAGAATTATGGTAGCAGTTTTCCAGATTGTAGGAAAATATGATATTTTAAGGCAGTTATTATGAATATTAATGAGTTTCCGAATAAAGTCCAATGGTAAATATTTGATCATATTGTTGGTAATATTATCTTTTCCTGGGGCTTTTTTGGTTTTTAGATTTTTAATAATTTTAATTATTTCATCATCATTCGTTGGTGTAATGGTATTATGAGGAATATTAGCTTGCATATAGTTTTGAATAAATGAATTAATACCATTGGTGAAGGACTCATCTGTGACTTTGTTTGGTTGAAATTGTAGAAATATGGTAATTGCAAAGATGTTCAGTTTTTCATAGTTTGTATAAACTGGTCCATTTTGGCCATTAATGCAATGATTAGTTGTTGTTTTTCTTCTTAATTGTTTTGCAAATTTCCATATAGAGTTGTTTTCTGTGCTAAGGCTTTCTATTTTATCTTGCCATTGTTTAGTCCTATAGTCTGTGCAGAGTTTTTTTAATTTTCTTATTAAGTTTGTTGCCTGTAGTTTTGAGTCGTGAGTTCAAGGTTTTATGAAATCGTTTCCTGATGCGATTTCTTTCTTTTATGATTTATCTTATGCTATTTGGTAATTTTAAGTAATTTTCGTGGTATTTAATTTTATGGGTTGCTATTTCTTTTGCATGATTGATATTTTCATTGAATAAGTTTATATCATGATTTATTTTATTTTTAATTTCTTGATAATTAACTATTGGGTTGATTATTGTTGATTAATGATTGATTTTCTTTGTTAACTTGATCTTGAAGAATATTATAATAGAGTTGCCAGTTGGTTCTGAATAAAAATTTATTTGTAATATTTTTCTTTATTCCCAGGCATGCAAGAACTGGAAAGTGATCAGAAGAGAGATCTTGAAGGAAACTAATATGAGAAAACCATTTTATTATACTTTTATTTCCAATACTTTTACTGGTAAATAATCGCTAAACTAAATTCCTTATTTTTTGAGGGGAATGTAATTACTTAAGATTAATATATATAATATATTTGAATTATTTCTCAAAAGATGTAAATTTTAATGCTTTTGTCTGACAATTCTGCATGCATAAAATATTAAATTATTTTGAACATATTTATGATAATTGGATACAATTTGCAGTAAAATCACTCTAGTAATTTATTTAATATTTAAAAATACAAATTTTAAGAATATATCGTTTGTTTGAAAAAGATTAACATTCTTAATGTATTACAAAGTAATGTTGTCACCTAACCTTAAAAAACTTTATATTTTTACAAATCAATCAACATAATAATTTTTAATGTGTCAAGCATATAAACACTGCTCTTTGAATAGTTATATTCCATAAATTAAATATTTTTTATCTTTTTCTAACTTTAGTTATTTACATATGTTTTAGAAACATTTCTTACAAAATATGTTTTTAAAATATTAAATTACATCGCAATATTTTCTCGAATACATTTTGTTCATAAACATAAGTAAAAATAGATAATACGATGCGAAGTGAAAAGCATATGTCGTGAGGATTAACAGAAAGTGATATTTTATGTTATCAAATTTTTCATCCTTCTTAGTAATTTTCCTGTGATTTAAACACATATTTTTTTAAACGACAGATTAGACTAATTTCATGTCTCACTTGAAAATATATATTATGCAAACTCATTTTTCCTCATTTCCTCATTGTCACTCACAATCAGTTTTAATGACAATATTTCATGAGCAGCTCTTCAAGAAAAGTGAATTCATAATAGAATTCCCTAAACGCAACGTGTTAAGTTTGCGGTGGGACATTTCCCTTTATCTTCCTCAAACAAGTAAAGGATAATGCATTGTGACAAAATGTGATGAAAACACTACTTTTATGCCATGGTTAAATTTTTATGTGGGTTGATGCGAGGATGACAACTTTTCTGGGAGCCCATCTATCAGGGATATTGATCACCTCGGCTTCCTGAATCTTTAGGGATGGATTTAGGTTTTTCCAGAAAGACGTCTCTTTCTGAGATATTTATCACCTTTAACGCTGATAGTTCGATTATTATGGAAGTTTCTTCCTGTTTAATTTTTAAAATTTTAGGTTTCTTGTATTATAAATACTTAAAAACATTCTTGTTAAGGCAGAATTCTCAAAATGAACATGAATTCTGTTTCGTTGTTACAAGTAATATTTTCAGGAAATTGAATTTAAAACTATTTTTACAATGACTTAAATTTACATTAATATTTGTATGAAATATTTTAAACTTTAAATTTTTAACTTGTTGAACAAAAAACACCAAAGCAAAGCTCAAAGTTACAGAAAAATTTTAATTAATTATTATATGATGGGGTTATTTCTTTAATATAATGCGTATTTTAATAAAGAACTAATAGTATCAAATAATACATAATACAAAATACAATTTTATTATATTACAGAATGGAGTAATAATGCATTATGTAATATTAAACTATGTTATTTGGATTCAAATGTAAGTTTATATCAAATAGAAAATGCCTTTGCCGATGCAAAATTTTTAATTAATTTCTTTAAATATATTTATTTTTATGTACATAAATGACATTTTAAAAATTACAAAACTGAAGTAAATAATTTTATTTATCATAAAAATAAGTCTATTTTAAGATTTCAATTTAAAACAAAATTATAATTTTTAAAATGTATCATATTGTTTCAAAATTTTTTTTGAAGTGATCTTAGATTAAAATCAAATATGTTACTATTTAAAGAGATATTATATACAAGGAAGAGTGTATAATATCTCTTTAAATAGTAACATGGAAGAAGATTACAAAGAGATATTAAACACACACAGACACACATACACATACGCACATACACACATGCATATACACACATACACGTACACATACATGTACACACACATGCATATATGTATATACATATATATTTGCATCGTTGATAATCTAATGCAACATTTCTTACTGATGTTTAAAATATTAATTTAATAAATTCCTTTTTCTTAAATAATAATATCTTATGTGATTTAGTTTCCTTTCCTTCCCAATAGTAAACAGAAAATTTTGTCTCCATAGTCTAAATATGAAAAGTTTTATTTTTTTTTAAATCTTCAGAAAAATTAAAGTGCACAAAATTTAATAATAAATATTAATGCAAACTATTAATTTTTAATAATTTGATATTAATCGCAAACATTTGATTTTAAATTATTTTGATATTAATGCAAACATGTTTAACGATGGAAAATCATAGTAGAATTTAATTTTTCGATTTTTAAATATAAAAAGAATACGCAATGTAGCTCTTATAAAGATATTGAATATATATCTGAGCAGAGTTGTTTGTAGTAAGTAATCTATTGTAAAGAAACATAATGATTCTTCGTGCTAAGAAAGTTACTTAAAAATTTCTAAGTAAACAAGAGATGATTTTATTATCATTATCCTTTGAATTAAATAAAGTAAACTACTATAACTATTTATGTTATTTCAAAAAATCTATTTGAATAATAAAGTTCATATAAACATCCTTCACATGATATATTATAGATATTGGATTGCATTAGACCTGTGTTGTACTTTGTTTCCCTATAAATCTCTGTCTAGACATCATTTATTTCTTGGTATAAAATGAAAAACAAAAGTTTGAATTTTTATTTAGATCATGTTCATCAAAATTGATTTATTATTCTAGAATTTAGAATGCATATTTTTTCATTAATCATGTTATATTTTAAAATATATAAAATTTTTACCAATATATTTTATTTTATTGAAAAACATTATGTGGGCAAATAGTTATTTTTTTAATTATCTCATTTATTCTGCAGAAATATTAAAATTAATATATTTTAAATAGTTGGAAGTGCAATAAATGGTAACTATAGACAAAATTTAAGAATGATTATTGTAATAAATTGTTCAATAAGATTTAGTTTTATAAAATATGACAGTAATATAAATGTAAGTGGAACTACTTTAAAAGAATATTTACGGAATTGGAAAATTAGTGAAATGAAATATATTTAGCTTCTTCAAGTAAATCTAACTGAACTTCTACATTTGTGTATTTTGTTTTAAAAATTGCCGTGTCTATAATTTTACATACATTATTTAAATTTTAATTAAGCTGTCGTTCAAATTCACTTACATTTTTTCACTTTTCCAAATATTGCTGATTATTGAGGGGGCATCAAAGCCCAGTAAACTTATATTCTAATGCATTAAATTACATTTTATTCAAAAAGTAAAATAATTTCAATTAATATTTCTTTTTAGTAATTTGCTTATAATTTCTATGCAAATAATTGATTTTAGTATGAATGAATGATAATTTTACTATAATGAATTTTATGACTGGGTCTCATATATCAGAGTACAATTTTGATACAATTCTCATTTTAAATACATATTGAATTTTACATTGATATTCAAAATATAATGAATGGGGAGAGTACCTAAAATTTCTACATTAAAAGTATACTTTTGGTTAAGCAAAATGAACGATATAGAGGAAGCATGCAAATAATGTAAAATTACGTCCTGCATTTTCTGTGACAAGATGCGCAAACCATTATGCAGAGGGTACCCACATACAGGATGATGGATGGAAGAGAAAACGCCAGATTGATGGACCGATCACATCCACCTCTTTGTACCACGGCACGTGATTATTGGCATATTGAACGAATGGTAGTAATGTATTGCTTTTCCATACCACGAACAATTGCATAATAGATTTAGTAGAGTATTATGTAAAAATAAGTATCTGTTCTCTCATTTCGATTTCGTTTGCAGCTGAGAAGAAGGTCAACAAGGTTACTTCGTTTACACTTGACACAAAACAGCACATTTCTTTCCAATTAATGACGGATAAAAAACTGATATAAAAAGGAATATAAAAAATATTTACTCATTTTTTGCTTAGAAAAATATAATGGTTTAATTTGAATCTGAAGATATCATTGTGATAGACAGCTGAAATATTGCTGTATGCATCGCAATACTGGTACTTCATCTGATATCATGGTTTGAGGAGATACTGGATTCCTCTTCTGCATCCTTCTAACATGCATTGCCTGTGTCCAGAAGAGACATCACTCCATGTAAGTGATGTTGGAGTATAGATTTTCTTTACTTTCAATGCAATTTTTATCAGACATATTCCAACATTATAATACGCAACCACACGTGGCAAATAATGCAATTTTGCATACCAGACTGGATTCTTTTCTTGACTTGGTTGCATCAAAAGTCTTCACTAAAAATATTTATTAAAGTGTGTTAAAATTGTTTAGTCATTTTTAATCAACACTGAATCTTAATTAACCAATCTTAATCATTGAATTAAAATTAATCTACTACATTCTCAATTTAAAATAATTTATTATTAAACTTTATGCGTCCCTATTTTATTATATTTCAGCAAAATATTACGTACTTATTATTATTAATTTTATGCATTAAATGTTTCGTGTTAGTTTAATAATATCTATTTACAAATTCGAATAAATTAAAGTTCAAATTCCCATAATCAACCCGAAATTGGCATTTCTTTAATGGAAATTTGATTGATTTGTACATGTATAGAGCATGACATCAATATTTATGAAATTTATTTTTCATGTTTTCGTTAAATATTTTAACTAATTTTTATATTTTTCTTTAAAAATAATGTTTAAATATAGATTGTGTGTAATGTGTAATGTAAAATAATTTCAACTCGAAAAGTACAGATAAAAGAATTCTTAGAAACACACACACCTGACACACACTTATATATATATATATATATATATATATATATATATTATATAATCAATGCAGAGTTGTAATTATCTTGTTGCAAATTCATGTTTATATCATTCCTCAATATTCATATTTATGTCACAGTGATTGGAGTGCTATTTTTGGATTCAAATCTTAAGCATATTTTTTGTGTATAAAAGAGAAAAGATATGAAACATTTATTTTATATTTTGTATAGTAAAAAAACAAATAATATAAAATTATGTTTTGGAGACAAATATCCATTTCAAAAACTAATTTCAACTAGAAACGACGAAACATTTTTAAGCAAATTCACTTCTCTTCTAGTAAAAAGAAACGATAACAGAAAATAAACTTTAAATCTAGGCTACAGGTTTGCAATCATGAAAATTGCTACTACTTCTTTACAATTGGTGAAGATACAAGGTATTACTCTTTTATCGGGGTCTTAAAAAATAAAGAAGTATAAAAATAAAAAAGAACAGTACCTCCTCCAGAGCCGAGAAAGACATTTATTCCGCGAAGGAGAATCTTCAAACAAAAGAGATAAAATGAATGGAAACAGAAACACAGAAACATTGATCGGTCTCAGAAACATTAACGTAGAAACACACTAATCTAGATTGTGCGAGACCTCTCACTGCCATCATAAAGATGATGACTCGTAATAACAGAATGGATCTTTTTCCCTATTATTCCCAGCAACTATCACAGAAACAACAGATGCTTTAAGAGAGCTTCGTCCTATTAAGTACAAACATACACAAACAAAAATGATAAGGAGGAAAAAAATCGATTTTAGATTAGTATGAACACCACTTTTTTACTTTAGTCGACTCAACAGTAATTTTTTTCGCGACTCTCCGTAAATGTTATGATCCGAATCACTCTAACTGAATAAACCTTCATTTGTATTTCTCCCTATCTACCACTTCAAACATGATTACTAATTATTATTTCGAAGCACAAACTGCGCTTACCGATTCCGAAGCATCTTAAAATTAATTGTACTTATCATTCAAACTCAAGCTATTCTTATTTTTAATGTACCTTGAAAAGTATTTAAACCAAAGTATACAAACATTTCTGTAATACGAATCTGGTAGTTTTTGAATGATGGATTTTAAGGTAGTTAGAAATAATTCTGATTATCCATTTTCTGAACACCGTTTATTGCAATATATATTTTCTTTTATTCTAAGCAGTTTTTCAAAAAGCAATTGTGTTAGAATTGAATAATTATTTAGAGTATTTGTTATTTTTCCCGCAAAAAATGTTAAAAATAAGAAAATGTTTCTGATAAAATTTTGAACATTTTCTTTTATATCTAATATTGGAAAATATTTTATTATAAAAGCATTGAATTGCATTCTAAAAAATATATTTTGTTGGACGTAAGAATGCAAGTTTAATATAGCACTAAGTACAATTCTTTTTCCTTGATAAGAGAGGAAGACTACTAATACTGTGGAATTACTTTTAATAATGTGGAAACTCCTACCTTGCATTCCTTTCCTTTTAAAGAAATTGGTCTTGAATGAGTATATTTCTATACAGAACTCTGGTCCAGAGAGGGGACTATAAAGCAAGGAGTTTACCTGACTTTACTATACAAAAGGTTCTTAATACAATGCAAGGTATCCCATTTTCAGTCCTGTAAATGTATACTGATGGCAGCAAAGGTATGGTGGTGCTTCTGGAAGGGGCATGCATACTGAGACACGAAGGGGCACATTTGATCTCGGGGCAAGAAATCCAGATGGCTGTTCTATTTTCAGGACCGAGTTTGTAGCACTCTTTGAGAGACCTCACTTTACAGAACTGTCCATTTAGTTAGTCTGTAAGGATATTTGGATTTTATCTGATAGTCATACCTACATTCAGCATCTTTCGCATTCAACGACTTTGGGGATATGACAAGCTTTAATATTCTGGAACTGGTTGTTCGGCTTTCTGCCTTCCACCCTTTCAGTCGGTCTCCTCCAATGTTGGTTTGAATGGTAACGTAATCACTGATTGTTTGGCCAAGTTTGCCTTTCATAACATCCTGCATTTCAATGCCGTCTGGACTTAGGCATAAATTTCCTTAATAAAAAAGTTTGAATTAATAAAGAATACACACCTGAACCCATAAGATACTTTGTAAAAATAATCAGTTTATACCACCAGCTCGATACTTCAAGGAAAAGGCAGATATCTTTCTAGCGACCACACTGAAACCCTTTCATATTTTCTGGGAATGATGAACTTCCCGGATTGACATTCGTGCCGGGATAAACATGGTTTCCTTGACCATATTCTCTGGTTCTTGAGTTTTACGGTTACTGAGATTTTAAAGTACTCATACCTGTTTTTAGATTTTTAGAAATTTTTGGTTTTATGGAGTTGTTGTAGCAACTCTATATCTTTTGGAATTAGAAATATCAACATAAACTGCAAGTTTTCAATTTGTTGGTGTCATTTTTATCGTAGTGTATATCTAAACTTTATTCTCAAAATATTTGTATGGTACCATTTTTTACAAAGTGCATTACAATTGCAGTTGGAGCTACAGTATTAACGTCAAATGAAAAATGAAAGAAATATTTTCTAAATACTTTTCTAGCATGCAATAATACAATTTCGGGCTCTATGAATGAAATATGACTAAATTTTAGTCTCAAATCGTTTTGTCAGAGATATGTTTGTTTATGAAAAGATATTAGAAGTAATCATATAAACAAATATAATACAATGAGTCTTTATTACTCTCTAATTTGTTCGGAAAATATTTCCAATCCAGTGTCTCTATATGACTCCAAGTTCTCCTAGAATGCCGATGTTTTTTACATCATTTCATAAAAAATAAACATAATCTAAACAAAATATATTGAATATAAAATCAAGCTTATATTTGTAGTTATATACAAATGAACTGATTATTATTTTTTCTTCAAAATTTAAGGATTAAGAGATTGTTTCAAATTATATTTTCCTTGTGTTAAACCTCATGTTAATTTACTTTTACGCAAAAAAATACAAAATTTAAAAATATGCAAAAAAAAATTTACACATAAAAGAAATAACTCAGTGGAATAATTTTAAGTATTTAAATTGCCCATACAAATATCAACATTTGATATTATAATAAATTTTGATTTTATCAAAATAAGATTGAAAATCATCTGAAATAAATGATTTTAATTCCCACAATTTTTGAAGATAAATTCAATATTGCAGTTTACTTCTTGCATTTAGTAATTATTTGGATAACATAACCGAATCTTTTTTTTCACTACTCGTATCTATAAGACTATATAATGTTTTTCAGTATATTTTATTTTAAAATATCTCAAAAACACAAACTAAATAATTTTTTCAACTATTAGTAGAATGTCTGTTAGATGAAAATCCATAGAACAATTAAAATAATAATTGAATTAGGATAAAATAATTATATAAATCTAAGATTTAAGTGGAGAGTTGTATTTTTAATTTCACCAAAATTGTATGTATTTTAGAAAAACTTAGCTTAGGAATTTTCTCATTGCTGTAATATTTTTATGAAATATGATACAATGAAGTTTAGCATTTATATTCTTCTAAGCATTAACGCATTCTTTTAAAATGTAATTTTGAGTTACGTTGGTTCAAGTTTCTTCTTTCCTGCAACTATATTAATTACTGTATAAATTGTGTATGAATAATTTCTAATGCAATTTGTGTGTCTTACTACAGTTTTGCTATCAGACTGAAATGACAATTATTCATCATAATTAATTTCTTTGTTCTTACTTTTTTTCCTATCATCTCATTATCCCTGGAAATAGTTTTATGAGCATAACAATTCCAGTGAATTATGAGTCTCATTATTTTTCTTTATATGAGTTAGTTTCAGTTAAAATAGGAACATTACAGTGTTGAAATATTTTGAGCTGTAATCTGCTGTTAACATTTTTTTCTTCTTGTTCAAGGGTTATTAAAATTTCAGGGTACTATAATTTGTATCTCTATACACAGCTAAAAGTGAAGTGAAAAAAAGTTTAACTTTTAAAAAATAATTTATTATTATAAAAATATTTAAGCGTTTCTTTCAAAATCTTTAAACAAGGCTTTCTAAATGAAGTGTTATTAAAGAATAAATGGTAATAAAAAACAGATCATTAGAAAAATATATTTTTAGTAACATTAATTGATTCATTAAAAAAGAAATAATTTCTAAAAGCACTTTAAATCAGCGGTAACTTATTCTTTTTTGTTCCGAGCCTAATTTGGGATTAAAAAAATACATCAAGAACAAATTAATGAGAAGTAAGGAAAAACTTTTGAGCACTGCTTTCGTTTCTTGCTTTTTGGTTACGAAGATGTGTTATGATTTTTTTAACTCTTGTTTGAAAAATTGGCAGAAAAATTCAAATAGCGTACTAGTTAATCCTATTAACTTATAAAAGAAGATTCTTTTGCCATCGGCATAAAAAGATGATTGCTATAAAAAAGAATAAACAATGTAAAAATGTCATTATCCCAGTTTTTTGTAGCCTATAAAGTACGTCATCGAAGTGCAATAATTATTTTCTTTTACAGGGAATTTTATTTTGCATACAGCTTAGAATATTTTAAATTATTATTTTCAAAGTACACATCACACGTACAACTAAAAATTAAACATAAGAGTTATTTTGAAAAAATTGCTTTTTAAGAGTTATTTTAATTTTTTTTATCGTTTTCTTATGTCGCGTGAGTATATAATATAAATAAAGTTTTCAACTTAGAGTCTACAATTATGTACCTATATATGCATAATTTTGATCAAAATTATAATTTCCCTGGAGATATTGGTGTTTTGTTTATTATAAAAAAGAATTTTGATGATGGAATATTACTATCAGAATTATGTTTAAATCATTTCTCATTAATAATCCAAATGTAGCCATTTATTTTCATGTAGCTTCTTCTACTTTTTTTGTGCATTTTTGATATAAATTTCTAGAACAATCTGAGAAAAGTGTTATTATTCAAGATATTTTCACAACAATAATTATTTTTGTGGAATTGTTAGACTTTCGCTTTTTTATAAAAGTTCTACTTTTTCATTACCATCAACCTTTGAACAGAATTTTTTTATATATTTTATTTGACTGAGGAGATAATTTTAAGCTTCTGCTGCAGTAATCAAAGCATTTATTTGCTTTCAGTTGTATCAAAATGTAGTTGTTATCCATATCTATTTTTAACACGAAAATGTTATCTAAACTTTTTTAAATAAATTATTTTTATAAAATTTTTGTTAAATAACTTTTAATTACATACGGTAATATCAGATGAATGTCAGTATTAAAAGAGACTGAAAATTGATGTTTACTTTGACAATGGTTCTAAATTTTCATTTATATGTATCTTATAAAAAAATCAAAATAGGGACCTGCACGTTTCAATAAAAATAAGTAAATATTTAATTATATAACTAAATCAAAATTTAAATCATACAATCAATGAAACATTTAAAAGATTTCCTCAAAAAGCTATTCAAACTTTATACAAAGCAATTTATTGACAATGCTTTAATAAATTATCTTCTTTTATGTAGAAAAAGGAAAACCTTATATTCTCTATGAAATTAAATATTTTATCAGTCAATTATTGTTTTATAGTTCCAGAGTACTGAAAAATATCTTGCCTTAAGTAAATTAAAAAATTGAAGAAAATAAGAGAAACGAGAGAAAGAGAGAGAGTGAAAAAATGAGAGAAAATTAATTAAATTTTATTGAATATATAAATAAAATTTATTTTACAAATTGATAAAGGACAAATTGACCTTGAAATAATCAATAACCCTTGAACATGTTTATTTTTGAAAAGAGTTATGAAATAAATTTTCGTAGACGATGACACCGACTTAGTATGTGCTGAAATAAAGGGAAACGAAAGTTTGGGATTAAAAATGATGTAGGGTGAGTGAAAGTTGTTATATATGATAAGCAAATTCTGATGAATAATTTAAATGAATTTCATAGAAAAACATTATAAATACATTTTCTATTATGCAAGCATTGTTAAAATGAAATTATAATTCACTGATCCTACTAGACGCAATTTCTTAACAGAAATGTTTTATTATATTCATCATAAAGAAAATGTGTTAAATATAATGCTTCTCTCTTCAGCATCAGTTTTTGCGAGTAATTCCTTCTGGCACTGAATGCCACACTCCCAAATAAAATTTTCAATATTTTTTCCTTTTTTACGAAAATTTTAATGAAAAACTTAAAATTCATGTACTTCATGCAAGTTCCTTAAATTTTTAAAATGTGTTAAAAAAGTAAGGATTGTGCAGAAATTGATTTTTTAACAACATCTATCACAAAATGAATATTTTGCAAAGTGAAATTGTATCCAGTATGTCGAATGTATTTACCAAATACGGAAATATGGGAAAATCAATAACATTTTAACCCTGCAGTAAACTTAAATGGATTTATAAACTATACTTCAATAAAATTTGAAATTTCTCTAGATTTAACAGTAATAGGTTATGCTTAATGAATAATGTGGTGAATTAAAAGCATAATTATGTGATGAAGATACATTACAAAAACAGATGTTTTAAAATTTTAAAGGTAATATCACTACTTTTGAATAAAAAAGTTCTGTTGAAGTTATTCGGCAATACTTTCCGATCATATTATTTGAACTAAATAAAAACACAAACTGCTTATTATTATAATAAATTAATGGTTAATGGATAATAAATATATTTATCCAGCAAAATTAATTTTCTTACTTTGTATGTGTTCAATGCATTGCTTGTATAATTATGTGTTACTTTTACAGAGGGTGTTAACTCATTTTTAGAACGATTTTGGGGCCTTTTAATTAACGTTTAAAACGTAAAGACTATTTTTTTAAATGTTTGATCTGATAGCTTTTTTCTGGACTATAAGTCTACATCGTGATTTCCAAGATATAAGAGCTTTTCGTAAAATTTCAAGGGGTATTGCTTTCCATTCCTCTTCCACTACTTTCCAGAGTCCATCCATCGTGGTGGGTATGCGTATAGAAAGAGCTCTTTTTAACAGACCAAAGGCACAATAGTCCATAAGTGAAACGTCAGGGGACTTTACAGGAATATGTTGAATAGGTATAGATGCAACACTTGTATTAGTCTTCATTTTTTCAAGGAATGCAGTGGTAGTTTTCGAAGTATGACTTGTAGCTTTGTCTTGCTGGTTTCACTCTTTGAAAGTCTTTGGGATAAAGAAGTGGAATTTCTTCTGTAAATATTGGACGTAAAACCTTCTCCTGATAGTATGAAGAGTTTATTTTAAAAAATTTTTCTACTATTTTTATTTTTAATTTCCCGTTGTAGGAGAAACCTGCGACTACCATATACCCCTTACTGAAACTTTCTTTACATTGACGGAACCAGGTTTTGTACATTTTTTCTCCTCGTTTCCTATAGTAAATAGACCTTTTCTTGTTGCATTCATTTAGGTGGACTCATGCTTCATCAAGGGTCACAATTTATTTCCATTTATCTTCTTCTAAATGGCTTTCTTACTGGATTTTACAAAATGTTTTGCGTTGAGCCACATGTCTCGGCAAAAGCTTTTGAACATTATGTTTTTTAGCTTTTTTAAGCTGTAAATCTTGATTTACTATTTTATTTATTGTTGATACAGATGTACCTAAAGACTTTGCAGTTGATTTCTGTGTTGATGGATTTTCTCTTGTTACCAGCGCTTTCACTTTAGGAACATTTGAAACAGTACGTACTTTTTTCGGATATTCGTTTGGAGTCTTCTTTCCATGTAGAAATAATGATTGACGGTTTTACCTGTCCGATTAATAATATTGCTTATTTTGCACTTAGAAATTTTAATACCATGCATTTTACAACGTTTTTAAATCCTGGAATAAGAACATTTATCTTCGGAAAGCGCAAAAACATACCCCTCAATACACAGCTTGTTTACATGCGACATTTTGAACGAAAAATAAATTTAAAAGTAGCAGACGATATTTCTCATTCCAAATAATAAACTGTTGTTAAAAATTTTTATTTCAAAACATTTACTTTTTTAAAATTCTTAATCGAAATCGTTCTAAAAATGTGTTAATACCCTCTGTATTTAATATTTATAAATCAACCTTGTTCGTAACGTTATTTCAATTTTAATGCTATAAATATATTCCTCATTTCATAATAAACAAAGTCAGTTATACAATGTTATATATGATTTTTAACGAATCAATGATATGTGTTTCATTTATACTGGACATGATTTTTTTTTATCTCTAGATAAGCATACAATTTTTTATAATGTATCCTTAATTAAATTACAGTTTATAATTTTACAAATTTATTTAACAAATTTAACAAACATAATTTTCCAAATCATTAAAGAGTTTTAAAGTAGTTAAAAAATTACCGCATATAAGTCTTATAATATTTAAATTAATTAAATTAGAATCTGAACACATTAAAAGGTTTTTTCTGAGCAATTTATTGAAGACTTTAGAAATTACATTTAACATTATTTTTTTATAAACGTTGATGAATTTTTAAAGAATATTTGAGATTACAGCGCTTACATTTGTTAAAGGAATTTTAAAGAAATTTATTATTTTAGTCTGCATGTTAAAAATAATCAACAATGTAATTGAGGATAATTCATAGTTTTCGCTTATAAATAAATCCCTCTGTACACTATTTAAAAATATTAATTATTTTAAATGCTTCATTTCACAAGAAGTTTCATTTCGTGAAGAAAATTCTAAAATCTCTACATATCTCATCTTTTAGATAACGGAGATTCCACGTTTCGAAATAATATCGCTTACGAAAATGGCATCTCCTGGTAGGAAATTAATTTCCATCAAAACGTGCACAACTTGCACAAGGAAGACGAAAGTGAGCATTTTAAAAATTTGACGAAGGATTTTGTGCCAAAGCGTTTCACGAAACCTGCTCATTATACGTATTGTTTTATGAGTCGGGGCGGGAGAGTTTTGAGGAGAGCAAACAACTAATTGCAGTTTTTGGAACTTAACTCTTCATAATAATATCTTATCACGCGAGACACACAGCTAGCACAAAGCTGCTTCCGAAAGTTCTAACTCTTAAAAATGGCGCAGGAAATTTTCCACAAATGAAGAGTATCGCACACACACTCACATCACTTACTCGGCACTTTAAAATTAAAAACTTCAGGAAATGAGCACCAAAGTCTTCGTTGTAATTACAAGTGTAATATCTCCAGAGATTACGAAATCTAAACAAGGAAAATCGCTTAAACCATTCTCGCTTCTCCCGGCACTTTAAGTCACGACATATAGCCGATTCTGATAGTTCGTACAAACATTATACATCGGTAAATAGATTACGTTAATTTGGGATTGCTTATTAAAGCGATGGTAAATGTATACATTTACATAATAATGCATCAAATATTTTTGTAAGTATAAAATGGGAATAATTTAAAACAATTTTCAAAAAATTCGTATTCTCAAAAAGCTGTTTTTGAATTAATTCTTATTTCTTTAAAAAAAGTTTGATAAAATAAACATTTAATGCAATTGATTTGAAACACTTCAATGTAGCAATATGAATTTCTTTCAGAATTTTAGCAGTTACTGGTCACTTAGTAACAAAAAATAGCTATTAATGTTTAATTGACAGAAAATTAGGAATTACTGAAGGCATTCTTATGCATTTCATCTTTCGCCTCAATACAGGGTAACTAAAATATAAAATATTAGTGATTTATACATTTACATTTATCAATGCAGAATTTATTATTAATATTACAATTAAAATCAGAAAATAAATTTAAGGATAAATTCTACAATTGAAGTGAAATTCAGGAAACATTATCAGAAAACTATGTAAGAAAAATTATTTTAAGAAATATTAGGGGGATATTTTTATGAGTGATAATGAGAAATTTAAATAACAAGCAAACTTGTAGTGGATAAACAAAGGGGAAGTCATTTTTACACTTAAAGTATTTTCATTATTTGAAATCTATTTAGTATTCTCAAAATATTACTGGTGATATGTTTTGTACAACCATCATGTATTCTCTAAGAAATGCAGGTGCGAAAAATATGAATAATTATACCAAATATATATCGAGTGCATAAAAACAACCAAAAATGTCCAGTAGATAGGCTTTTGACATTTTTGTTTGTAGGTTGCAAGCTTTTAAAAAACCTTAAATATCATGTGAGTAATTAATTTAGATATTGCATGAAGAATTTCTTTAATTTTAAATGTTACACACATTTTTAAAAGTTTTTGAATAAGAAAATTAAATTAAACTAAGTTTTCTATTAATAGTTATTGTACCCCTAGTACAAAACTTAACACCTCATTTATACTATTTTAATTAAAATATAGAATCACAAATAAAGCATTAGAATTTTATGACCACAATTTAGGAAATTGATAAATTTAAATGTAGAGCATAGAACTCTAATCACATTAACTTAACAAGATAGCATCTTGGCAAGGCGAGTAATTATTATAACATTTTGAGAATAAGTGTTATTTAAAAACCAAATGGTAATTAAATTGAATAAATGTTAATATTTATAACCTAACATTCAAATTTAGAAATAAGTAAAATGTAATTTAACAGAAATGTTTTTAAAGTATTATAAAAAGTGTCAAACTATCATTGACTGTTCTTATATCGAAATTTCGCTTTAATTTGATCAATATAATATTACTATAGTATAATATAATTGTAACCAGATGAATAAAATTTTATGAATTTATATTGTTAAATACATTTTAAAGTTAGATATGTCTTTGAATCTATCTTACAAATGAAATTGACGATTAAAATTTTCTGAAATGGTATCATATGCTCTATTAAATATATTTATTCAGTATATATTATTTATTAATACAAAATTTTCTAAGAAAAAGATTTTTTGTTACTTGCATAATTTTAAATGACTATTTAGTAGGAAAAGTGACACATTTCTCTTACACATTCTCAAAACTATCTTTTTTTATTTTTATAAAATTCTGTTATAATGTTTGAAGATAAACACAGATTTTTTGTCAATTTTATAAACAAAAGTATAATGCAAATTTAGTGGTTTCATGAGTATATGATGTACAAATCAGGTAAATTGAATATGAGTTTTATATTGAGAAATTCCTAACATTGTGTTTCAATGACAGTTCAGTTTTAAGAATATATAAAATGTGCTATCACAAATTTCCTCCTTTCAATAGAACAGAAGAAGAACAAAAAAGATGAAAAATATTAAAATTATAACAAATAGGTTTCTTTCGAAACATATAACAATAATGTTTAAAACAAACATAAGTTTCTTTCAACTATTAAAAGAAACTATTGGTGGAATAGCAAAGTAGATACTTCATTACAAACTAACATATCGAAACAAAATTTTAAACTCATTAATGTGATTTTTATCCGGAAAATTATAGACTTTTAATAATGCTCTTCCTGTGATAAAAGATTGTGAAAAAGATTACGTTTACATTGTTTGTAAGCATTATAAGTTGTTTAAATAGGTTTGATTTCTTTCACTAAAAATTCATTGTTTAATTATATTTATGTGATGCTGAACTCACTGTGAACACTGAACAACATTTTCCAGATACATCAGTGATCACCAGCAAGATTCTTTGCACCTACCCCTGGGAAAGAGAAGCCCATTATAAGTTATATCAACCATACCCCATAGCTCAGCAAGTAAAAGTCATTCTATGGGATGGTAGCACCTGAGCGTTCACTCATTCTGTAAACCAAAGAAGCATTTCAGACGGATTACAGAGATACTAACCTGTATTTCAATTTTCGAACTTAATATTACTCGATTTTCTTAATTAAAGTTTGAGCAGATCCCAATAATTGGATATCTGATAAACCTGCAGTTTCTGTTTTGTACAACAGAAAAGGAACCGAGAGAGGAAATTTCCATTTGCAAGGGTGTGATCATAACTACTAAGGAATATACCATGTGATTCTTTAAACTTACATAAATCTCTAAATTATACATAAATTATTTGCCATATGTTGTCACCAGAAAAATTTCAACAGAAGAAAAATATATTGTCATTGAATGGAAAATATCTTACCACAATTGGGATAGATATCATAACGCAAATGTCTCCAGGAAGGAAATCACTATATTAGAATAAATAATGAAATTTCTTATAATTTCTAATCTTAAGGTTTTTCCAAAGGATTATCACTTGCTTTTTTTCAAGGAAAGAAGATTTTGTTTGAAAATAAAGTTGAAAGAATCAAAAAATAGTCGTATACTTTTCAATAAACAGCATCTGCCTGTGAGAGTTGTATGATTTATTTACTACCATAAATTATATTAATCAATTTCAATAAATGCAACATGTTTCGCAGAATCGGGTAGTCAATTTAAAGTTCAACTTTAAGAAAAGTTATGAATAATATTATAATATTCTTCCTAAATTCTGAGAAATACAAACTTTAGATTTTTAGAATCCTTTGTAAATATTTCTTTAGAAATTAAGAAATTTTCAAACAAAATAACATAACATTCAATTTTGTAATGTATTAGTTAAAAACGATACCTTAGCATAATATAAAGATTTGTTAATTAACAGGTAAGATTTGTTACTGATTGGTACAATGCATGGATGAGGGATAAAAAATATTAAAATTTTTTTATTTTTGTAAGCTTAAATAATGAATGTTTTAAATATCTTTTTAAAATTTTTTTCATCCATATCAATATCTCATGAAAATCCAAATTCAAAATGAAATATTATTTTTGTAAGTATTTTGCTTTCACAATTGTTATATGTAGCTTATTGTTACCAACTCGTATAAAAAGCAATGCAATTTATTCTTTTATTCAAATCTGTTTCTTTTGATGCAACTGATACAGTTCTACTTTTTCTAATCAGTGAGAAACATTACTAATCAATATTTATTGATAAAAACATTCATATCAATGAAATAAATGTCAAGTATAATTTTATATCAATACACATGGTGCCTTACTTCATTGTTCAAACCTTAAAAATGTTTCAATATGTTTTGTCTTTTACATATTGAAAGCGGTATCTATTTTAATATAATTTGAATGTTTTTGTTGCAGTAAATCACAATCTTTATTGATGATTTTGAATAAAATAGTATTTACGAAGTGATTTATAAAAACCATTTATTAATAAAAGGCCTATTGAGCTTAATGAATACAAAACGTCATTTCATTATTTTGTCTCCTTTTCAAGTTGTTTTTAATCTTTTTTAACGTATATCCTATATATATATATATATATATATATATATATATATATATATATATATATATATATATATATATATATATATATATATATATATATATATATATATATATATATATATATATATATATATATATATATATATATATATATATATATATATATATATATATATATATATATATATATATATATATATATATATATATATATATATATATATATATATATATATATATATATGTGTGTGTGTGTGTGTTTTCGAACTTTATACCACGAAATACAATACAATATGCTTTTGTATACACGAATAATTCTACATGAATACGCAAAACAGTGTTTTTAATTACAATCTCAAAATGATTTAAATTGTAGATAATCAAATTAGCATTATTTACTTTAAAAATTAGCAATTACTATATTTATATTTTTAATATTATTTTTCGCAATCATAGAACATGCTTCTCTTTATAGACAAAAAACACGGGCAAATAATTTTTTGTTTTATGGATACTTATTATTTTATAATATCTACCTAGTCTGTAAAATTATAAGCACTAAGTGATTCTGAATTGCAATTTTTAACATTTATTTAGTTTCAACTTTTTCAAGTATATATTTCTAAAATTTCAATTTTATCTTTTTCATAATAAAAATGCCTCCGGCAAACAAATTTATGTTATTTAAAATATACATTTTAGCACAAAATGAATTTCAAAAATAGAACAGATTTATTATAAACAGTATATAACCTAATTAATTTAATGATTAAAACAATTTTAAATACTGTCATTGAACAGGTATAAAAAAGCTAAAATTCTATTTGTATTTTTATTATGCTTTGTTTAGATTTATATCTGCAATGCGCATCATATTTTTACCAATTATTTAAAAATATCTATAAAATATTTTTTACATACTATGCGTGATATAATGAAAATTTCTCATCCTAATAATTATATAAGGACGATTAGAATATTTAGTTTTTTTAAAACAGTATGAACAAAAATAATTACCATATATATTACAATTATTTGTGTCCATTTGAAATGCATTAACTTTTCAAGTTTAAAATATATTATTGAATATATGATTATCTTCTGTTTCTTATATATATTCTTGCTAAATTACCCGTTATCTTTTTTTGTTTATTTTTTTTCTGAGTTTATTATAGGCATGGCAAATTACATTTCTGATCAATTTAATGGGAACAGACTACAATTTTGCATGTGAATAAACGAGTTTTAACTTTACCATAGAACTATAAATTAAAAAATAAATATATTTTATGTATGTATCTCAAGTTTTATTCTAAATTAGCAAGCAAAATTCTTTTATTGCGTGTATCGCATACCATTTTTTTGGAATAGACCAGTTAAACAGCTGAAGGATAATTTATTTCAACCATTACTTCCTCAAAATCTGCATCTTATTTACAAATTTTAGCATGAAAACCTATCATTAGCGAGAGTAATTTAAGAAAAATGAGTAGATACAGGGATTAATTTGTTAAAAAAGTGAGATATGAATTTACACCTAATTAAATTTTTATATCTCTAGTGAGCATTTTATTAAATATTTTACCCGTTTTGTTTAAAGTAGAATAGCGGAGAATAACCGGTATATGTCATAAACTTTTAAAAGCACAAATATGAGATTTTATTATCTATAAGAATTTTATTTTATCTTTATACAGTATTGCTTAAGAAATGACAAACATTTTAAACTTTTATAATTGATTAATTCTTATTACTCACTTCTTCCTTTTTTATATATTTTCTTTACTTCAAATCTATCTATCTATCTATCTTCTATATCTCTCTCTCTCTCTCTCTCTCTCTCTCTCTCTCTCTCTCTCTCTCTCTCTCTCTCTCTCTCTCTCTCTCTCTACTCTATCTATATATATATATATATATATATATATATATATATATATATATATATATATATATATATATATATAAATATATATATTGCATTTTTTGCTAATAATTATAGTTTGAATACATATTTACTTGATATCCAGTTAAATCTATGCGGAATGAATCATTAAATATTAAATATACATAGTTGCATTTTTATATTTTATAAAATGAAGTTATATATTAGGGCATTATGATTAGCCAGGAATATAGAAACTAAGTATGTAAATTAATTTATATAAGCATGTTTCACGCTTTAATTTCAAATATTTAGATATGACTCCTAAGGTTTCATTTTTTGACCCAAGAAGCAGAAATAAGTATATCTTGTCAATTCGTACTTTTAAGTGAAAATGTGCGAGGACTCTCGTAGTTTAGATGCAGAGAGCAATCAGTAGAGCTTCAGACTTTGCCTTGTTCCTCAGAAGTATTATTTCGATTAAGACCAATTTAAGTGATGCAGATATCATTAACTAGTAAGATGAATTTTCATGTGTTAGAGACGAAATCCCTACCATTTGATTGTGAGAACGCCATTCCCATTTTGATCTCATAAATGTAGCATTTTAGGTTTTTTTTTAAATAAATTACAATGGATACATATAAAGATCTTTCCTATTTATTTAAATGTTTTTAAATATTTGACTTTATATACTTTGATGTTTTAATTCTAGATATACAATCAGAATATATATATTGCCCCAGTTCTTACAATTTATATAGACTAATGTTTTTAACTATCTTTAATCTTTAAAATATCAAAATTTTTGAAGAAAAAATATTCTTATTTCTTTGATTTCGAGAAATTATCTGAATTGAATGTTTCCCGCTATAAGCACCAATAAAAACGAGTTGTTTTTCGTGTTTCATTTACCTTGATACTAATATTTCGTTATATCTTAGTAAAATGTTTTCCGAACTATATCTTAAGTATTTAAGATATTTTGATAATATTTTAAAATTTTACGTTGTCTCTGTATAAAATAAAACAATAAAATTTAAACTAAATATTTATAGATATTTATTAAGAAATATCAAAACATCTTTCAAAATATACTAGAAATGCACGCTAAGCATTTTTCTATATATATTATACAAAATATTCATGTTGTATGTTTTCATATTTTTAAGCTATATTGAAGCCAGTCAAAAATATTGCTTTCATTTTTCAGAGGTGATAAAGAAGGAAATATTGAACAAAGATGTTTCAAATAAGATTTGTTTTTATTTAGTACTTTCAAAGTTTCCAATGTTCTGTTATGTTATTGTTGTTATTAATCTCAGATGGTTCAATTCTAATATTGGACCAACTCCACAATTCCATAAACAGCTAGGAAGTCCAAAAATATAAGGGGCTTTGAAAATCCCTCATTCAAGTCAAAACTTAAGCAGATCAAGTTATGCTGAAGTAATACCTGATGTTCAGTTATTCCTTGACATATAATGAGGAACTGGTGTTTTTAATTTCAGAGATATATTTGATTTTAATTGCATTGTTGTAATTACAATTTTACTGGTAGGTTAAAATATTACTTCCTGTGATTTATATATCTATCTTATGCTAAACATAAAGAAGGATATCTCATTAAATATGTTCATTGATCTAGTTGGTAATCGATATCACATTTTGACCAGTACAAAAACATGAACTATGATTCTTATAGTATATTTTGTAAAGAAAAATTCGTTTTTTTTTATGTCTTTCTTTCTTTTCTAAAACAATGCATATTTTACATAATTTATTTCATTTTGAATAAGAGAGTTCTGATTATCTTGCTTTTCTACAAGCATCCCATAAATTCAACTTAGCCTTTAACATGGCAATAACAGAAACATTCTATGGTTATCTTATAAAGTGGTTATTTATCAAATACTTCCTCCTTGTTAAATAAAGGAAAGTTATCCCAGAGCATAACTAAATGTTTTAATAAATCTTGATATAATTAGCTCTACCAATGATTTGGAAAGAGAAACAATGAAGCACAAATCCATTGTATTAATCCTATTCACATTATATCATTATTCATCATATTGTGAACCTCAAATAATATGAATAGATAATATAACATAATTCAATCACTTAATATGAATAAAGCATTATCATCAATATTTTATAAAACATAAAATCCACATTTTCTTAGTTACTAATAAACTTGAATGAATTAAATGAATTATATTTTCACTGGAATAAGAATTACTCTTTCAAATGAAAGTATATCATAAATTTGAATAAATTATTGACCTTATTATTGATATTATTGACAGCAGGCACCTTGAAGAAAGGTATCAATACGGGATATGTCCACCGTGGAGTGTGATGCAACATTCCACACGTGTTATTATACTTTGCACAACATTATCCTGCAGCTGTTCAGGCAATTGATCCCATTCCTCTGGGAGTGCACAGAGGAGGGTGTTCTTATTTGTCGGAGGATATTTTCGACCAGAAACTTCCCTCCCCAAAGCATCTCACACATTTTCAATGGTGTTTAGATCTGGAGAACGTGATGGCCATACGAGACATTGAAAACTTTTGCTGTCTAGACAATCCTGAACAGCGAGTATTCGATGATATGTTACGTTGTCGTCCATAAAAACAAATTTATCACCGACAGCACCAAGGAAAAGACGAGCATGAGGAAGTAGAACTTCATTAATGTATCGTTGGCCCGTCATAGTCCCATTCGCAACCACATGTAGGGTCGTGCGGCCATTGATCATGATGCCGGCCCACAAGATGACACTGCATATCGGATATCCGTTCCTTTCCTGGATATTTTCTGGACGATAAGCAGTACACCCTCGCTCCAGATCAGTTGGCGTCTACAATCCGATGACAGACTGAACATACTCTCATCTGAGAATAGTACGCATGCCCAGTCTTGTTCATTAGTTTATTAATTAAAAAATGTTTATATGGAGTATCGAACCAAAGATATAAAAAAGACTTCGTGGTATGATCGATAAAGCGACAATCGTGCCACGAAGTCTTTTATATATCTTTGGTTCGATACTCCGTATAAACATCTTTTAATTAATAAACTAAAATTAATGCAATTAACATTTGTCTTAAATTCTATTAATATTTAAAAAAATAATTTCTGTCAGTAGTATTCGGAAAATAATTTATCTTCATACGGTAAAAATAAATTCTGTCTTTTCCTATAAATTTAATTAATATTCTAAAATTCTCAACATTTTAATTGAATTGAAGTTCTATTTCTTTTTAAAATAAAACTCTAGGTGTAAATTTTAAATAAGGAAAAACATTTTCGATTAAAAATTAAATTATATTACTTTAAAAAAATTAATTTGTATTATTATACACTTAAAAGTTCATTATAATCCTTAAATTTAAAAGTTTTTTTTTGCTTAAATTAACCTAAATTTATTTCAGAATGTCATTGTTTTAATATTTTAACAAAGTAAAATAAAATATCTTGAAGAATAACAATAAATTTTCATGTTCAAAGATGGGTTCAATTGTTGGTTAAAATGTTTTTCATGAAGGTATTTATTTCACTTTATTTTAGTAACTTTTTGAATTCATTGATGCAATATTAACTTTTATTAACTAAAAATAATTCATTAAATTGGATTCCATTAAACTTTCATAGGACTGGATATTCATAGAACTGGACTCATAAGACTGGATTCTCAAATTGGGCAATTGGAAACTTCCATATTTATTACGACAGTAACCCATAATTGTGTAAAATATGATTTCAAATTCAAATTACTCAAATTGCTAAAAAGAGCAACAATCATTTTTAACTCTTCGAAATTCCTACAAGCCTATTGTATCCTTCTCTTAACCTCATTAAATCTTCAAGCTTCATTATATAAACCAAAATGATATTTGAAAGCATTACTTAACCAAATCGAAAGGTTGTGCTATATGTGAAGGTGTACAATAAAATCAAAAGCTATTTCAGCTGATCCAGTAAATGTGACTGACCAAATAAACTAAATATTCAATTTTTTTTTAAATTGAACATGATAAATACAGAATTAAAGATAATAAAAGTTGCAAAAAATAAAAAATAAAATAATAATTCCCCAATTAAATTGAAGAAAAGTTTAAGTAAGCTAATAAAAAATAGAATACATTTTAAAACATCGTATTATTTCAATTAAATTTTAAATATTCTTATAATGGATTTTTTTAAATAACGAATTTATAATTTGGATTAATATATGTAAATATATTCAATATGTGTTTTGTAAATAAAAGAAAGGACCTAAACGAACATGAACTAAAATCTTATCAGACATATAGAACAACTACAAAACAAAAATTTTCATGAAATATTTAAAGTAATATTGTAATTGAAAACAGTATTATGTAAATGATCACAATTAATTTATAATCTGGTAACATATTTTAGCACTTTACTTTTTTAGAGAGGAATCAAAATGGCATATTGTGAATTATTTAAAAGATATTAATTTTTTTACAGTTATATGCATGTGTTATTTATGTAAACTTCATATTTTCTACTTTTATAATTTTAAAAATAATTTTTATTTTAGTAATTTATATAAAATTTCCATTAGATAAATGTATAATGTTTATAATTTCTAGATAATGCCTTTTTTATATAATCATTTCATTTATTATTTATTTATCAAGAAATAAAATTCACACACACAAAAACATGAATAAATATATTTTAAAACATTAAATTTTAATTGATTTAAAATGCAGAAAAAATGAACTTACTCTCAATCCATGAATCTGACGTTATAGATTTTGAAAGTTTACAAAATTATTTAATAAGGTGAGTAAAATATAAATTTAATTAACATTTTTGAGATAATTTTTCATTTTAATTAAAATACCTGTGCAATAAGATACATAAAAAGAAATTTACCAGCATATGTAAGATTATTTTTAGAATCAACAATCCTTCTTTTGTGTTGATAAGATTATTTATTTGTAATTAATAGTATAAGAAATTCATTTTTATTTCAAAATATTTTTAATTTTCTTTGAATACAATTTATTTAAGCTTATAAAAAGTGTGTAAAAGTGTAAAAGGAAAAGAAAAATGTGAATCATCTATAAAATTAATCTACCCATTTATTTAATAATTCAGAGTTTAGTATATTTGAATTTAATTATTAAATAAGGTCATGATTTTGTATATAAAATGTAATAATTAATCAATTTATTTAAAACGAATTTTATCTATACTGTCAAAAACCATTGAAACCTTCCTCTTTTATATGTTTTAATTTACAAAATATTTTAATCTCATAAAAGTAAATGTAATATAATGTTAAGTATTAAATATTTTTTCAGTATTTTTAAGCATACATTTGGAAAAATTAAGGATATTTACTAATCAGAATTTTTTACTTATTCCCAACAATCTATTTTTAAACTATCTTTACTAATTTTTATATTTTTAATATTATTTTTATTTATAACTTTACATGCATTCAAGGTGATAAAAAAATCTTAAATATAAGACACCAACAAAATTATTTTACGTAATTTAAGAAACGGACAGGAATAATTTTAAATTTATTATTTTATAAAACATATGAATTAATTCAGTCAATTAGCTATGGTAAAATTTTCAGTATTTAATATAAAAATTTTTAATAGATCTTTATATACATTAACACACACATCTACACAATATTATAGGAAACTATACTATCTACATACTTTTTTACACTTATTTACATACTATCTACATAATTTACAACTGTCTACAAAATTTAACTAGAATATACACCATATTTTGTAGATTTCAGATATCTGCTAGACTTAACTTGGAAAATTTCTCTGCCTTAAATAGATAATTCTTCTATATATCCAAGCTTTACTCAAAAGTACGGCACAATAAATACATCTCCGAAAGAAAGAGCTGCCAGCGGAATCTCAACCTGATCTCGTGGCTCTCCAAAAGGAAAACAACATCTTTTACGCGAAGTGAAGAAGAACTAGAGAATAGCGTGGCTTCAGTTTGCACAGAAAAATATATTCATTACCTCTAAACCTTGACAAATGAGGGAGAAAGTTTCTCCCTTCCTTTTCGATACAATCCAAAGGGGCGTGCTAAATCTGAATTCTCGGGATCACTTCACCCTAATGGAAAAAGGTTTCAAGAGGATTTGGGGTTCTGATATTGTAAAATATCGCCAAGGAGTTCGCGGTTCGCTCACACTAAGTGTGGTGGAAGACCCACGCGACTTTGGCGGAAAATGAGAGCTCTTTAACTTCCAAGTAGTGGAATTGGAGTGGATATTCTGATCGGAATATGTGAGGATATCAAGTGATTCGCGACCTGAAATAGTTGGATAAGAAGGATATTTCAAGAAACAGCCTTGTTCTTGGAAAAGATAAAAAATATACAGATGTACTAACATTCTTGTTTTAAAAATGAGTTTACATTATTTTGTATTTCGATTTTGCTACAAAATATTTAACTTCAAAAACTCCTTCAACATTTTTATATCAAAATTTAAAACAATTAAGTAACAATCAAGAATTTATTTTGTGCAATTTAAGTGACTTACATATATTGTAATATATAACATGACTTTTAAGAAAAGAAATATGTCAAATGACTTAAAAAATGTTTGATTATTTTTCTTTTAAATTTTATGAAAGTTTATATACAAATATCTAATGTTAAAAAACTAATTAAACATGCTTATTTAATTATTCATTTGATTTTATGACAGATATATATTAAAGAATATTGCTTTAGTTTTGATTACAAAGTACAGTTCATAAATTAAATAAATTATTTTACTGATTGCTAAATTATTTCTTAAAATGTTTATTGTTACAATAAAATTAATACTATATATCAACTGAAAAAAATTCAATTTAATCAGTTTATATCTTTGTTTTTAAGGAATTTCTAAAATCTTAACCGATTTACTTGCTTTCCTTTTACTTATATTAAGATTTGCTGTTCAAGCCTAACATCTAAGCAATATATGGAATTTTTAGACACTACTCAAAGTGATTTAAATCTTATTGCTATCTTCTAAAATATTGATTTTCAAATGAGTTGGAAAAATATGTTTTTACAGCTCTATTTAAATGAAACATCCGATTTTAAAACGAAAGCAATTCTTTAATTTAATGCCTCAAGTCGATGGTTTTGCATAATTGTTAAGTGTTGTTTGTGTAAAGGCAGAATATGTCAATGCGTTGCAGTCTTTGAATGTCATTCATTCAAATCCCCAATCAAAAAATTCAAACAAAATTATTGTTTATAAAATGTACTTTTGGTTTTAATCTATGATAAATTCAGAAATGTCAGTTACAAAAATATGCGAATTTGAAATTGTGTTTGAGACACAATTATTCTGAGCTGGTGTTATAAAGAAGTGAGATCGAAAAAAATTCCTAATATGAAAGGAAAATTTTATATTGAAGTCAGAAAGCTTCTAAACCTTAAATATAGCGATTCATTTAAAAAAGTCAAATTTTGATAAAATAATTTTGATACAGTAATTTTATTTCTTTGAAACAAAAGCACAGGGGTGTAATATTGTACAGATAATAATACAGGGGTACCATTAGATTTCAGCTCAGTGACAAGTTATCTTCTATGATTCCGCTGCTATAAATGTATTTCAACTTAAACACAAGCCTTGCATTCATTGCATTTGTTTTTACTTAAAAGAAATTAGTAGTCATTCCTATTAATTTCGCTAATTTTGAAATTATATAATATTATAGTTATATAAATAGGCTAATATAACATTTAGGTTATATGCATGATAATGCAATTTATAAAATGACACACTTTTCTCATCGCATAAAACATATTTTTATGAGTTGATTGTGCAAAAAATTAGAACGTTTTCTCAAGAATCAGGCATGAAATAAAATTTTACTGAGTCTTTTTTGAACTAATTTAAATCTAAGAATATTTTTCTTCCGATGTCGATAATTATATTATGAATTATAATGGTTTGTTATTATATGCTGCCAAGGAGGCAGCAGAATAAATAGAATAGCTACCTCAGGCCTTCGAAATAACCTTTTGTGGTTTCGATTCCATCAGATTTACATGTTAGTATGTTAATTTGAATTCATTTTAAATTGCAGGTGAGGGTCCACTAAAACCTCGTAAGAAAACATTTTGAGCCCAGATTGACAAACAATTAAAATCTAATTTCTAGAGAAGTAAAACCTTGTTGAGTTCACAAAATGGCTGTACCAGCATTATGAATAACCTAAGTGATGAAAATTTTTATTGTGTTATTTCTTTAACAACGGCCTAATTTTGTGTTTCCAAAATTAAGAAAAAATATGTATGGTATATAATTACTTGAATTGAAGAAGAATGAAAAATACGCCACTTTAATATAACCAATAGTCCGTGATACATATGTTGATGCATTCCTTTAAACTTCCTCAATACTGTATCATCTACAACTTATTAAAATACGTTGCAGATGATACAGTATTGTTCGACATATTTTAAGTTTCTTTCTATTCCTCTATGAAACGATTTTTTCAGAATGTTTGAATTAAATTGCCTTTATTCATGTATAATTCATTATATAACTACTAATATATAGCTCTGTGTGTTCCATTCATGTAAAAATATTCATAGCACTGTCTATAGTAATACGCGTTTTAATGTAGGAAGTCCCGAATTCAATATCACTCGTTTAACAAAGAAAGATAGACTTTGAACATTTTATTTCAGCATAAGCATTCATTGGTATAGATACTTAGGAATTTTCCTAATTTTTTCTACAAAGATAATTGAATTTATCTATTATCTATCCACAGAAATGTTTAAGAAAGGAAATAATGGTGTATGTACAAATTATTCACAGCAACAACTGATTGTCAAACTGTCTGTTACATGATGTCAAAGTTATAAAGGGATTTAATAATAATATGAGGACATGCTTATTTTGATATGATTCGGTTTTATTGCTTAACGTTTTATTCCTTTGGATTACGTTGATTCTTGTTTCACTTTTATTTATTATTGTTCTTCTGAATTGTTTTATATTCTCTTGAGTTATTTATGAGAAATTCAATGTATTCAATATTGATTGCAAATACTATAATATAAAGTAATATAGCATCATTTTATGTATTATATATTATCTTTATATAAGTCTCACTCTTTGAGAATGTGAAATCATCTAAAATTACATTAGCATACATTATGTCATTAAATGGCGCCCACCCTGTCTAGTTGTCAGAGTACCTGACTGCGGATTAGGAAGCCCTAGGTTCGAATCCCAGTTCGGGCATGGATGTACTTTCTCTCTCTATCTATCCTATATTTGTCCTTTCTTTGCATGAAAGGGTTGTGAATGGTTACCTACCCTATAAACGGGTATGTATAGCATGTGTGTACGGAGGAATTCGGACTCCACACCAAAATATTGGGTTAGTTTGAAAAGTAAAGCAGCGCACCCCGTAATGCCAGCCTAGCCGGCATAAGACAACAACATGTCATTAAGTTATACATTTATATGTGTTAAGGGAAACTGAACATAGTTAGCTGAAAACTAAATGTAAAAAAGCAAAATTTGAAATAAATAAGTTTATATATATTTCAAATTTTGAAACATCTCAAATTTTTAAAAGGGAGGGGTGATTTGTATATAAATCATTAAATAAAAATTAACAATTAGAAGTGTGATTTGTAGATGCCATATTTCACAACGTATAATTAAAATGCGCTTTCTTAAATGTAATTTTGAAATTATCCTCTAAGAGAAACATCCATAAACATTTAATTTGTTTGATATTTTTCATTATATATTTGCAAAATGATATACATGTGAATGATAATTCAAATTCATTTTCCTATCCAAAAATGTGTGACTGCAATTATTTTTGTTCTTAATTTTTAACTGCATATTTTGAATTAAAGTAATTTACAATGCATTTTATACATCATTTTTATTTGCACGTTTGTGAAATATACAATAAGTTTTATTTCAACTTCTCATAACAAGTTAGTTTATCAAATTTAATTTATTTTCCAAGTATTTTTAATTATTTTTATGATTTTTTTTATTTACACCCGCTCTTCAAGTTTTATTAATTATCTTTTTTTAATTATATATTAAATCAAATATTTTACACACATTATACCAGTCGGAGAATAACCATGTTTTATAATTTCTTTTGAAAAAAATTTTGTTTCCATTTTTACTTTTTTATATTTTTTGTTAGCATTTTAACACAAAAATATTTTTCATTAATCTGAAGGCATTTAAAACAGTTACAGTTATTTGCATATAGTTCATTGAATTCCTTAGAATCTTTCATCAAATGAATTTTGAACGTGTTTCTTCTTGCCACCTGTTTCTTTGTTGAAAAGGGGCACATTTTTATTCCTCTTCTTTTATTTTTTTATAATTTTCTAATTTTTAATATCAATTTTTAATTTAATATTACTACACTTGCTCACAAAAGTAAGTATGCAACTCATAGCTTAAGTGAAAAAGATCTAGTTCTTAAATAAATATAAGAAAAATATTATTTTCGAGAGTGTTGCTTATAGCTTCTGATTCAAGTCATAAAGTAATAAAAAATAAACCAAATCATTATATTTTAAAAAAACTTTAAGAGTAATTTTGTTAACAACCAGTAGAAATTGAAATCACAAAAGTAGGTATGCACTCTGAATTTTTTACTGTTAAATAGTCTGAATAAAAATTTTCGAGTGATTTTTCGTATTTAAGTGATAAGTTTAGAAGTTCTGCTACAAAGCTTGTAAGTTTGAGCTTTAAGTACATCAACAATTCATCAATGCCGCCACGTGGAAAAGCATTATCAAAAGATCTAAAGGATGCAATAATAAAGCTCTATAAGGAAAGCAAGTCCCAAAGACAAATAGATAAAATTATAGTCAAAAGTATTGCAACAGTGCAAAAATCATTGAAAAGTTCCTGGCTGAGAGAAATACTCTGAACAAGTCAAGAACAGGACGATTTCCCATTTTCATGGATCGAGAAAGGCGAAATATTGTTTGAAATATGAAAAAAATTCGAAGATTAGCGCACCAAAATTCACAACTGATGTGAAATAAAATTTTGCGAAGTCATGCAATCCTGAAATAATTCGCCGTGTGTTACGGAAGGCAGGATACCATGGTAGAAATATGCGAAGAAAACCATTTGTTAGCAAAGTGAATCGCAAAAAGAGAATAGATTTTGCATAAGAAAATGTAAAGCAGGACAGAAATTTTTGGAATTCTGTGATTTTTTCGGATGAAAGTAAATTTAACATCCACGGGTTAGATGGACACCAAAAAGTTTGAAGGAAAGCAAATGCAACTCTAGAACCAAAGAACATGAGAGGAACTGTTAAACATGGTGGTGGTTCGATTATAGTTTGGGGTTGCATGGCAGCAACTGGAGTAAGAAGTTTAGTTATAATCGACTTAATAATGAATGAATATAGCTATTTGAATGTTTTAAAGAATAATCTAAGCTAAAATGCTTCAAAATCGGGACTCAGTGGATCCTTCACTTTCCAACAAGATAATGATTCTAAACATTCTGCTCGGATTGTTTGGGAATGGCTGCTATATAACGTGCGAAAGCAGCTAAAAACCCCACTGCAGTCACCTGATCTTAATCCCATTGAACACTTGTGGGATTATCTCGATCGCCAAATTAGAAAGCAAGAGTAATACTGATCTAAAAAAGTCCTTTTGGAGGAGTGGCAGAAAATACCATCCTTCTGTCACTTAAAATTTATTAAAACCAGTGCCATATAGATTGGGAGCTGTTACAGAGGCCAAAGGCTATCCAAAAAATTACTAATTTTTTTTTTCAAAAATTGTCAAATTTGCAATATTAATGTATTTGTTTTAGTTTGCATACTTACTTTTATGATGTAAATTACATCCTATTTTAAGTTAAGGTCATCTTGCTAATTAAATATTTGTATTTTTTAAATATTTTTCATTTTTTAATTAAGCTTCATTTTGCTGTAATCGAAATAAATTGTTAATTTGAAAACTCTAATATTGTAGGTCTGTTTTTTTCATACATCTTCATATACACTCTGCATACTTAATTTTGTGACTAAGTTTATATACACATGTGCATATACGCAATTAAAGTTAATATATATTATTGGAAAATGAAGTAAAATTTTAGTAATTATCAATAAAAGTTTTAGTTTTTTTTCTACTGAATAAAAATATTAAATAATCAGAGACAGTATAACAATAGAATATTTCTTAAATTACAAAACGTTTTCATTGAGAGAAAAAGTTGTACACAAATATGTACATATACGTTTGTTATTTATTACACGATAATTTTATTGAATATTTATGAGCAACGGATAGTAACAAGCTAAAGTTTTGACACAATTTGTTTTCTGTTGACTCTTCGTATAGGCAATGATATAATTTTTAATGATGTAGTTACTTTATTAATGACATAATTAATTGTAGTCTCCCTATTCGATACTCAGCTGATAAAATGGGAAAACTTCTGTTTAAAAATATGATAATATTAAATTATTTATTAATGCTCTTAAATATAAATGACTTAAATAATATCAAAAATACTTATATGCTTATTTATTGACTTCTGCAAGAAACTAAATCTACATATCCTTTTGGTCAGCCATCTTTAATCATTAAAGAATATGAGCAAAAATTTCAGATTTTGCTAACACTAGCAAGTTTTGGATTTCAAAGTCAATTGTTGACAATATAGTAAATGTGTGCTTCATCTTCCAAAAATTTTACCCCCTTCCCTAAAACAAAGAATGATCAAGAACCTTAATCTGAAGGAAGTTGCTTGAAAAATTATGAAAGAAGATAGTTATGATTCATAAAATTATTTTTAATTTCATATTTTTATGCATAGCTTTAATATATTTGATTAAATTTTATTTAAAATAGATTGTATTCAATTATTAATGATCATGGAGATAGAAATAATGCGAGAAATAATTTTTAATGAGAAATAATTTTAAATAATTTTAATTTTAAAGAGGAAAAAAATAAATACAAATAATGAACTTTTAAGGTGAATAAATGTTATGTATACATTTTCTAATATCTAAAGAACAATTTTGAAACACAATTTTGATTTATATTTTATTGATTATCTGTCCCAATATTTTTTAAAGTCAAATGTTAAAACTTTTATCTTGAATATTAAAGAAAGATTTTCCAATGGAGAGAATTATTAATATAGTTTTAAATTCTGTGTTTAAAGCATTAATAAATTTGCTTATTTGTATTCGATTCCTTATATAATAATGCATCATGTAAATAAAAATATATCGTGTAATTGCAGCAGAATATTTGTCCCAAATATATTTTAATAAATGCTTATATTTTAAAGCATATTAGAATGTTTGACAAACTATACCTCTTCAGTTGAAAGTAAAATTTTTACATAACATTTGATTCAAGAATGTTCTTGTAAGTTTATATTTTACTGAAAAAGTTTACTTACAATTAGTTTGTGTGTTTATAAATAATATTTGCATAATATTTGCAAAAATATTTGCATGATGTTATTTACACTACATAACAAATATTTCGGAAAACCTGATAACATAATTCTACTATATTCATCGTAAAAAAGAAAATCTATTAAATAAAAAAATTAAAAAATTAATATGATACAAAATATAAATTAAATGTATATTTATAAAGAGAAATTAAAAAACAGAAAAATAGTCAAAAATATTAATTGAATCTCATGAACTAATTATATCATATACTGTTTCCTCTAATAGTATATACATGCACACGCATATAATTTTATTGATTTTTTTTTCAAATGTTAGATCTAAATTCCTGTTTTGATATATCATAAGAAAACATATGTTCACTTGTGGCTTAAAGAAGAAGAAGAAGCAGTAAATAATTATATGTAATGATAAAAAAAAATTCAATAGTTTTTTGAGCAGCCAGAGTCATATATATGTACAAATGCTGCAATCTACAGGATATATTACCATTTTAATTATTCTTTAAAAAGTGAACATTTATTTATCTGAAAAATAAAGTACTAAAGATATGAGAATAAATGACAAACATTTTCTCTTCAACTTCTTGTTTAATCTAAAAGCGCTTGGGTCTTAGCAAAGCCAGATTATGCGAGACACATAACATTTCTTATTAACTACTCTGATACAAGTTTTTCACAGTATGTCAGAATATCAGGTATTTAAGACGTTTTCTAAACATGATCACATATCAGCAATTAAAATAAAATAAGTATATAGCTATATTATTCACTATCTACGAAACTGCTGGTGCTTGCTTACCTATTTATATGTGGAAATATACCAACTGTTTTACGTGGATCTGGTAGAACTTTTGAGAGACATTCCAAGATATTACAAACAGTGAAGTTATTTCTAGCACGAGATAGCTCATCCATTTTTGGCAAAAAATGTGCTATATTATTTATAGGCTCATTTTCTAAGCAGATAAAAATAATTATTTTGAAGTGTACGAAAATCTTTCGGAATATTTTTAATTAATATTTAATCAAGTTCTTGAGTTTTTTAATAAAGCAATGTTTAATTGAAACTTTAAGTTAAATAGATATCCATAAATTTTTATCTTAGATCACCTTTATTTTAGAGGGTATTTAATTCTAATTGATGATGCAATTTGTGTCATGTGATGTAACATTTTATTATCAAATCAAAATTACTAACGCTCCAGGATTATCATGTATCTCTTTCTTGGAGATAAAAATGTAAATGCTAAAGTTATTTTACTTATATGCACGGAAACTTTTAAAAAAGAAATTATAGGTATTTTCTATTTCTTGTAATTTTTCTTTGTTGAACACTAACAGCAATGGTTATCAAATAACTTATGTTTCATTAAATCATACTGAAAAACTATTTTAGTCAAAACTAAAAAATATTAGACTATAATAAACTAGCTAACATACAAAAATATATTTCATCTTATAAACACTAATTTTTGCCTTACGAAACTTGGATTTTTGTATCCTGAAGTGCATAATTTATAATTCAAATTCATATTAACAGATCATATAACTGAGTGACTGTAGCTCTAATATGTTTTGTACAAATATTGTATCATACCTTAGTACAGTATCAGACAAGTTACCAGTTCTTGGAAGTGTTTGATTAATAAATCTATATCAAAAATAATCTGTTGATAATATGTCATCTCAAATAATTTTTGTAAAAGAATTAATTGTTATATTTTCATAGTTTTGCACAATATTTTCACAAAAAGCGATATACAAATTTTGTAATATATATGAAAAAATGCATTTTTAAAATCTTAGAGAACATTGAATTTGATTCATAAAAGCGTTTGTGCAACCTATCTGACATTTAATATGTGTAACAAACTTAAAAATATCATCGTAAAATCAGATTTCGGAAATAATTGTTAAATAAACAAAAAAGTTTATTTCAGTAAGTGTTATCCCCCCACACACATTTATTTAAACGTAAATATCACAAAATCAATACTTATAATATTTTAAAATAATTCTCGATGGAATTTAATAAATTTGAAAACTGTATATTATTTTATTTACAATTTAATCTGTATATTAAATTAATAACTAAATAGTATTTAAATAGTTTAAATTTTACGTAATAAAAAGGCCTATTATTTTTGTTTCTTTTGCTATTCAATTATTCAAATGATTTGCAATATACTGTAGATTTGATACGAAATAGTAACTATGTAGTAATATTTGTGCTGCACTGCTATTTTGTACCAAATATTTAAGATTAAAATAAAATTTTATTTTTATTGTTTAGAGAAACAATCTAAATTGAAACCTCATTTAAAATTTTCACCTTGTCATAGGACCTTACTTTTAATAAGTTACCCTCCCCATTGATCTTCCACGATCAATATTCTCCACTTAAATTTTAAATACGAAAAAAAATTTTTAACAATTCACAATAGCACAAAGTTTGACGATCGATATGATTTTTGAGACAAAGAAATTCTAATTTCAAGGGTTCAAGAAATTATTGAACTAATCACTGCTGCCTCATTGTGCAAAATATTTCTGAGTCAAAGAACTCCAATACAAAATACATTTTATATCAGTGCAAGATAATGAAAGCAGACTATCCAATGATGAATGGCTTCGGCATCACTAATTACTTTTAAGGCTCATTTGAAAGTGGGAGAACTTTTGTGTCTCTATTAACGAGTATCTGATTGTTTTCCCATTAGTTCGGTTGAAATCATCTGGTAACGATTACACTCTGAATTAACTTGCCGATAGCAGGCTTTCTTTCTGTTCTCATAATTAATGATGTTGTACCCTATCTAATATTTTCGTTACAGGAGCACTTGCGACTTTTGTGATCCATAAAAATACAACAGGATGCGGGAGACATCTCCAGGAAACTACGTTAATTATGTGCCAAATACTATTAACTTACAAAACGAGAATTATGTTTCAGAAAGTTTTGAAGTTTAAAAAGCTGGACTTTTCCAAATGTTTAAAGAGTACTCGTCCCTGAAGTGTCTTGTTCGGAATAATTTTCTAGATTGTAATTATTATCCTTTAGAAACGCTGCTGTTTTAAGCTGACACACAAAATTATGGATATTTTCATTAAGTATAGAATAATAATATAATTATCACTTTGTATAAAAACTGAAATTACTTCGTTGTATTTTTATTTATAGTTAATAATATTACTTTTACATATACATTTACTTTTTATATATTACTTTGTTTGTAAAAAACACCTAATTTTAAATATATTGAATCTAATTCAATTATTAAGTATATTAAAAAATCCATTACATTTCTAAGATATAGGATTAGCTTTAAATACATGGTGATCAAATGACATTTTTAATAATTAAAGAACAAATAATAGACTCAATATTCTAAAACGATGCTTATAAAAGTGTCATTTAATAGGCTATAAGTCATAAAACAACAATTATATCTTCAGAATTATGTGACAATAGCTAAATTCGTTTTTAAATCCTGCGTAATTTGTATAAGAATTAAAAATAAATTATCATTTGAACTATTTAAGATAAAATAAATAAGATAGTGATTTTTAATTATGTAACGCCATTATGGAAAACATTTTAACGGAAAGGCAAGTAAATTCATTTTTATAGTTATATTAGGAACCAAATCCATTCAAAATACTCGGAATATTACTGTCATTAGAGAAAATTCATTGCATTCAACATTATTTTTCTTTGCAAATGTTTTCATTTTGTGACAAGTTTTGAAAATAGATGATTTAAATATTATTTGAGTTTACTCATTTTACTTACTTATTTTATTGATTGCGTCTTACTCTATACTTCACCTAATCTTTTCATTTCTTTTCATAGCAATGTCTAAATTTCTTGATAAAATTTAGTTTTAAGTCAAGTATTCGATAAATATTTTAATTTAACGAGGTCTCACTAATGACAAGAAAAAATCTCGTTTCGATGTTATATCATTAGAAAATTAATTTAGTATGAAACAAATGTGAATTGATTGTCAGAACACTTAATAATGAGATAACATTTTTCATTCCACTAATTGATAATTTTTTAGATTTTTAGAATTGGTTATATCAGTAAGACAATAGAAAATAAAAACAAAATAAATGATAATACACATCCCCGAGTATACTGGTGCTATATCAAATCCTTGAATTTATTCACCCCAGAAATGTTATAAAACAGCAATGAGTTTTCATAAAGGTCCTTCCTACATAATCTGAGACAAGATAAAATACAATCAAGAGAAACCTGTTCAATAAAGCACTTACAGCAGACTTTGTAGTGTTTAGAAACCTCAGAGAAAGATATAGATCGAAGGTGCCTACTGAGAAATATCTATACGACAGCAAATGAGAGCCAAAAATCTGCCTGGTCCACTGAAAAAGCGGATTTTGCATGTTGTGTAAATCGTAGGAAATAATCATTGATGAATTTCTTCGTTGCTGTGTCCCGATTATTTTTGATCTCCAAAACATGCCATCCAGTGACTTTTACGGGAAAAAAAGAACTATGAATCTGTAACTATAAATTAATTTTTAGGAACTAGTGGTTAGTCCATACTATAGCACCAGAGACACATAGTTTTTAATCTCATCTTGGAACAAAAATTTTGAAAAAATCTCTTTTCTACGAATTGTCGTTTCTGATAAATAATTTCCTTTAAGTTTTCTTTTCCTTTTACATTTTTTATGATTTTATTATTTTTATTTTTTTAATTTCTTTATATTTAGGGAATTTGATTCATCCTTAAAATGACGGATGCAGTCATTCTAAACAAAATAGGAACAATCCTTTGGTAAGAAAGAACTGTGGTACTGAATTCCAACTCCTATCATTCCAGTTCGTAAGAGCGTAGAAAGGAGAAAGTTTCTTTAAAAAGTTTTAGCCATGTTGCTCTGTAGTTAATTTTGTTTCATTTGAACAACTCTATTTATAAAGTTTTGTTTGTAGAAAGCAAAACTGAGCCAGTTCCATTGAGGATTTGTCGCAGTTGAAAAAACGAACATTTTTATCAGCCGAAGTAAAAAAGGAAAAATCTGAAAGAACTGCATGAAAAAATATTAAATAAGACAAAAGTTGCCAAAAATTATTGAATTTTAAAGAATAGATTCTCGATAAATTTAAAAACATTGAAAAAGGAAACATTAATTGAAAAGTCTCTCTTTCTCTCTCTCTCTTTTAAAAAAAAGTGTAGAGAAGCAAAACATCTTAAACTGGAAATAGGTTGACTTACTTGGCTGAGAAGAAAATAGAAGAATAAACATTTTTGTTGCTGGCAAAGTCATTAAAGCAAAATCCAATTGGTGTGCCATATATAAATCTGACATAAAATATTTCAAAGCATCACATAGTTGCGTCAAAAATGTAAAACCAGACATTGTTTGAGTTTTATAAAATAGAGTAGTAAAATTGGAAATAGTTATAAAATTGAATGGAATAAAGGCACTGGCATCATTACTTTCCGAATATATCCCCAAAAATGTTTTTAATATGGATTAAACAGGTTTATTTAAAATCTTACCTGAAAGAACACTTAATTTTAAAAGTGATAAATTTAATGCGGGTAGAAAAGCGAAGCAAAAAGAATTACAATGCTGCTTACATTAAATGAATGGGACAAAAATACTGCATCTGCTTTCACTAGAAATTATTTGTAGTCTAGATGTTTTAAAATGTTTAATAAAAACCAGATGTTGATTAAAGCTTGAATGACAGAGAGCAGTTGTGAAAATTGTCTTAGTGACTTAGATCGACGTTTTTATCGGATAATCATATACTTTTCTGATTGTGAATAACTGCACTATTCACGTTAAAGTCCCAGATCTTAAACTCATTCATGTGAAATTTCAGGCGTTAAATGTAACTTCTCTCTTAGAGCCTTAGGATGGGCATAATCAACAATTTCAAGATTACTTTGCAAAGAATGATAATGGGCTTGGAGTTAGAGCTGTATAATGAACTTGAGATTCTATGAGATATGCATTTGTTAATTAATATTTAAAATGATTTGGAGGAATCACAATAGTGAGTGTATTTCTACATTCAGGCTTTATTAAAGAAACCACCATATCTGAAGAAAGCCAAGGTAATTTATCTGTACACTTAAATGAAGATGTGTTACATGTACATGAACTCCGTCAAAGAACACTTTTGTTCTCAAAATATTTTTCAATTATTTCTTCAATATAGACCCTCCTGTTGATATGTATCGAAGAAGTATAGAATGCTAAAACAATTGAGAATATGATTAAAATGATAAAAACCTCTTAGATATCGAACAAGATGAAAATTATGTAGTGCAAAGATGTCTGAAAAATAAGTAAATGAATGCTTAACACGATTAGGAAATTTTTTGAGGGAAAAAGTAGAAAAAGAAACACTTTTGTATCTTAAAAAATACTAATATAGTCTTTTAAAAATGTAGCTTTTAAACAGAAAATGATAAATGATTACTTTGCCTGACTACATTAATAAAGTTAAATTAAATATAATTTTTAAGTATGGATCGTATTTTGCATGTTTCTCATAGTACATTATGAATAATACTTTATAATAGTACCTTATTTATAACGAAAAAGAAGTTTGATAAAAAAATCAGATTTTAATGACCTAATTCATTGTTTTTTATATTTTGCGAATTTTCTATTTGATGAACTTTTTTATTAGCTATTTTACCGGTTCTTACGAGTTTGTGAAAGCCACAGCCTCTTCTTCATTAGGTATGAATCATATATATAGTATGACGCGCATATCTACTACAATACCACATTTCGAATAATGTATCCCTGTATTAAGTAATTTAAACACAATTATTTGCATAATTAGTAAAACTCCTAGTGTTGTTGGTGTTACTAATGACACTTGGACAAGCCAAGCTCGCTATACCTTGGCTATGCGAATTTAAGTCAACTGGGAGCGTCCTTCGTTTAATCAGAGCACCATAAAGGTGAAAGTACGGCTTTTTGCTCTTCAAATCCTCTGATAGATGGCAGCACCAGAGGATCTACTCCCTAAATTTTGGCATTGATCTGAAGAAGGAGTAAATTTCTCCAGACCATTGCACCCATGGTAACTGCTCAACGACCGACCACAGGACTTTCGATTCTACAGATTTAACGAGCACGTATATCGCATGTATTCGGTGGGTCTTCGGCGGCATTGGGAATCGAACCATACCCTTCCAAATGGAAGGCCGATACCCTAACAACTAGGCTACCACGGCCCACTCCTAGTGTAATTAATTATAGTATCCCTGTATTAATTAAGCATTTATTCATAAATAATAATATGCCAAATAATAATAAAAAGTTTTAACTTTCAAACTAATATAAATTTCACATTATCTTATATGAATAAATGTAGAAAATTATGTACTGAATAGTTGTGTAAAAACTTAGTTTGATAATTTCAAAACAGAATAACTACCTTCGAAATATTTTAAGCTAAGTAATTTAAAGAAACTTAAACATATCATCTTGCCGGTAAGCATAATTTGGTATTTCCTTACATATCCAAGTATGGTTAAACTACATTTATGGTGCCAAAAGAACTAATTAGTACGTGCTTCTTTAGTTCTTTAATAAGGCTCTTTTGAATTATTATAATTTCTAATTGTCCAAAATTTATGCATTAAGGAAACCGTGCCAAACTCGTTAGAAGATATGTATTTTGTATCCAAAGATGAATTGGCATACATCCAAAGAAATTCGAAACATTCTCAGCAGTTAAACATAATTTATTATTGTTTCATTTACGTCTCACTTAACTGCTTCAAAATGAAGCTTAAAATAGCATCAAAATTTCACAGCTAAAAGAAAATATAATCAAAATTTTGCATTATAAAAGTTAATTTATTTCTTAGGTTTTTATTATTCTTAATATTAATGAATATTAAATTCCAACCAAAAATAAATTGCTGGATTTTCATTTTCCCTCTTTTTTCATGAAATTCTTCTAATTTCTGAATAAAAATAATTGAAAATATAAAATATTCAGTATTTACATAAAAGTGAATTTAATGTAAAAGTTTAAAGTAAATCGCGAAATGTATAAAATACAAATTTATTCAATTCGATTTGCATAATTATTACTTCACCATAGATGGTAACTAATAATTAATTCGATTCATCATAAATGGTAATTAAAAGTAAAGAAACTATTACAATCATGATCTCAAAATGTATTCCTTACAAACTTTTCATCATATAGTTGGTAATTTTACAGTCATATTAAAGTAAATGTATAAATTCAAATATAGTGTGAGATTCTTATAGCTTTTTTTAACTTATTTACATTTAAAAATTAAAATTAATATTTAAATTAAAGCATTGCGTGTGCTATCTATCGCATAGTACACGTTTTTTTTTTCTTAATTTAAACTAAGAAGTAAAATGAAGACAAATCTAAGATGCTTCAATTAAGAATATTTTACATGTGCTTTCTCACTTGTCATTGTTTCATATTTGTTAAATCATTGAAAATTGTAATGAAAAGTCCACAAATACTTTAATTTTCTTTATAATTTCAGCTATTGCAAAATAAAATTCAAACATTAAGAAAAATTTTGAAAAATAAAATATATTTTATGCGTACCATTTTTAGGGAGAATTTGTTCAATGATTTTTACATGTAACATAGTTAAGAAAACTTAATCTGTAAACAAATTCCAGTTTGAATTTCTGCTTATTCTCATACATTTTGCGCGCTTTGAATAAAAGGAAATTACTTGATATAACATGTATTTAAAATATACATACGAATTTAAGGCTTTCTAAAAAATTATTGCATAGGAGAAGTTTTATACTGCAAACATTTATTAGTAGTATTATAAGTATAACAAATAACTTGAAAGTATAACAAATGTAACAAGTGATTTAAAAGTATAATAATCTACAATCAAAAACGATTATTTTCATAGTTATATGCATATTTCCTTAAAATTCACCTAATGGCAATGATTTCAATAATATTATTGATTTCTCCAGAAACTTGACTCTTTTTTGAGTGTAATTCTTAATTATTCATATCTTCTAAATGTACTTTTATTCAATTATTTTGGTAACAGCAATTGTGGAAATTGAATATATATTTAATTGAATATTTGTGTTCCTGTTTACATTAAAAGTTGGAAAATATTTATTTAAGTAAGTATTCCTATCCAGCAATAATATTCATTTTTTTTACTTGTTAATGATGGTTTCAAAACAGGTAAATAAACTGTCATTTTAAAGCAAAATACGATAAGTAAAAGAAAATGTAACAAATGCCAGTGCGAAAGAATATTCCTTATACATGTATGAAAATCTGTGCTACATGATTTAAATATTCTCTATTTCAAATAAAATTTGTTACAATGAATCAAAGTATTTTCCTTCAAAGAATGCACTAAATTATTTAATAATTCATATATTAATTTTTCTTTAGTATCAGAATGGTAATTAACAAACAATTAACTGACAAAAAATTATATTAAAATATTCATATCAGTCCTAACAACTATAGATAAATTATGATAATTTAAGAGATAAATAATTTCAGGATAATTAATATATCAATAAAATAAATTTTCTTGTGTAATAAATTGTATGTAAAACAGAACATACTGTTTTATTTAACTTATTCTTTTACGCAAGGAATACAAACATAATTTGAGAGAAAATTTGATAAGCAATTGGAATAAATATTATCGATTAAAATATATGAAATAAATAAATACAGCACATCTGAAGTTAACTTTTAATTATAAAAAAATTAATTACTATCTGAATTTCCTCAAATATCATTGGGGAGTTTTAGTATTACTGAAATCAAAATTTCTCTTTGAGAGTGGGCTTTTTAAAACTAATTTATTCAATTCAGAAATATTTTTTCAACATTCGTACATTTTAAAAATTTAAAAAGAAAGTTAATTGTCTGAAGAAATTCAAGAATACAAGACGAAATACTTTTCTCAAAGTTTATTTTATAATTTTTTTTTATGTTTGAAATCATGTTTGCTCAAAATAAGCATAATATCAAATAACAATTAAAAAATTCAAGCAAACATTATTACAATACTTTATCAACTGCTGAGTCTCTTAAAATACAGAATTTCTAAATTATTTTAGTTTAGAAAAAATTAAATATGTCAAGTATTTTGAATTCAAAATGAGATTCATTTTTAATTTCAAAAGTAAAACAGATATTTAATTTATTCAATATTGAAATAATGCGCAAAACAAAATAACTGTAAGCATATATGCTTCAAACTCTAGCAAACAGATCTTCGAATTAAACACAGCCAATGCCATTTAAAGGGACCAAATGTCTGAGCATATTCATAGGTTCATCTCAGTACCCTGTGTTTGACAAGAGCAAACTGACTCCCAAGACTCTCATGAAGAACCGGCAACAACCACACCTGGTGACATAATGGAGCCAAAGCCAGCTTATTTGCAGAAATTGGCGAACGCAATACCATTCCGGGCAGTTCTCGCAATTGCTTCTCCCTCTGGCCCAAAGGAGCGCTTGTTGACATCAGAGGAGTAATTAGCTTTCAGGATGTCGAATAAACAAACTGGAGCGAGTGCAGGTGAGACTTAATAATGTGTGGTAGTATAAACAGTTTATCAAAAGGTTTTCATGACATATACTATTGACAGTGAAATTGTTAATTTTTGATTATGCAAATAGGATAACGTTAAAATGAAAATTTCAAAAACTGCATCTTTATTTGAAAATGTGGCACTTTGCACAATTGATTTTTAAAGAAACTGTTTTTTTAAATATTATTAGTTTTTATTTTATTTTTTTTGATTTTTAACTTTTTTTTATTTTTAGAATTGTTTTATTCATGATAATTGATACAGATGTTCACAATTCAAAATCCTGTATAATTAATGCGATTCTTATTTCTTCAAATAAATTTATTTCGGTATTTCATTTAAATCATTTTGCAAGGTAAAAAAAAATTATAAATTTTGCAATCATTAACTAAATATACATGGTTGAATATCTCAGTAAATAGTATTTTCTCTAAATTTGTTTACAGAATAATATTATATAAATTTTTATGGTGATTACATTAAATTATCTCTCGTTATTGAAGTACAGACTTTTAAATTTCATTTCAGTTTGTAAGATTAAAATTTATTTTATAAAAATATTTAAGCAATTGAATAAAACACATACAATAATGTCTTTTTCAAATAATTGAATTAAATTGTATTTGCCACCTCGCGTAATAAAATAACTATTGATGTAAGGCTGTTGTCATTCATTTTAATATTCCCAACATAAATTAATATTCAAGTAGTTTTTTTTATAGATAGTTGCCTATATTCACGTGTCAGAAGTTAAGAAATCCAGAAATCTCCCACGCACATACCACAAAACTGTCGATTGCTGAAAGTACAGAAGCGCAGCTTTCATCTCCCTCTGATCAACAGTCATTGAAGTTGAAGCCAAAGCTCTTTGTTCTCAAGAGCAATATACTTTCGTTATGACATACTGCAATTAAAAAGTATAAGTTATGATTTTAGGTAAATATTAATTAAAATATCAATATGCATGATATATGCATAGTTAAAATGCAATAATAAAATTAGTGATAGTTAGATCAAGTGATATGATGCAATTAAATAACAATGCATGACTTCTTGTACACGTATATTGTTATATCATTGGCAGCTCTTGGACGACATATTATTTTTGTAAAATGAAATGTAATTAAATTTCATCCAACTTATTTTGGATATATTTTTTAATCAATCAAGTTATTTTTTGAATAAAAATGAAAGCAGAAATATCGTACATTACAACACAAATATACATCAAGCAAGAAAAAATTTCAAGTAGTTGCAGATTTTTTAAATATTTTTAAATAAAATATTAAAAATCCTCCATTTTGATCCTATTTCGTCATTTAAACTCACGAACAATTATTATCTTTAAATATTTTGAAAATGTCACATTATTTCACTTTAAATCTTTGGGTAATATAGTAAGTTGAATATACATATTCTATTTATACCATTCAAACAAGATTTTTAATAACATTTTTATCACAAGTTAGCAATGGTGATTTCATTATTTTACAAAAATAAAAGTTAAGCATTTAAATTATAAAATTTAGATTTAGCTAAATTATTAGCTATAAATATGTTTTGATATTTTTAGTTTGATCATTTTCAAATATGACTTTGACTTACATAGGTCATGTAATATCTGTATCTTATAATAATCATATTTCCAAATCTCCATAGTCACGTCAAAAGCATAATATTATAATAAGATATAATTATTTTGTTTCACACTCATTATTATAAATAAAATTATTGTAAGTATAATTATTACAAAAGTTTTCAAATCATTAACTTTCAAAATGATTATTATAGTATCTAATAAAGAAGACACTTGTTAAGATAAACATTATTTCACACAAATTCTGGTTATAATCTTTAATTAGATATTTACAATAAGATAATTTATATGAATTGTTGCATATTATCATAAAACTGATTTTTTAATATTTTAAAATTAAGATTAAATTGATTAAATTCTTATTTTAATCCAGTTATTGAGCTCAATAATGCTCGCAAAACTTGTCTAGTAATCAGCGTGCCTGACAGCGGATAAGGAGGTCCTGGGTTCGAATCCCGGTTCGATCATGGATGTACTTTCTCCCTCTAACTATCCTGTCTTTATCCTTTCATGAGTATGAATGAGGTGTGAATGGTTGCTTATCCTATGAACGGGTACTAATGACATGTGTGTACTGAGAAGTCGGACTCCACACCAGAATATGGTTCAGTTAGAAAAGTGCAGTAGCGCACCTAGCTAGCCTAGCTAGCACACGACAACAACAACATCAACTCAATAATGTGTGTCTATTAATCATCCTTTTATTTTCTCATATAAAAAATCCATGGCATTTAGGCATAAAGATTTAAGGGCAATTAATGTTTTCTAGTAGTATATCCAATACACTCTAAAATAATAATTTTAATTGTTTAATTTTAATATTTATTTTATTTTATTTTAAAAGTCACTGGTTATAGAAATTTGTATGAAACTTCTAGTACAGTAAAACCAAATATTCAATAAAGCGTCTTTTTCTTAAGACAAAGATTTGAAAACATTTTTACCAAATTAGATTTTCTGAGTAAGATAATTTAATTATACGGGTAATCAAAGTAATACAATATATTCTGTTTACTATCCTTAGAATTGTTTGCTGATAATTTATGTTTTACAGAAATGTCTTATAACTTTAATTTTCCTATTAAAAATATTCTTTTATAATTTTTCATTGAAGAATTCTCAATGTAAGCACCCTCTTGAACGTGACTTTAAATTGATCGTCTTTTCGTTCATATTTGATGTCATAGCATATATTCCAGGTCAAAACAACTCATTTATTTTAAACATACAGAACAATTGTCTGGCACCAAATTTTTTATATATTTACTGAGATAATATTTTGATTTTATGTTAAAAGATGTATTATAATAATAAAAAAGAAATTTGAAAATTATTAAAGATAGGAAACTATTTAATTGAATATATAGAGACATATATTCTATCTTACAGCGAAAGCACTTTTTGATCAGTGTTTAAATGCATATTCTCTTAAAAGGAAGACATTTCAATTAATCATAAATCCTATAAGTAAAAATCAAACATAACGAACACAGTAGCTTACATCAACAGATATCTAACAGAGTAGAAAATAGAAAATCAAAATACATTAACCTTTCTTCATTAGTAACTATTTCAAAATGGATTCCTCTTTTCAAACAATCCAATCCGATTATTAGACAATAGTAAGCCTTATGAGACTTCAAGAGATAACAGTTTAGGTAAGACCGTATTTTGAAGATGACTTACACATATGTGTGAATACAAGTAGTGTTTTCAAAAGCAATTTCGAAATTTATTTCCCTCAGAAATTACATATAAATAAAGCAGAGCACCTGGGATATAAAATGCTATTTTTTTTACAAAAAAGAATAATATTTCATAATTGAAGGAAATAAGTATAATTAGTATATGGTAGTTAAAAATTATGATGAAAATTAGTCAGTAAAAAAACTTACATTAATAGCTAAAATCAACAAGATATCTAGGCTTTAAAAAAATTGAATCTAAAAAAGAAAATTTCATAAATTGAAATAATGATATCGGAAGGATAAAGCTGAATATTCAAGTCAATCTTCATGTTGTGGAAAACCACAAATTACTGAATATATTAATTACTGAACTGATTTAAAAGCACTTTAAATATTTCATAAAATATCATCGCCATAAGGCTAGATTTAATTTATAAATTCAAAACATAAATAAACGATTTCCTTTCATAAGCTCCTTACAATCATTAATGTCAAAAGTTAGTTCATTTTTCAAAACATGATTAGCATCTTGACAGGATAGGTTTTTTTCCCAATTGAACTTTACTTGAGGCAGCTTCTTACAAAGTATTTCAATATTTCAACCTTTTATCATTTTTCTCAGAGCGCAGAAAACACTCTCCGTCTTGGAAATTTTTCACAAACTTCAGACGACTCGTGCATTGTTCAATAATGCGACCTGCATCCCAAACCACGAACTCCACTTAACGCTTAACGTCGAAAACGGAATAAAAATCTAAGCTGGCACATTCTCGAGGGGGAATTCAAAAGACGATTTGAGAAAAAAATATCAAGAATTCAAAAGAGGCTTAAATATTTACCGCTTGTCCTTCGCCAAATACGAATAAGGCACGAAAGTATGGGGCGGGGGATCGATGCCAACCCCCATTTTCGTCACATCATGTGGTATTTTTCTTATGATCTTCTTTCTCGGAAATGTGGCATGAGTCATTTCTAGTAGATTTTTACATCCTTTGTTTATTGACAAATCTAAGTGGATTTTGTTTAAATGTGTGTGTGTTTGTGACAAAATTTTAAAAAATATATTGTGACAATGTTTATATTTGAAAACTGTGACTGAAAAGAACTATTTTTAATCAAAAGAATAATAATATTCGTTAAACGAAAGATGAAATTTTTTTGTGCTACTGTAGAAGCTTTTTGACAGAATATTTGCATAGAAGAATTTTTGATTGGAATTAAAATTTATTTAAAATAAGATAACATGTTTGTTAAATATTATTTGGTTACTTATATAAAGAGAAAATATTAATAACAAATTATTCATCAAGTGTGAAAGTAATTTAAAATTACCTTATTTTGAAATATTTAAGAATAAATTAAAAGGAAATTTTTGCATGAATTCACGTTTAATTTATTTACTTAAATCTTTGTTAAAACTTTTTATAACTAAACAAAATATTTAAATTAAAATTTGATGTATGTAATCAATTTATAAATTTTCTGGTATTTTATTCATGTCTAATGGAAATATCTTGAAAGAAAAAATATTAGAAATATTTATAATAATTGATAAAATAATCTACAGAAATAACGATGCCGAAATTTTTAACAAGATAAATTATTTTACATTGAAGTTCTAATATATCAATTCATAAGTAATATTAGAGGTCCTTAAAAATGTCATTCGTTTGTTTGCAATATTCACAGATTAATATACAATAAGTAAAAGAAACAAATATGATTGCTCTATAACAAGAGATAAGATTATAAATTTAATATAATACTTATCTTTTTTAAAGTTTATTTCATACAAAATTAATTCTTATAATTAAATGCATTTTAAATATGTTGATAACACAAATATGAAAATTAGTTCAAACGTTGAAAAGATTTAACACTGAAAATTTATTATTAATAATGTACATAAAATATTGACTTCATAGTAAGCTATAAAAACAAGAGAGAACTAACAATATTTACAAGCTTTACAATATTTTTATCTTTTAGGATTTTTTAACTCCTAGTATAAAGGTTTAATTTCACAAAAATATAAAACAAGATTATAGTTTAAAAAATATAGTAATATAAGAAGTGTTATGATATTACAGCTTTGTTTTCTTATATACACTTACATATAAAAAATTTTCTCAAAAAGCAGTATTATTTATTTTTTTCTTAAAATTTGAAAGTATTTTTATTAAAATTATATTTTTCTTTCAAACTATTTTTAAAATTTTTGCTTACAAGCATTTCAAAAAGTATATTTTGTAAAATTTGTATTATATTTAAAACTATTCATACATTTGAGAGCATTTAAGCAACAAAAAATGTTTATAAAATTTTTGAAGGCCCAATTTCGCACGTGTGAAATGTATATACACTTATATTTATACTAATAAAATACCCTACAATACAGAATATTTTGCTGAGTTGTTAAATTTTCTGTTTTCTTTTTATCAGTTTTGGATTAAAAAAGGAAAAATGATAATGAATTCTACGTAATTTGTTCTTACAAAATTTGCTTGCAACACACGAACTTTAAAATAATATTCACAAAAAAGAATCACTATATTCGATTGAATAGCTTCCTCTCATTAATTTTTTTGTGTCTTAAAAATATATTGATTCAAAATTAGCTACCCTGGGCATAAGATATTATATGAAAATTATTTAATGAAATCTAATTTTTTCCAAGGAAAATTCATGTTCTTAAACTGCATAAATACTGATATGTTCGTTTTGTTCAAAATTTAAACAAATATCTTAAAATAACAAAACATTTTCTTCTGTAACGAAATATATATATATATATATATATATATATATATATATATATATATATATATATATATATATATATATATATATATATATATATATATATATATATATATATATATATATATATATATATATATTGCCTGAAATTGGATAAAATGATGTGTAATTTATTTTCATATGCATGTGTATAGGTTATAAACATTCATCCAAGCATAATTTTTTGACGATAATTTACTTTTTATTTATTTCCTTTCTTGATATAAAACTTTAAAATAGAGAAATTCTCAGATGAAAATGCATTACTCCACGAATATAAATCTGTACCCTGTAGGCTTGGTTTCACTAAATTTAGACAGTTTGAGTCTTGCCGCACTGGTTTTTATCTTTCCAAGCCTCTTTTTTACGCCATGTTTGCTCTAGAAATCTCCATTCGGGAGATCTGTAATCTCCTTGAAAAATGGCATTGGGATAAGTCTTTGTGGATCTGTATTTCCCGAAATACTCACGCACCAATTGGGTCCCTTGTCACCATGAATAAAAATTCCATATATTCAGGAAGTTTGGTGTTTTTTCTCTCTTTTTTGGTGTCACCAATGTACTATTGCTATCTCGAATGCGAGTGATAAGACGTTGCCTCTATCCATCAATAAGAACGCACTTTGATTTCTTCGGAGTTTGGAGACGTGACTTATGCAAAATGACATGCACCAATAAATAAGTTGCCCGTATCTCATCAAGGGAATTCACAGCGCCCTCGTCTTCAGCTCTAACTGATTTGCATCCTCAAAAGAGGAAATTTAATTTCCGATTTCTAGAATAGATTTTTTGGAGACATCAACTGGGCGGATTTAATGCAGTTGAACGTATATGCTACTTCAACGTTTTTGAAAAGTTAAAAGAATTGATACAAGTTTCCCAAAGAAATGAATTGACATACAAAGATTCTAAACCATTTATTTTTGATACATTAAATAAATTTTAAATCATTCTTTGAAATATCTTTCAAATAATTAAGAAAACTTTTAACTTAACTAGATGAATGTAATTTGTTAAAAAAAATTTCTTTTTCAATTCAATATAAATTGTGAGTTTATACTTTCAATTTTATACGTTAAATATATATTCTTACTATGATTCATAAATAAATTTAACTTTCTAGTTGAATTATTATTCTTAGCAATTGGAATGTTACTATGAATAAGTATTTAGTATGGACTATTAAACATGTTGCAAGTAATATATATCATAGTTTAATTAATTTCAGAAATGACAGCATAAATAAATTTTTAAATCTAATTATGTGATGACTGATTACTATTACGTAAGTAGTGATCAGTAATCAGCCAGTATGTTAGAAAATTTCGTATAAAAATCATTATATTCTTTAATTTTAATACGTTTAATTTGAATAAATGATTCATTTAAGGTATATTACATTTGAAAAGAATGATCTTAAATAAATTAATTTGTGTGCTTCAATATAAGCACAGCCTCTCTTAAGCGTTGCAACATTTAAAGATGTTATATTTCTAAACTATCTCTATCCACTTCTTATTAAAATCAACATTTTATGCATATACACATAGGTTGTAATAGTTTAATCTGCAGTTTATCATCTTACTTTATTTTTATATAAAGTATTATTCGTTGGATCAGAAATATACAAAATATTAAGATATGTGTAAGGGATACATAAATAAGTTTATAATTTTTTAATATTAATTATAATTTTCAAAGAAATAATTTAACTCAATATGTGAAATAAAAAAAAACAAATATTGAAGAATATTTTAGCAAAACTTAAATATTTTAGTCCTTCTGATGCTATTTGTAAAAATTTCGCATACATTGTTTTTGATTTATTAAATGTAATGACAAAATTTTAAATAGTTATTAGTCCATATTTTACGAAAACCATGAAAGTAATAATTATAAGTAATCTAACCTTTAAGGAAAAAAATCAACGTAATTAATTATTCAGAGAATAAAAGCAGTTTAATATATGAGAAAATATATACCATGATGGTAACTTATTTATCTTGCTAATTGCTCTTCGAGAAATCAGGGACAAATCTAATCATCTGCAATGGAGATTTCCTTTAAAATGGGGGGAAATTTACAAGCTGAACAATCCAGAATAAACTACAACATATTTGTTTCTATGCATTTAAGCCAATAACTTTCAAAAGACTTTGAAGACTGAAGGGATTAAATTGGTAAATATCGAAGTCAGATGTGAATTGGTTTAATTCAGTTGTTGCTAATTGCAGAATCCAAATTTATTTTACATTGTTACATCATTTCCTTTTATAATAGTGGAAATAGTCCCAAATCATTGATGGTAGAACACATAATACGAACAAGTTATTTAACAGTATTAGCTGGAACGAGCATAAATGAATGTTCTGTCTTATATATCAAATGGTAAGTTTGATAAACCAATGAAATGGAGTTGAGATGCTCATAACTCATATCATATCTTAAATTTTAGCGTTGATGTTATTTCCCTCGAAGGAAAGATAATGATGCAATTCATGCACCTCACCCTTAAGGAGATCATTTTTGTAAAATTAAATAATACTGCTTATGAAATAGTCAGCGTGTCCAATGGACCTATCAATTATAAGATGAATATATTTGAAGGATGTATTTCTTTAACCAAGTTGAATACACTTCCCATAATGAATTTGAAAATAAATTAAAACTAATGTGTTTTAAACAAATGTATAGGTACATTCTATTTGACAGATCAATGTGATTTATAAATTATTCAATCATTTTTTCCGAAATTAAATGTTACTAAACTAGTAACTCGAAAACAGTTAATATTAAAATATGTCAAGATTTATTTGAATATAGAAATGTGATTTATTACCTTGCAACATTCTTCTTTAAAATGAATAACTTATACTAATATTAATATGGTCCTCTCTTGAATTATTGATATTTGAATATAAATTGGAACATGAAAATCAAATTTATTTCATTATTTATGTTTTTGTTTCTACACATAATTAACTTTTTTCAATAATGTTAATTAAGTACGTATTTGAGGTAGTAAAAATTTATTTTAAAAATTAAATATGCATTTTAATGCATTATTTAAATTTTCTCTTCAAAAGATTATTACTTGTTTTTAAATTTGTTTACAAATATCTTAAGTGAAATTCCTTAATTAAACTGAACATCGCTACGAATACATGAAGTGATTCCTTTAGGCTATTTTAAAGATTTGAGAGCTGTTAAAAATTACTTTAATATCCGAACTTATGTTCATGAATATTCAACAGGTGAATAGAGGGAAAGAAATTAATCAAGGAGGTTTCCAGTTATTTTTACTTCAATGAGTAAGGTGGGTTTCATGTATAATGCATTTCAAATTACTTATGCTTGACTGCAAGAAAATGAAATTAAAGAAGTTAAGGGAATTACTAGATAGTATTAAAATCAAGAAATAAATTCGCTACCTTGTTTAACAAAACTAAGAATCTGCATGATAACAAAAAAGTTTTGAAATCCTTATTACTTAATTTCTTAATATATTCCTTCTAAAAGTATATGCTTTCATTTTATGGCAACGTGTTAAGTTTATCAAGCGATTTTATCTCATATGAATATGGTAAATAAATTAAATTAAATGGGAGTGCAGTACTATGTTTATAACTTTTTACCCAAATCATTCTTTCAATATGAAAACATTCGTCATTTAAAAATTAACTAGAAAGATTTATGGTAAACAAAAATATGTTTTAAATACTATACAAAGTATGTATTTTTTATTCAAAATTTATAATAAATTATTTCATGAATCACAATATTTTTAAAAAAAATTATATATTAAATTTTCAGCCCATCAATAAAAACACCCACATATTCTCATTTTTGTAGCTTAGTAAAAAATATTATATGGATATCTGAGTTTATGATTATCTGAAACATTTTCTTATCGAAATAATATATTCAGAATTACGATATATTGCAGAATCGAATAATATCATCTATTTTCGAAAGCGTAAATTTTCTTGTGATTAAACATGTGATTCTTGAATACGTCATTTAATCGTTAACGTCAAATATAACGTTATGATAGCAATAAAATTACAGATAAGTGCAAATGATAAATAAAACCTTTATACATATACTTGAATGCCATATAGAAAAGGAAAAATAAAATAAGATTTTATACCTTTTCTATTTGAGAGTAAAACTTAGATATTATGAGAAATAATGTTCTATTGTGATAAATCTTAAAATATTGCAATTTAAAAGATATTAAATAAATTTTTGACAGCATTATTCCGTAACAATCAACTGATGTGCATTTGAATAAATTCTATAAAAATACATACATATTTAAACTTTGTGTAAATTGCGAAATCAACAATTTCTATAGTATTCAATAATTAAAAATTGTATAAATGTTTTAGTAATACAAGTTATTCAGTATTCAAAATTTTCAGTATTTTTTAATTGAAAAAATGTAATGAGATTTGATTTGTAATTGATAATAGAACTTATAACAAATTACTAAGTTAAAAAATGTTCATAGTTTCATCATTTCTTAATGATTATAAAGCTAATTACCTGGAAATAAGGACAAATAATTTGTTGACAGATGATGATAAGTTATTTTCTTAACAAATCACAACTTCAAGAATTTCTCTGCAAACGCTAAAATACTTGACGCTGAATTACTGAAATAAACAAGAATTATTTAAAAAAATCATGTGTTTAATTTTTTCATTTTGCACAACCATTTTGATCGGTGATAATAAATTTTTCGTAATTGTTTTTCTGAAAATTCAGATTATTTAGGAAGAAATGAGATATGTTTGCTAAGCAAGTTCCACAAATTTTAGAATTCCAATTTTCCATTTTACCTTGAGTCATAGCCCAAGATAATTTTCATAAATAATATGAAGCTACAATCCTTTTATGATTGAGTTTCTTATAATAGTACATAAAAAATGGAAATATTTTCTAGTTCATTATTATAACTCTAACCAGTAGAAAATTAATTAGATATTTCTATTGTATGCAGTTTATTACATAATATTACGCAAATTTATGATTCGTAAAGTAATGCCAAAAATTAAATTGTATATTTGAAATGTGATAATTACCTTAAACATTTTAATGTTTTGACTTCGTTGAAATAGATATTTCATTTGTCTTTAGAATATATTAGTAGATTACAAAACTGTTAAATTAAAGTCATTAATCCATCTATTATAAGCTATTATGCGAAAACTAACACTTAAAATACAGACTATGATTACAAACAATTCAAATAAATGCATATATAAATTAAAAGAACTTTTCACTAGAGACTAATAAGTGCATGTTTATGAAATTTAAATAGAAATTCTAAAAATGTTTTTATTTAAATTTATGAAAATGAACTCGATTTAATATCCATGTAATGAATATAACGTATAAAATATAACATGTAATGAATTTGGGAGAATCGGAAGTTATTAAGAATTTTAAATATTTATATAAATTATATTAATATTCTTCTGATCACTCTCTTAATTGAATTAAATATAATAAAATTAATTAGATGTAAATACATAGTTTTAATGATTCTTTATTTTAAGTACCACCAAATATCTTATTAAAAACTTAATAGAGTTTTCAGAATTTACGATAAGTGCACTAGTTTATGCTAATTTTATTTTTCTTAGTTAAACTTGTGTATATGCTGGAAGTATCATTTTAAGTATGTTGTTATTTATGGAGCGAAGAAACACTTATTCATTATAAAAAATAAACTTGAGAATGTCAAGTATCTTCAACTTAATATCTATATGAAATAAAGTCTTCTGCAAAATTATGTATTTAAATATATTAAATATTTGGATTTTTATTAACGGAATGTCTATTTTGTTCATAAATAAAAATATTAAAGGAAAATGGAGATTTAAATAGACCGTAATAAATATATTTACTTATTACGGTATATATTAAAACTTTAATTTAACACTTAAATTTGCGATCAGAGCTTTACATTCAGAATCAATTGCTTTGCATTACAACAATTATTAATTAATAATTTATTTTCATAAAATTTCTAGCACACTTAATTAATTGATTCTAAGAAAATAATAATAAAACAAAATACTAAATTTACCGAATCTATTAGAAAAAAAATTCATGTCACTGCCTGAAAAATGAGACAACGAGAACCTCATTGTATTACATATGAAGTAAAAATGAGACATTTATAACTTTACAGGATTTACGTAATTTGTTAAAATTTCAGTTAAAAACAATATGGGGAAAATTTTATGAATATATTTCAGGCGATATTAAAGTATGTCTCTACTGTTCCTGGACAGGAAGATATAAAATACGCCCATCCCAAATGTTAGAAAAAATCAAAATTCTCCGTAAATTTACCATATGTCTGTTTATTTGAATTCAAAATTTCGGAATATGAAAACCGAATCCATTATTATCAAATTAAATTTTATTTATTAGAGTGCATTTAGATTTTTATAGCCTTTTTTTAGGTTTATGCTTCATTTTATTTAAGAAAGCTATGGTTAGTTGAGAATTATGGAATTATCAGTTACTTACTTTAAAATATTTGAATTTTCAAATTAATTAAAAGTTATACTATATATATATATATATATATATATATATATATATATATATATATATATATATACATATATATATATATATATATATATATATATATATATATATATATATATTATATATATATATATATATATATATATATATATATATATATATATATATATATATATATATATATATATATATATATATATATATGTATATATAATAAATTTTCAGTGTTTGAAATATAAATAAGTGAAAAAGAAAACACAATTTATTTGTTCATTTAAACAGTCTATACAATGTATTCCATTGCAGCCATGTTTTAATATAAAAAATTAGAAAATTAAATTAAATTTGCTTCATGAAACGTAAGTATAAGTAAACTAAGAAAACTAACCATAGAAACACAAAAAATAAATGTTCATATCCCATAATTAAGAAAGCTAATTCAATTACTTAGCTTTTATGTTAAGTAATCAGAAGAAAATTATGATATATAATTAAATATTCTAAAAATGGCTTATTTCCTATTTTATATTTTACCTAAAGCATAGAATTCTTCAGACAGTGAATAATTTCATTATACCCATATAAAACTTTCTACCTTTATATTTTCATATACCCATATAAAACTTAGTTTATAAATACACATTTTTAACTGGATTCTAGTTAATTGATATTTATATATATATATATATATATATATATATATATATATATATATATATATATATATATATATATATATATATATATATATATATATATATATATATATATATATATATATATATATATATATATATATATATATATATATATATATATATATATTTGTGTGTGTTGTGAATAGTCTGAAGCTTAACCTTGCAATTAGAAAAATTAGTTAGTCAGTTAGCTATGAAAATATTAGTTTGGTAAATTTAATCAAGAAATAATGTATTTGTTAATATAAAATACAAAGTCACTCACAGCATAAATTGAACTCAACCTAAAACAAATTCTTTGTATAATGCAAGAAATAAATCAAATAATCAAGTCTGGTCATGTAACCTATATTTTTGTAAATACGTATACGTTAGAAATCATGAGATCTTTTAAAAATATATTACTCAGCAAACTAGTTAATATTTATATTTGTTACAACTGCTTGCTTTTATTTTTGTAATATTAATTTCGTCTCATTTTTGTACAATATTCAAAATCATTATCTGTTTTCTTTAAAAGAATATGAGTTTGTTTTAATTTTTTATTGAGTATATCTTATCGAAAATCAATATTTGAAATCCTTTAATGAAATTTTCATTCATTTTAATAACATATAAAATTATGATGCATAGCATCTGAATAAATGCAAATAACATAGCTTTATCATTTAAAATGCTGATAAATAAATATAGTTGGGAATTATTACTTGCAGATTTTGTGTTCAAAGTGATCAAAAGTTTAATCCTTTGTTTGTTTTTAAAAACAGTTCAATGTTGCTTACATCTCTATCTATGTAACAACCTATTCATATTGATAATATAATAAATTAATATTCAAACTTAATATCAATTAAAATGAAATGGAAGAATAATTAAGAAAATAAAAAGTTTAATTTTACTACAAAATAATGTAATTTTAAAATCAGCAACTATTTCTATTTTTATTATTAGTAGCTTTAATTCACAAAATTTTCAGAATCATCATTTTGTGTGCAACTAATAAGTACATGTATTAAAATTTTAAATATTAATTACTTCGAAGAAATTCTTTTTTGATTCAGCTTAAAAATATTTACACATAAATTGAAAAATCTAGTTCTAGTTTAACCAAAGTTAAGTCTTCTTCACTGATTTGTACAAAATAATTAACATTCATTTTATGAAAAAGTAAAAATGTTGACTTCTTGATTTATCGAACTCTATTCTATGAAAAGAAATTTTAAAATTAATTCCTTCATGAATTTAAATATTAAATTTAATACTTAATGGATTAATGGAAAATTATTTTATTTTAATACAGAATGTGAATTCAAAAATTTAGTTTTAAAAGTTAAATGAATGATTTTTTTATTCATTTCATTGCTACGCCAGTTAAAAAACTCATATATAGCTTTGAGCTAAAACTAACTCTTAAAGAATTTGGATAATTAAATTCAACATCATAATGAAGAAGTACTCTGGGCTGTTTAAAGTGTACTTAATTTCTCCAAAACAAATTTACATAAAAAAATGAGATTATTTTCATGAATATTCAACATTTTAGTTAAAGTGAAGTAAATTATGGATGCGTTGAGTTATTCTTGTAAAGAAGCGCTTAGTATGTTGTATATATAATGTATTTCAACTTGTTTGAGTGTAAACTTTAAGTCAATGATTGAAGTTAAAAGCAACAAGAGAGATTTATGTATAACATTAAAATCAAAAAGAAAAAATATTTGCGACGATGATGTTAAATAAGATCTAACGTGATGCAAAGTAGTTAATCAAAACAAACATTCAATTTTAAAAATGTTTGCCAGAAGAGAAAATACTTGTATTTATTTGAAATTTGAAATGTAGTTGCAACGCCTCTTTTATTTATCAGATCTTAACACTAATTTATTTTTAGTATACATACTAAGTTGTAATTTAGTGTGTATGTTGCAGATTTAACTTTTTAAATACAATAATTAAAGGGTTCTTAGCTAGAAATTTAAAATATATTTTATTCTATAAGAAATATTTCATTTCATATGTTAAAAGTTCCCACTTCACAAACAGTATTGCTATTATATTTCTCAGGTGTTTAGTTACTTTTATTTAGCAATCACTTTAATGTAACTATGCATCTCTGATATGTTTTGCTATTTAATGTGCACAAAGTACTGAATTTACTTAAATAATTCAACTGCATACATGTTAAAAACTAACTACAATTATTTGAAATAAAATATTATTAAATTAGGTCACATGTTTAAAGATCAATTAAAAATACTGGAAACACAAAATATTCTGATTCTTTTATCGGTTAGCATTTAAACTTTAGGTAATTCTGTTACAATATTTTAAGTGTTAATAAAAATTATTATTTATAATAATATTTATAATTTATTATTATTATAATAATATTATTATTATTATTTATAATAATATATTATATATCAGAAGGTTTGCACTTAAATTTTTATTTATAATAATATTTATAAACATGAACTAATATAATTTAAATGAGATAAAATCTTAAAATGCTTAAGCACCACAGAACAATTTTAAACAATGAAGAGGAGTCAAGGAATTATAAAAGAATTATAAAATTTAAAATTTAATATTAAAAGCTATCATAATTATCTTTAAGTGTCATAAAAATTGTGATTTCGATATGATGTATATAATATACATATATATATATTAATTTAAGCAATTTAATTTAATTTAAGCAATTTAATTATAGCAAATGTCAAACACTTTCTAAACTTTCATTAAGTCTTTGAAATGTTAATAACGTTGCATTAATTTTTTATAGCAATTCAGATTAAAAGTATTAGCATTATTTAACTGAAAGTATAGCAATTCGACTATATAAATATTGATTGCATTATGAATTAATGAAAACTGTCACACACTTCGAGCTTCGAGTGTTTTTTATTAAATATACTGTGAATGAAAAGTACTAAAAATACTGCTATATCAGAAGGTTTGCACTTAAAAATAACTTTTCAAAAATCAATATTTTGGTTGTGATTTACAGTATTAGAGTAATATTGTTACAGATATAAAATAATATTATCTTACTACACTGGCCTCCAAAAGTTAAGGAACAACCGATTTTTTGTGCCTAATTTGCAAATGAATGAATGTAGAAACACCAAATTTGGATGACATGTGTACAAAACTGGTATTTATTGACTGCAACATAGAAATTTACATAAGAAAAAAGCAAATAGGATTTACAACAAAAAATTCAATCTCGCTAGAAAAGTCCATTCTTTGAAAAAAGAACAATCACAGTTTTATGTGGTAAAAAGTAATAGAAGCATAACAAAAATGAGTTTTAATAAGGAATATGCCCACCCCTAGCTTGCATGCATTGGCGGCATCGACTTTCCATGCTGTCAATTAAATTGTCGGTTACCGAAATGGGAAGCGAAGACCAGACACGTATTAAGCTTTGTTCCAGCTCTCCTAAAGACCTTGGAGGAGGATTTAAAGCAGCAACCTGTCTACCAAGATAATCCCACACATGTTCTATTGGATTCAGGTCTAGAGATCGATATGGCCATTCCATTCTCTCCAAACCAAAATCCTCAAGATATTCCTCAACAACTACCTCTCGGTGAACTCGTGCGTTATCATCCATCAGAATGAAATCATTGCCAATTGCACCGGCATATGGGCGGACATATGGATCAAAGATTTCATCCCGATATCTCACGCCAGTTACAGTTCCTCCCTGGAACATATGCAGGTTAGTGTGACCACCGACTGAGATCCCTGCCCAAACCATCATTCCACCGCCGCGGTAACTTTCTCTTTACGCAATGTTAGATTGGTGGTATCTGGTGTTTTGTTCCCTTTAGATCAGAAGACGTCCTGAATCGCTCTCCAATGTGAATCTGGATTCGTTTGTGAAGAGTACTGAAGCCCATTGCTGTCTGGTCCAGGAAACATGTTCTCTTGCCCAAGATGAGCGAGCCCTTTTTGGTCGTACGGTGAGAGGTACACACACAACTGGTCGCCTTGCATAGAGACCTGCATGGTGAAGACGCCTTCGTACGTTACTAGCGGATATTCTTCTTGAGAGATCTGCAACAAGTTGTGAAACAGAAATTCTTCTTCTCCTTCGGACCGAAAGAGCTATAAAACGGTCTTCTGCTGGTGTTTTGACTCGTGGTCGGACTGGAACATGTCTTCTGGATACAGAAGCTTCCGCTTGATAATGAATCCAGAGACGGTGGACCTCACTGCGATTAAGGCGTCTAGCAGCATCTGCCTGTGATAACCCCATTTTCATCTATCCGACCACCCACCACCTTAACGAATCGAGTTTCTCTCAGACATTACGGGACCCCACTGTTTATTGTCAAAGAAACTGCTAACAAAAGTTGCAAATTAACAAAAGTTACACTCGTAATTACAAAAGGCTTATATTTGTATATTTTTCTCTCACTCTTATATTGCTTTTCTTAACTATAAAAAAGTGATAGCTACCTTTTTTGCATAAATATGCATAAATTTCGCTTTTATTATTTATATTAACTATAAGTTGTTTTCTTAGTGTCATTTTTTTATGGTGAACTTCGTAAAACATGTTGTTTCTTAACTTTTGGAGGCAAGTGTATATGGAAAGTTTCAGAATAAAACAAGGATAAATTTAAAATTAATTAAATAAACTTCATTATTTATTACATTACAGATACCAAACATGATTAAAATTAATTAATCATGTTTGGAAGAAAACAAAAAATAAATACCTTAATTATTTTTGAGCTTTTTTACTCTACGTAATCTAAAATATTCTCATAAACAATTTTTTCCTTGATATAATTAACTTACAAAAAACTTTGATTATTTCTAATTTGCTTGAATATAATCCTAAAATTTAACTTCAGAGTACGTTTATGAGAACAGAATTGTGTTTTGAATTCATTCTTTTTTTTCTGTAAACGTAATGAAAACCGTAATGTGTTAAGTTACTTAATCCATTTTAACGCTGATTATTTTTTAATTCATAAAATTTTAATCATAACCAACATCATATTTTAACTTATGATTAATCAACATTATCTATGTGTTAATTTTTCGTACTTATAGATGCACGTAATTTACCAATATGATGAATAGGCATAACTGTTAGCATTAAACATATCAGAAATTTTTCATAGTGCAGTTATTATTAGTTACTAGGTTTTTAGATATTTCATTAGCATTCATAATAAAAGACTGATTAGAGATTGTATAAACATACATTGTTAGCCCACAACGTGCAAAATTTTCATAGTATTTTTAATATTCCCCACAAGAATAATTTCCTGTTTAACAATTTATGTTATCAATTGATGAACTATTTTTAAATTGGATAATTTTATGTTATATGTTGTTGTTTTATATAAAAATGTATAAATGAGCAATAGTAAATAATATGGAATTAATTTTTAGTTATTTTAAAATCATATATTTTTCTATGTTGTAAGTCAAATCTTATATGTTAAATATTTATCTATGATACGGCTTAAGTGCTTCGTCATTTTCTTCAAAGCAATTTAAAATCATTAATTTACGTAAATCAAAAAGATTTCTTTAATTTATCGATTAAAATAATTTCTGTTATAGACCCTTTAAAAAAAAGGATGAACGCTATAATCAAACTCATAACTTTTTTCTAATCTGTGCAGCTTATACCACTGAAATTCTAACAATTTTACTGATAAAATAATTATAAGCGATCATTGTACTAAGAATATAAATATAAAATTAGAAACAATTATTTATTAGTTTTATGTCTTAATTTATTATACTATCTACTATTTTCTTAAGATGTGTTTAGTCAATCGCATATAGATTAGATTAGAGTTAGAATAGGGTGGTTAAAAAGAACTTAGCTCTGCAACTATAATCTATTACAGTGTGCCCCAAAAGTTAAGCTCTTATTTAAATAGTCCAATGCCTAAATAAAAATTCAACGTACATTTAACAGGGATATCCTTTAGCATTCAAGGTGAAATAAAAGGCTGACAAAAATGTTCAAATCTATGAGCGAAAAAAACGTTTCACACATTCACATAGAATCTATAATTCTCCACATATCCAGAATCCTCTGTACATTGACAAAAGCGGTAAGATGTCCCTTAAGGTTGCAGTGTTAAGAAAAAAGTCCTAATGATCTCATTAAGCAGATTCTACTGAGCTTTAATAACTATTTTTGCTTTTTTATTTCAACTCCACAATTTAATATGTTTGCGTGTCTTTAATCACTGGTACTGTACCAGTTTAAAAATTGTGTTTACTTCTTGAAGACGATAAAAATATTGCTTCATATCAGTACATTTGAATACCGTATTTACGCGAATCTAATGCGCATGGTTTTTGGCCAAATGTAGTATTCAAAATTGGGGTGCGCATTAGATTTGATGGCGCGTTAGATTCGAGTGCAAGGTCAGCAGTTCGCCGATGACGTCAACCAAATTTAAATCGTTACAATGGATTACTGTATTTCCCCACTACATTTACCGTTACATTTATCGTTGACACATTATTGCATAGAGGATACAAATTGCAGAGTACGTAGTCACGAACGGAGGGCAAACAAAGAAGAATGTCGTATAACGCTACTTTCAAACGTAAATTAATTCTTAACAAAAATGGCAATAGAAAGCAGGTAGAGAGTTCAACATAGCTGATAGCATTGTTCGCTTGTGGCGGCAACAGAAATTAGCACTATTTGCAACTGAAGCTAATAGAAAGAAATTCACTGGCCCTCGCAAAGGAAGACATCCTAAAATTGAAGAAAAAGTATTGGAATTTGTACGATGAATGGCGGAAGAATGGACAACCTGTGACTAGTGACGCCATAAAAAATAAAGCAAAAGAGGAGGCTGAAGTTCTTAATATACCGAAACAAGAGTTTAATGCTAGCCGTGGATAGGTGGATTGGTTTATGAAGCGGATGCGCTTATCTCTAAGACGCCGTACAACAATGTGCCAAAAGCTTCCAGCAGACTTTGAGGAAAAACTACTAACATTTCAGCGGTATGTCATCACACTTTGGAAGGAAAATAATTTTTCAATGGGGAAAATTGGCAACGCTGATAAGACGCCAATTTGGTTTGATATGCCTCGTAACTACACCATAACGGAGAAGGGGACTAAGGAAGTTATCATCAAAATTTCGAGATGTGAAAAACAATGCATAATAGTGATGCTGCAAATAACAGCAGACGGGTGCAAACTTCCACCTTTCTTTATCTTCAAACGAAAAACATCCACTGTATCCTCTAAGAATGAAAAGCTGTTCCCAGATGATGTCCTGATTCTAAACAAGGAGAAGGGTTGGATGACGGAATCAATAATGCTTGATTGGCTCCGAAATGTATGAGAACGCCATCCCAGTGGGCTCTCCAAACCACCATCAATGTTTTGGACGTATTTCATGGTCATCTCATCGACGACGTAAAAAAGAAGATGCACACCCTAGGTAGTGATCTTGTTAATATTCCTAGAGGAATTATGTCTGTGTAACAACCCCTGGATGTTAGTATAAATAAACCTTTTAAGGGGTACGCTCAGGCGAAGTACGAAAAATGGTTTTGTCAGCCAAACCGTGAATTGACCCCGACAGGAAAAATTAAGCGTGCTGCACCGCTCATTATTGCAAACTGGGTTTCTGCTGCCTGAAAAAGCATCGAAGCACCAATGATTGTGAAATCTTTCAAGAAATGCTGCATTTCAAATTCATTGAATGACAGTGAAGATGACGTGCTCTGGAACGCCGAGGATGACGATGATGATGAGGAAATAAGAAATGAATCTGCTTTTGATGAAGAGAGCTGCGAGGATTCCAGTGATGAAAACATTAGTGAATAAAGACGTTTACTATTAATCACTGATTGTAGAAACTTTTAGCTAGATAGAAATGCTACGATTTATTTTGTGTTCATATTTTACGATAGGTACCGTATATACGGTAGTGGTAATTAACAATGATTGTTTCACATAACAATAGCCCACTAATAGGTTAATTCTATGTTCTGCTACTTTATGTATAAAACCAGCGTTATATGAAATTTGGTATCTAAATTTAAAAAAAATTATCATACCATTGATTGATAGTTTATATACAAATCCATTGTTGTATAAAATAAGATTCAATAAATTCCTCATACCCTTGATGCGCATTACATTCGCCGACAAACAATTTTTTTATTATTTAAAGTTTTAAAATGGGGATGCGCATTAGATTCGCATAAATACGGTACCTAGCACTACAAAAGCAGTGATTGATGCATCTCTCATCAATTCATCAGCAAACGTATTACTAGGAACACCAGAGTGAACATGTCTCCACATTAAGGAAAGAAAATTATTGTTAGCCTATCTGCACAGAATAACATATTATCCCGGGTAAAAATAAAAGTTAAAGTAACTTTCTGTAAACCAAATAATGTAGCTTTGCAGTCAAATATCATGTAAAGACTTTTCAAACTTTCATGATTCCCATAAGTCATGTATGGATCGTTTGGAAATCTTAATTTTAGATAAATTTCTTGGAACCTATCAAAATTTATGTATTTCAAGAGTTATATGAAATTAATTTTTCAGTTATTGCTAAATATCAGTCTTTAATCACATTGTATTATAAAAATACTATTAATATTATTCATTTCTTTTCAAATTATTTTACTATTTACTATTGTTATTATTACTTATTGCATAAACACCTAATTTGTATGGATGTAATGTATGTTTGTATATATGCATATACGCATGTGCGTATGAATGTGTGTGTGAAAGCTGTTGCGTAAGGAAAATTAATTCTCAAGAGGTAAAATATAATTTCGAGAAAAGTGAATAATTAAATGCACTTAATTAAATTCTAAAAATTAAAAATAATTTTATGTTTAGAATGTAGATATTTATTAAAATTTAAATGTAGAATTAGAGTATTTTGATAAAAAAATATACAATGAAAAACTACATACTTTAATAAACGTCAGGAATTAAATATTAATAAGAAGTAGGTTTATTTTTAAATGAAATACTGTCTTTTTTTCTGTGTAAACATTTTCTTCTAAAACTATTCTTGAATATTTTACTTTGAAATGCTGCCTTTATATAAAAAAATAAAAATAAAAAAAAAAGATTTTACATAAACAAAAAAAAAAAATCCTCAGTTTTATTGGTCAAAATGTACGACACACTAATTGAACTTATAAAGAAATTCCATTGAAATCGTTTTAATAAACATGTTTCAAATTAATTTGTAAAATATTTAATAAAATTTTGAAAACTATGATGTATTTATAAATGCAGTATTCATAATATAAAAGTTTAATAATTTCTTTCAATACAATTTTATATACATTATAACAAATTATAAATTATTTGGATGAAATATATTTATGGAATTATCATAAAGAAAAAATGATGACACAAAAAATATGATTTGAACGATGAATACTCATCTACTCTTTTTACTCTTGAATGAAATTAAGATATATTGAACAGTATGAAGTTGAATCATTAATAAGTAAGTTCTTTAAAATGAAATTTATGAAATGCATTTTTAAGTATAATTTACTCATAAATTATACACATCTGGGTTTAATAACTGCTAGTGTAATGAAGTAATTATTAATATTCTATTTGAATATTATTTTAAAATCAATAAAATTAAAATATTTATATCTTCGAAATATTTGCAATATAACAATGCTTAACATTAATTTTACTCGTTTGGAAGTATTCCTTGTAAATTTGATAATTCTTTATAATACATCAATATATAAATTGTGATATTATTGTCTGAATACTAAACTCATTCCTAAGTAAATTACTAACACAAAGTATTGTTGATTGTAATTAGAGAATCTTTATTTAAATTGGTGCAGTTTTACGTTTTCTGCAGTTTAATTTATTGTGGGAGGGCAATGACAAGAATTGTTTAATTTCTTTAATAAAGGAAACAATGATTGTCGAACGAAGTTGAATAATATTTTCAAAGCAAAGCAAATTATATTTTAATTGATTTCTTATGGCTTCAAAATAATCCTATAAATATATTTCAATGCTTATATCCAAGAAAATATTTAATAACTGACAACAGTAAAAATTAAATGCTTAGGTTTCAAAGCAAATTTTTGTACAAGCATTTGAAAAGTTTCACACTATTTATGCAATTTACAAATCCATATTCAGTTAAAGCAACGTAAACAATTTATAAACTATAAATTATTGATAAACACTAATGGAAAAAATAAATACATTTACTATTTGAGAAACATATTTGAAGTTATTTTCTTAGAGATATTTCCTTAACTTATCACTAAATATACATAAAATTTATTTACGATTGAAAGATATAAGGCATATTATCAATTATCTTTACTAGTGATAAAATTCAATTTTGTTTAAATGAAAGTGCATCATACAAAATTTATCGCTCAATATTGTGTATATAAAAATTATCATAAACATTAAATGTGTTCCTTGCACATGCCTCTACAAATGAAGCATTAATTTTTTTCATGTACATAAGTACATAGCATTCAATTTAACTTTATTTTTCTATATTAACTTTTTATCAGATTTCACTTATTCTTTTTAAAGTAAAGAGAAAAACCCAAGTAATCAAGTTTATGAATAAATGTATTTTGAATATAGTAACACATTTTGAAAACTGCTATTTTCTGCAAAATATAATCACTCTATTTACATAACTTAACCTAAAATTTATTAAAATAAAATACATTTTTATTTAATAGTAATATTTGCAGAATTTATCAGTTATTTTCAAAATATTTTCATTATTTCAAAATGCTTTGAGATTTTGCTTTATTGAAAATATGGAACACATATTATCAATCAATGGTTTGAATTCTAAGTATTAGTAATGCTTTAAAAATGTAATTCAAAACGAATTATCTTAAATAATATAATTAGCATTTATCAAAAAATAATTAAAAAGTAATGTATATATTTTCAATTTCTATTAATTTTATTTTTAAATTATATTAAACTGAAAGATATTTTTTTAAAAAAAAACATAAATCAAAATATATAACAAGCAGATAGATAGGTTTTTAAAAACCATTGTCATCACTCTTTAAAAAGACATCACATAACAATAAGAAATTCGGCTGTATTGTGCTCTTTTTTCAAAAATTTGTTAAAAACAGCTTTTATTAATTCAAGTTCACTGTGAGAAAAATAAATCATTTATTTTTCAACTAAAATTCTTGGGGCAAATTGAAATATTACTTACGGGACATCAAGTAATCTTACTAATAGTATTTAATACCACTGATATAGATATTATTATGAAAGATAAACAAAATATGTTTTATAATTCAGTTAAACTGTAATTTAGAGAGAATTTTTAAATGTTTACAGTAAAGTGAACATACATTCAATTCTTGTGCTGATCATCAACTACAGCTATGATGTTGTGTGTATATATGTAAGGCCAGTTTTACGTACGTATCTTCAAATACAAATATTGAAGTCAATGTTTTCGTAAAATCTAAACTAGAATAGTTACCTCCAATTGACTTAAGAAAAATATAATTATCGTTAACTATGTAATAAAAATTACTGTATGTCGATTCAGTTCCTTACAATTTATAAGAATTGTAGGCTTCACAGGTAGTATATATTGTCTTTTTGTCAAGCTATAATGTACAATTTTCAAATTCCATGATTACTATCGATACATATAATATACAATGTAGACATATTTTTCTAGGCAGCACATCAGTTTAGTACGAATTGAAATGCTTTGGTTTGGACTGGGAAAATACCTATAATTGTCCACATTTTTACTGCCGAAATTAAACCAGATGTAAGATTCAAAACGAAAACAACAAATAATATAGTATATATAAAATACAATAAAGAAATAAAAATTCAATAATAAATACAATAAAGAAATTATTTATGGAAAAGTAAATTTATGATTTATAAAAGAAATTGTATAATAAGAGATTGAAGGCAAAGAAACTAGAAATTTCATTTATCAAAAAATAAAACAATGTTAGGAATATTAAATGTAATACTTGTTTTGAAGGCAGTATAATAAACAGGCAAATTAAGAAAAAAGTTATCAGTTTTCTCAGCGCAAAAGAAGCAAAGATTGGAATTAATAAAAACGCATAGTCAATTATTTTTCATTAAAAGTAAACATAAGAAAAGCAAACAATGAAAAGAGAACATCCAAAGTACAAGCGAAATTGAGATTCAATTTATAAATAAAACATAAATGATATAATAACGTAACATTAAAATATACATATAATTGGTTTTTATAGCTACAAATAAAATACATAGCATATCTTAATATGATTTTAAAGATATTTTCACTAATATTCCAATTGATTCATTTTTTTAATGTTTTATTTTCGAAAATATGGCTCCTTAATAAATATTAATATACATTATTGGAAAAATTATGTATATTTTATATTTATAATAATTGTAGTTTTAGTGGCGAAAAATTATTAATAATAGTAAATGGAATAAAAACTTTTAAATTTCCTTCATTATATATTCGTACATCGCTTTGAAAATTCTTGCTATTCAAAAATCTCTGGCGTTTAATAATATGGATGATTTTATGATATTTGATTCATTAAAATGTTTTGAAATTTTTAAAATCATCTAGCCTGAAATTTTAAATTTCATTGAATCAAACGGTTGGTTAGTGTCGTGTCCTTGGGGAGAACTATTGATGACCTTGAGCGTGCAGAAAACAGCTGATTGCCTCCTTGATGTTTACGGAGTATAGACATTTTCGATGCCGAGGGAAAGGAATTTCCCGAGCTGAGCCAGAGATCTTAAAATGGTATGTCAAATAAAATGCATTTTGGTGTTAGTGGAATGTTACGGTAGGTTGTGTTGCCATCTCTCTGGATCTTTCTATTTGATAGTAGTCTATTTGACTAATGGAAATAAAAGTTTTAATGAAGTCTTTATTTGAATTTGTTTCACAACTATGTAAGTCTTTTTTTATGGTGCTTTCTCTTAGACGGTATCTTGCAATCGCATTCACATCGACAAAAGTGAATTTGAAGGAATTCCCGTCACTGAGTTCTTTCCTTTCCTTGGCAAATTGGTCAGCCTCTTTATTCCCCGATCTGCCAACATGCGCGGGCATCCACTGTAGAATACATATCATGTTTATTTTTTTTTCAATTTCTTTCAATTGATTTTGAATATCATAGGTTAGTCTTGATTTACCGTTATTTTATGCTTCCAGGGAAGCTTTGGAGTCATAAAAGTTGACTACCACATTGGATTTGTCAGTGTCGTTGAGTAAGATGTATGTATGCAATGCCTGATTTATTCGTGTTGCGTCAGGAATTATCATTATAAAGGTAATCAAAATAAAAGCAATGTTATCGTCTTAGAACTCTATTGGTCAGCAAAAAATGAGACATGGTCAGAGCTAATGGCCTATCCATGTATGGTAATAAGGTAATTTACTTATTACCGTACATGTAATGAAGTCTTGAAGTGGAGTCTAAACACCTACGGAACTTACCATGCTTCACTTTAGGAAGAAGAAATTGTAGGTTTCACTCGAAATAAAACTTAGCAAATAATGTTGAACCTTACACTCCCCCTTACACTTGACAATATTCCATCATATTCGCTAATGGCATCATGGGGCACGTTAAAACTGAGTGTGGTCGCAATGTCTTCCAAGTGAAATGATACCTCTGGAGGTGGCAGGCCAAGCATTGGGGGTCTTCGACTTCGTCCCTGCTTCAAAAATTCTGAAGATTCCAGCCGGCTGCTTCTATCTCACTGGTAGAACCCAATTTGTGCCTAGGTACAGGGAAGCATGCTGGTGCAACAACAGCATTTTACATTATAAACAATAATGGTATACAAAAATTGGTAGATACGTATTTAATCTATATAGTATACAGAAAAATAAAATAAAATTTGCTGTAATATGACCAAATTACTTACATATGTTTCATGATTTAATTCAATGAAAACAATTTTCAGAAGAATATTTATATTATATTAATATTATTTCCTGATTAAATTGTAATGTCTTTACAAAAGGTTAAATATCATATAAATTACATTAAAGACACTATGTTAAAATGTCTTTTAATGCAAAATATAATTCCAACTGATTCTTTTTAATTATTTGCGATTCCTCAAATCAATGAGAATCAAAAAAGAATGAAAAGTCTATTTAAGAATTGAATGTATTTAATTGATATTAAAGTTAATAAATAGTAGAAGTAAAATAAACAACAAAAGATATTAAAAATTTAAAATAAAGCAAATATTTTTTTGTACTGGGATTATATTTTTTAAAAACTGTTATTCTTTTCTTATCGCATTCAGCTTGATTATAAATTGGATCAGTGTTTCAGCATATTTTCTAAAACTTTCAACACAAGCATTTTTATTGCTTATACAAGCACAATTTTTGCAGGAATATAATTGATTATACATTAAAATAAGTAAACAAAATCAATGTACTCAGTAGTTTTAGTTTTCTTCATTATGAATCTGTAAAAGATAAAATTTTCTATCACATTACAGAATGTATATTTACAAATAATTAAACGCAGGATATAATAATGTAATTTTAATGTTTCTTTCAATTAATTTTATTATATATATATATATATATATATATATATATATATATATATATATATATATATATATATATATATATACAAATAGTTAGATAGTTATTTAATATTAAGGCATATTAAGTGAATGAATTTTTTGAAAAGATGCACATTTAATACCCACTTTTTCAATCAATATTAGTAATGATTAGTCAGGCAACATGTCAGAAATCTAAGGCTTCATTTATGAATCTAAATTAGATATTTTTAAATTTATCAAAAAATGCTCAATTTGTCAGATTCCTATAAATTATTATTCACTTTATGAAATTTACATTGTTTATAATTTTATAAATATAAAAAATTTATATTTTAAAATGCACATTTTTTCTTTCTAATATAAATTTTTAAGTTATTGGACATTTGAAATGCTCCAAATCATTAATTTATGTTTTTATATGTATTTTATCATATAATGTTGCTAAAACTTTTAACTATATAATAGCTTCCGACACTTTTTGTTGCATTAAAGACAGCAAAATTAAAAGCTTTATTTTGTTGAAGGTAAATTTATTTTCTTTAAATTTTATTTATTATTTTTCCCATTTTAATAAATACAAAATAGTGTTGCATAATAATAAAAAATCTTAACGTGATGAATAGTTTTATAACTATCTTAAAAGTAAGATTATTTAAAGAGCAATTTTATATAATCTGATTTCAAGAACAAAATGTGTTCATTTGTATTTGTAAAAGACATTTTATCTATATTTTTCAATAGTTCTGAAAAAAGTATTTATTTTATATTTTTATGCACAGAGTTGATGTTGAAAGTTTTTATTAAGATTTTATTTTTAAAACATTAATGTTTTCAAAACAACGTGACAACCAGCATGTAGTATGGTTTTTGAACCGAAATTTCTTTGATACGTGTAATTACCACATGTTGTGGAAAAAGTAAATTTGAAATAATTTAGCATTTAGCTTAAAATAATTTGATACTTTTTCTGAAAGTATTAGCCTATTTTATGAAAAATTATAAAAGTTTGTTAAAAATACAATGAGTGTTTTACAAAATGTTCATATAATTTAAAATGCTTTTTTTAATTTGAAATTTAGAAAAAAACTGTTAAAGTTTATTAAATACAAATTAAATTTGAAAAAGAAGTAAAAGAAAAATACCTGGAAAAATATTTATTCACTGAAGTTTGTACAATTATTTTACGTGTAATTTTATAATAAAGTCTAATCAAAACAAGTTTGAAACAAAAATGAAAGTTATTGTTTCAGAAATAAATCTATATTTTTGGTCTGGGAAAAAAAGCAAATTTTCTTTCATGATATTTGGTAATAAATTATATCAATTTCTGTACATGTTGAAATATATCCTCGTTAACTAGATATATTACTTTCACAAACAAAATTAGATCAAAGAAATGTAATTATTTGCACATTATCATAAATAAGCTTCATTAAGATTATGCAATGTACTCTCTCGTTCCAATTAAAGTAATATTTTTGCTATTAAGATTACGAATGTTTCTAGAAACATTGAAAAAAATGTATCTTCTTTGATTCTTTTAATAAAGCATGCATATTAAGTCAGAAAAGTCATTAACTTCACCATAGTTATGCTTTAGAATTTCTCCTAATTATCTGTTTTATTATAAAAACAAATTAGCACTACTGATTTTGTTTTATGAATGTAATTAATTTGTGCACATAAATATACATTGATAAAGTTTATCTGAAATAATGTATTTTTTGCAACATCAAATAAACTTTGATAATTCCTAAATATTGAGGATAAGAATGATGAAAGTAAATTATCAAAAACTTTTTATTATGGAAAATCATATGCATCTATTTTTAAATAAAGTAATAAAAACTAACACAGTTCAAAACTTTATTAATATTCATATAAGTTTATAACATTTATACTTTATATCTTTTATGTAAAGACCTAATATATCCTTTGAATATTACATTTCAATATATATTTTACATAAAATTGTATTGGTAGACATGCAACTAAACTAAACGTTATATGATATTTTCTCAGATAAAGTTTTTGCCTTCTGTATTTTATAATAAAAGAAAAAAACAAATTAGCAATTAAAAGTCAGGTAACTAAAATAATACGTTAAAGAAATTTTCCTCGGATAAAGATTTTGTCTTCTGCATTTTGATAAAACGAAGACCATATTAAAAGGAGCAATATATATATATATATATATATATATATATATATATATATATATATATATATATATATATATATATATATATATATATATATATATATATATAATAAGTAAAATGTGTGCTTATGATTATTTTCTTAACTCTTTTTTCTTTTAAAGTAGACACTATATACTTTACAAAAGAATTTTTCAAGTGCATCAAAACACTTTTACTGAAATTATATATTCTACGAAAGTGTACTAAAATGGAGACCCATAATAAAAGATTATTTTTATTAGCTCTTGTCTTCCACATATGTCAATTCGTCAATAACTCTGAGAAAGGAAAGGGATGTTAAAATTTATTTTTATGAGAGCGTTTATTCTTGAAAATATTTTAGACAAGGAGAACAAGTTTTCTTCCCACAACAAGAGTCTTAACAACAAAACTTATTGAGAAATAAGGAGGAAAAAGCTTCCTAACCAAGTTTAAAAATGTAATTTTGCATCCTTGATATATTTTTCAATTTTTTTTTTTTTTACTTTAATAAATTTTTATATTTGACCATATGTCATAGCAAAATATCTTAAATTCCTCTAGAAATTTTTTGAATTCAACTGGAAATTATTTTTATTGTTATAAAAGTATTAGTGCAATAATGAATTATTTATCTCATCACTGAGATGATTTTATGCGTGGCCGAATTAGTGGAAAGATCGAAGAAGGGTGAAAAATAACAGATGTTGCCAGGGAGTTCGACATCGCTCAGAGCGTTGTTTCATTGCTGTGGAAGTCATTTAAAACTACTGGAATGTGTAATAGACGGCACGCGGAGGTCGTATTAGAAGAACGACGCCTGCAGAAGACAGATATATCGTCCTATCAGCAAAAAGGAACAGGCGCACCACAGCTCAGCAGGTGGCAAATCAGTTTCTTGCTGCCTCAGGAAAGCAGATCTCCCGAAAAACTGTTGCCAGACGTTTGAGAGGAGGAGGACTATACACCCGCAGACCTGTTGTGTTTGTCCCATTTACCAGACAGCACCGTACTGCCCGTTTGCAATGGTGTCGTGAGCATCGCAATTGAACTGAACAGGACTGGGCATGCGTACTATTCTCAAATGAGAGTAGGTTCAGTTTGTCATAAGATTGTAGACGCCAACTGATTTGGCGCGAGATTAGTACTGCTTATCATACAGAAAATATCCAGGAAAAAGACCGATATCCAACATGCAGTGTCATGGTGTGGCCCTGCATCATGATCAAAGGCCGCACGCCCCTACATGTGGTTGCGAATGGGACTATGACGGGCCAACAATACAATAATGAAGTCTTACTTCCTCATGTTCTTCTTTTCCGTAGTGCTGTCGGTGATAAATTGTTTTCATGGACGACAACGCAACATGTCATCGAACACTCACTGTTCAGGATTGTCTAGACAGCGAGGGTATTCAACGCCTCGTATGGCCATCACGTTTTCAAGATCTAAACCCCATTGAAAATGTGTGGGATATTTTGGGGAGGTAAGTTGCTGGTTGAAACTATCCTCCGACAAACAAGAACACCCTCATCCGTGCACTCCCAGGGGAATGGGATAAATTGCCTCAACAACTGCTGGATAATGTTGTGCAAAGTATGATACGACGTGTGGAATGTTGCATCACACTCCACGGTGGACATATCCCGTACTGATACCTTTCTTCAAGGTGCCTGCTGACTTTTAGATGCATTGTTCCATTTGCAGCATCAAATGAAAAATTTTTTTCAGGTATTTCACAGCTTTTGTACTTTGCAGAACAATAAATATTCTTTATTCTAATGTCCGAACAGTGTGGCAACTATATTTTATCCTACTAGGCCTCATGTTTCGCTTAATGTTATGCTACATTGCAATTTGTGGTCCGTCCTTAGCAATTGTCCAGCAGTGTATTATAACGGATCCAGAGACGTATGATTAAAAGTTTAGTAAGTGCATATTAAGTAAGATTACTGAAGATCGAATTGCATCAGAAATTGCGCCAAAATGCGAGCATGATCTTGAACGTTTACGTATCGAAAATGGAGTTCAAAATATAAATATTTCATATTTAATTAACAACTATGTAAGTAAATACGTACACACAGATTTCCGAAAGTTAATGCCCAAATATAAAAATCAAAGATGGAGATCATATTTTTATTTAGTTTTATTTGTGGGGCAGGCACGATGTATTGGATTGAGTGAATAGTATTAGGTGTCATAATAATTGGGACTTCTCCCCTATGGAATTACTGAACTTATAGCACGTTTAAACGAAGATAATGCAAATAATTTTAAGTAAGTAAAATTATTATTGCTTAAGGAATATAAGTTAAGTGCTGAGAGAGATAAGTTTAGGTTTAACTTTTTAAATCATGTTAAAAATCCAGAAAGTTCATGAAAGGATTATTCCTTTCAATTACAAAACTATTTTGAGGAATGGATAACGGGACTCGAGATTTTAGATTTTAATAGTTTAAAATGTTTAAATATTTCTGAACAATTGAAGAAACAAGTTAAGTCAACAACTCGGGAACAATTTGTGGACGAATGGCCTAGAATTAATACCCCAGACTAGTTAGCAGATAAAATGGATATCTATGATAATCTTCAATCTGTTAGCAGTATTAAACTAAGAAACTCGTTGAATTATAATTTTCGTAATGATAAATTTCAGGTAGAAAAAATCATTTCCATTTAGTGAAAAAATAAAAGTATTATTCGAAAAAAGTTGGTCAGCTCGGATATTTAAAATGAAAAAGTTGAATTTAAATGTTTTAATTGTAATGATTATGTTGAAAAATTTCGTGAATGCCCGTCGCCGAAGACTTTTGCTTACTGTACGAAATGTAAAAAGCAAGGTCATTCTCACCGAATGTGTAAATTTGAAACCGATAAAAAGCGCGAGGGGGATAATTTATCAGTCAGTCAAAACAATTCGGATTCAAGTGCGTCGTTGGCGCCTACGAATTACTTAAAAGAAGCTTATATTTATAGAAATAAAGTGATTGCATTCATTGATATAGGAAATAGCTGTTTCCTTTAAAAGGAAAGTATCGCAATGACAATGAATCTGAATATGACACCAGAAAGCAGAAATTTATTGGGTTTTTGTAATCAAAATAATCCAGTAACTAAGGCTCTTGGGAAAGCTGTAGGAAATATTTGTGCAGATGATGTAATTGAAAAATTTATTCCTTTATTAATTGTCGAAGATAATTTCCAACCATTCGATTTAATTTTAGGTAGAACACAGTTATATTTACCATGCATTACTTTTACGTGTATTGGGGGTAATCTAAAATTTGGGTACTCAAATGACGATGTCTTTTCTGAAATTCAAGTACATATAACGAAGCATACAGTTCAATTAAAACATTAAATGAAACAGAAATCGAAAGTAAATCAGTTAATTTAATTTGACCGAAAATTGAAGAAACCAAACATTCGATAGTTAATATGGTAATTTTAGTCAAATGTAAAGGATATGATTTCAATTCTCTTCTTGAAGTAGTTATCGGTGAAACAGTTGTACCAGTAATAAATAAAGAAAAATTTAACTTAAAATTAGGAAATGTCAGTGCTTACGTAGTGGAATGGAAGCAAGTGAGGGAAGCTTAACCCTATCTACTAAAGTTAAAAGTGATAATGAAAAAGTTGAAGTCATAACAATAAACAAATAGATGTCTCCTATTTTAATGAAATATATTAATTTCGACAAATCCTTTGAAAGTGATAAAAAATTGGAACTTTTGAATTTATTAAATAAATACCAGATTGTAGAAGATTGTTTTGCTTTAAACATAAGCGAGTTAGACTGCACGGATTTATATAAAATTGTCATTGAAGAAGTAGATGGCTGTAAAGCAATTTTTCAAAAACCGTATAAAACCAATTCAGAATAGAGGAAGCACATAAAGGAAATTGTATCCGAATGGAAAAGATATGGAATCTTAAACTGCTTTCATAACTCCATACGATACAATTCAATTTGAGCAAATGATCCTTGGATTGGCAAATGCTTCAACAGAATTCTAAAGGCTCATGAATCTTGCTTTGGGCCCATTATTCATAAAAATTATTGTGTTACTTAGAAGATATATTAATTCCAGCTAAAACATGGACCGGAATGATACAGAACCTTACTGAAGTATTTGAATGCTTATGAAAAGCTAATTACGTTAAAACTACCAAAATGTGAATTTGGAAAGTTAGAGACTGAATTTCTTAGCTTCATACTTAGTAGTGATAGTTTGAAATTTGAACCACGTAAAGTAGTAGATAGTAAAAAATTACCGTTCCGAAAAATACGCACGACATTCAAATATTTTTAGGACTTACTAGTTTCTTTAGAAGATTTGCTCCTAAGTATTCTCTCAAGGTAGCACCACTGTCTGAACTTACGAAAAAAGATGCAATGTGTGTTTTGGAAAAAGAGCAAAGTGAGGCTTTCGAGGAACTAAAAAGTAATCTTATTAAAGCGCTGATTCTCACTCATTATGATTCTCAAAGTGAAACTGAGGTACACTGTAAAAGCTGAAATCATATTTACACAAAAAATATGTAAAGCAATGAACTACGTAAAAGGTGAATTAGTGGCCATGAAAGAGCAACAACAGGTTGAAGAAGCAACCATGAAGAAGCAACAAGTCAACCTGTGAAAATACAGCCAAAATACAGGGGACCATTGATAATTTACTCAAATATTACCTGGTGACACTTATAGATTGACTCAGTTATAAGAAAATGAAAAGAGACACTTTTTCAAAACCACCGCCCATGTAAGTCAACTAAAACCTTGAAGAAATTATCCAGACACAAGTGATTCCAATGATACTGAAATTCAACTTTGAACTTTATGAACTTTCATTTAATTAAACGTTTTTCGAACTATATTAAACTTTCAGAAATACCTGAACTTTTTACAGTATTTTCTATCAAATATAGTGTATAATTTTCATTACAAACTAATTATTTCTTTTCTTTTCATAAATAGGTTAACAAATGTTTGTTAAATTTGATGGTTAAAAATAGTAAGTATGTCTACAGCAGAATTATTAAGATATGTAAGTATGTTTATTTTTATTTTGTGATATTTTGAAATCTTAGTATGTATTATTTTTAGTTTATTAATGTCTAGTTGTATTTTTTGTATTAATCAGGAGATCAATCGGCCATTCTAGCCGAATGTTAACATTAAACTGTAATATTACTTAAAAAATAATGAGAGTGGCCAATAGATGGCAGTACTTAATATGTCATGTTAAGAGATGTATATCAAATTGAGCATGGTGAGTGTGGGAAGGAGCTCGCTATGAAGGAGGTAGCTAAAGAATGTCTGTAAATAATCCTAATTGTAAATAAATCTTTAAATATTAGTATATATATACACACATTCATACATACACTGCACTCATTAGGCCTCTATTAGGCCAAGACCTGCAGTGCTCAAATGTATTTCCTTGACTGAGGGTCTTGTGGTATGAAGCATATGTCCCAGTTAAGGCAGTGAGTCTAATGCAAAAACCTCAGTATTTCTTTTCTAACCAAATTTAATACTCAGTTTTATTCTATCCATTAATGGGATGAAAACCGCATATGTATAATATTATACATGTCGGCCTTTCCTTGTTTATTCTAAGTAACAGAAAACATTTAAATGTCTGTCTTGCTCAAAGACTATGATGTAAGACATCACATTTTAAATTCACTTGCCTGTATCCACATGTTAATTTTACTGTTTGAGAAATTTTTTTATTGGTTTTTGATAACATTTTGAATAATTTATGTAAAAACATTTCCATGTTATAAATATTCATCAAAACATTAATATGTGTATGTTGCGGCATCTACACACAAAATTCACTACTAATAATTAAACAAAGTATGCTTATCACCATTCATAAATAAAAATAATAACTTTTGAAATTAATTATTTATCTAGAACATATTTTGCATTAATAAGTTGCTGTTTTTTATAATATATATAAATGCATGATTGGTATATGATCATGAATTATTGAAAAGAGAATCAGGTTTTTCTCACGTTATATTTACCTGGAATCATTTTTAATGTGAACCAATTAAAGAAAGCTTAATTAAACAGGAAAATATCACTATCTTAAATTAAAAATTGTATTTTCAAAAATGAATGGTATTTTGAAAATTAAATATGAGGGTACTTATAAGTTTCTAGTACGACTTACTGATATAGTAAAAATGAACACTAAGATAGTCTTTATATAAATGATTAGAAAGTAACGGTTGTTTTATTTAAGAAATCGGTACATTGATATAAATAGAAATTACATATAATGCTCAAAATATCTTTGAAATTCATTGCCCATGAATATTCTTTATAGATGTAAATGTCATCCAATATCTGTGAGGAATATTGTTGGTAATATGTGTATATCAATATTCTTTATTGATAAATGTATATAATTATGCAGCTTATCTTAGCTTACAGATTACAAACTTACTAGTAAATTAGTGTATCTATATGTTTCAGAGTCACATATTAAAGGGAGACAAACACGAAGAATTTTAATACATTATGTTAAAATCCATTTTGGCACCACCGACACTATTATAGTATCCATTAATGCAACTTCCAGAAACATCAAATATGCACTGGCTATGTATAAGAATGCCCAAAATTTCATGCTTTGAAAACATGTGTTTCTTCCCAGCTGATCGTTTCCTGGTCAATAGCTGATCATTAATTCCCAACAGCTGATCATCAATAAAAAGATCTCTTTTGATATTAATTGTATTTCTTTTTTGCTGATTTAAGCCATGTATAGCAGAAAAAAAGAAAGCATGTTTTTCCCCTTTTTTCCATCCCTTTTTCTTTTTATGTCTTGTGATTACATCATTATTTTGTTGTTGTTCCTATAATATGCTTAAATAAAGATATATCTACTTGCAAAATGAAGCTTCGAAGGTAAGACTCCAAAACGCATAGGCATTTTAATTCGCTTATTAAGTAAAAAAAATAAAAAGTAAAACCTTGCCAATTTTTGATTTTGATTATTCTACTTCTACTGCAAGCTTTTAACCATTTAGGAATGTTAAAGCAGATATGTATGTATTTTTGTAAGTAAGTATGTATGTAAAATTTTAATAAATAATTTTTACAATATAAACAAATACAAATTAGCAATTTTATCAAGTCGGAAAGATGAGAAAATGTTCCTTAAGTTTGAAATGTAAAGCCATTTTAATCATAATCATCAAAATAATTTGGCTTAATTTGTCCGAAAAACTATGTGAAAATGTGAAGATTAGGTATATAATTGTAATTATGTTTTGAATTTTTTACATTTAAGTGTGTATCAAAAATTTTCATCGTTTTCGGAAATTACTGGTTAACTACAAATTTTAATGTTTTATTTATCACATTTATTAATATTTAAATCTCAAAATAAAAAGACTAAATGAATAATTATTTTATTTCTCTATAAATAATTTACTTCAGTCACTTTATTAATCACTAAATTAAATTCAGAAATAAATCTTTTATTGACAAACATATTTTCCTTTCTCTTTAGAACTCAATAGCTGTTCTTAATATTGGATATGCATACAACAATATTTGTTAAAACACTCAATTTTTAAAAGCGTTATAGTTTACGCTAAAATAAATACGTTTAAAACCATATTGACAAAAATGATTGATTAAGTAAAAAAATAATTCATGAAATGTTGTAACTTTAATACAAACATAATAATCGTTAAAAATTCAAAGTATCCTGTCAAACAAATTTTTTATGATATTACATAGATTTAAAATATGACTTAATACAATTACATTTATTTCAGTTTCTTTTTATCAGTAAAATATCGAGTTCTCTCTCAACATATAAATTAACACTATTCTTTAATTATTTATATTCTTTAATAGGAACTAATAAAAATATACATCTGTATTTCATGATTTGAAAACTTTATCATAAAATTTGATTTTCATTATTATAATATTTTTCTTCTTAAGACAATAATATTTTTGGTAAAATTAAACTTATATTTGTCTCTTGTATTTGTCACTTTGCCTTACTAGAAATATCCTAATCCAAATCTCTGAATAGTGCAGTATGTTGGGGATTCTTGTTGTATTTTTCATTCAGGCGAAAGTTTTAAGTAAAGTATGACAGCGCCAAAGGAAAAGGCTAGCAAATGAGCAATTTATGAAGATGAGATATTCGCGTGAATAATAACAATTTTCTTGGGGATTGTAAGTTATAATGTCACGTGGACCATCTCAACCCATTCTTTACACAAGGAGTGGGGGAAGTAGCACTTTCAAAGAAGAACATGCTTATAGACAAAAGCAAATGCTCCGCATAGTAAAGTAGTAAAAAAATGCAGGTCTAGACACGTTGGTGTTAACTGCATTGTTAAATTGACTCTGTCACGTGACGCGGCATGATGAGATTTTCCACTCAAAAGCACTGGAATTGTCTACAAAGTGGATATATTTAAATATGCTTCTAGTACCTCTTATAGAAAGGATTTGCATATTTATTATTCTTATAACATTTTCTTAGCTCTGATTTAATCTAAATTTCTTATTTTGTCACATTATTCTTGAGAATTGCTGCCTAAATATGCAAACGCAAAAACTATTGATTAATTCTTCTTTAATTTCTGAAGCATGTTATTTAATTTATGATATCTATGAGAAAAAAGACAACTACATGATTTGTTTGATATAATCTGTTAAGCCTTTAAATTTTGCAAATGTAAATTTTGCATAAGTTTATTATTTTGTCAATATAATCTGCAAATAATAAATTATTATTTAAAAGAGACATTTATAAGTAATTTATAATTGATTTAATATATGATTTTAAATTATCTTTTAAATAAATTATAAATAACAGTAAGATTAAAATTTTTATCTTTTTAAGAAATTTAAATTTTTTATTTATGCACATATCTTAATTTTAAACCTGTAACTGTATTCGTAAATGCCTTAGAATATATTAACACAACAAATTTTACTTAGAAGAGATTTTAACGGAAATTAAACAGGATAAATCAGTCATTATGAAGATAAATACGATAACTGTATGATTTTCTGATCTTACCGCTGATATATGTGTATCGAAGCTTCCTCTTAAATGCAGGAGAAATTCGCAGTGTAGTATATCGCTCATCTTTAATTTTCAGTTTTAACGAAAGTTATTTATTCATATATAGTACTCGGCTATATAAGCTCCGGCTTGCCTTACCGCTAACAATATAGTTATTCTCAGTGACACACCTGCGATGAGATGGTCTGTAAATAATATTTTAAGGAAAATCGAATTTCGATTGATGCAATTATTTAAACTACCAAGGGTACTCAATCTCCAAATAACTTTGATATTTATTGTTCAGAAAGTTCTTATTTTCACATTAATATGAAACTGATTAAAATCCATCATAAATGTTCTACCCAGATTTTAAAAACTGGTACTTAAAGTTGATTTTGTATGAAAAAATTTGTAAATGATTTTGAAACTGAAAGGATCGATAAAATTTAGATGAAATAACGATAGATATGGACAAAGTGACGTTACTTCTTTGTAAAAAATCATCATTTATCTAAAAAAATTATTCAATTTTTAACATTTTATAAAATGTATAATTTGTGATATTTTTTGAATTTACTTATTTGGCAAATCAGAAAAATTTAAAAGTAATTTGGTTACTATAAAACAATTTGTAAGAAATTGAGATGCAAATAGTTAGCTAATTTATTTAATATTAAGCAAAAAGATTTGCTCGTTTAAAATGCATAAAATATTAAAATTAACTTAAACACTTTAAAATAATCCAATGTGATTTTTTTTGAGTGTGTTAATGATATCATTACTCTCTAAATTTTTTTCCGGCTAACAGAGAATTTTCTAAATCAAATAATTTTTTCAATAAAGTTCATAGACAACAAGTATTTGTATAATAATAATGATAATAATAATAATAAAATGAAATTTTATTATAAATAAAATTGTTTTCAGGAATACAAATAAATTTTTTTGAAACATTAGTTTTCTTTTCTTGCCGATATTGCTCTATATGCTCTTTCAATTATAGATTTTTGGATTATAAATTTGTGTATTCATTATTTGAAAGTTTTGCTACTGAAATAAGGTGTGATTTCTGTATCACAAAAGCTGAACAACATGTATAGTTGGTACAGCGATTTGTTCTTGTTTTTCATTCATAGAAAGTATGTACAAAATCAACTATTTTTAAATAGTCGTCTACGGAAAAAAATAAATATGGAAAATAAAATGTTTTACAATAGAACAACTAAACAGAACATCTAGATTTATCATACTCTTTCCGAATATGATCACAATTTTCTAATATTTGTTTACATTTTTGGTGAATTCTAAAATTACCTGAATCAATAATTTAATTGTAGAAAAAATTAAACATCTTTATTATATTAAATTTTAAATCATGTGGAATCTATGACTAAGCAATCAGTTCTTTATTCTTGTTATAGATATATTTTTTTCGGTTTTCATTAATATGCTTATAAATTTTATTCAATGGTCAAAATTAAGGAAAACATTATCATAAAAATATATCGTAACATTTGACTTAAATTCGGAGTTAAGCCTCAATCTCAATTTAACCTTATTTTAAATGAGCAAATTCATCTCTCTCTCTCTAACTACAAATACAAAATTTATAATTTAATGTTAAATGATAATTTATAAAAACTAAGTTACCTAAAATTTATGTCAAGTTTTTTCATACTGTTTAAAAAATAAAACGTACGTTAATATTATTTTTAATACTGGATATTGTCATTGAAAAAACTGACAAATCAAAGTAGATTATTTGCAAAATGTCAGTATTTATGAACATAATAGGAAACCTTGCATTTAGTGTATGCCAAATTTGTAATTTAAGCATCATGAATGAAAAGCATCTTTTTAATTTTCTAGAATTAGTTATATTTTTCTTTTCTTTCTAGTTATATTTTTCTTTTTTAGATTTCTAGAATTAGTATTAATTTTCTAGAGTTAGTTATTTCTAGAATTAGTTATATAGTATATATGAAACATGGCGAGTAGCAAATTATACGGGAACTCAAGTACTTTCATAAATTCCGTGTAAAAACTGCATCTCTTGTGTTTTTTTAGTTTTCGTTATTTTTTTTTATTTTTTACATCTGTATCGTTGATAATTTGTTCTGTATTTTACATAAACTGTTTGTTATTCTTATTATAAATCATTGCTATTACGTGATACATTACCTTCCTTATATATCTGGGTATTTGGATAGATTTTTCCGATAAAGCCATTTGTAACAACATTCAGTACTTTATACACATTCAACATTCTTGACCTGAGTAGAGAGCTTCATATAAGTGATAAAAATTTCAAGAATGGATCAATAAGACTTTTGTCCTTTTTAGGGAAGGTTGCAATTATATCATAAATCGGTCCTTCAGAAGCGCGAGTTGATAAAAATAGCAAATCACAATTTTGAAATAAATGGAAAATTTTATATTCGAGTCTTCATCATTCATCTAAATATATTTTAATAATTATATTTCTGTATTCTTCCTCTACACCAAGCAGAATTTTCTGATTTACCGTGATTTTGTTCTTTCTTCTCTTTTATAATATTTCTAATATTATCAAAACTTTTTTACAACTGCGAATTCACTTGCTTCAGGTAATTTTTATAGTTTTATCAAATAATATAATACGCTAACATATAATAGATCTTAATAAATTATCGTTAAAATATAATTTAATATCACCAGTATGTATTTTCTTTATTTGATTGTTTATATCACTAATTATTTTCAAATAACCTGTTTCCTGATATTTAGGTTATTTAGGGTGATACCCTTATATTTAAGATATCATGTTTCTTTATTGAATACAAAAATAATTGCATTTTTTAAGTTCATATCCCACGTTATATACTGTATAATCAATACTAATCAGAGCGTGTTATTTTTTTTTAATATTCGTTTCCAAAAGCCATGAATTTTAAATTAATATGCCATTTAACAAGCTTATTAATATTTCAGCCAGAAAATTACATCCCAAATAGAAATGGTTATTTTCTCAGATAAATATTTATCTTTTCTTTTAATAATAATTCTTTTAAATAAAGTTTTTAAGCACTCAAATACATTTTTGCATAATTTGCTTATGTACCACTAGCTCAAAATTTATTAGAAAAAGATATTTTACAAAATCCAGCTCACATTGAGTTATCAACTACATAATATATTACTTTCCATTGTTTTCTAAAAATTAAAGTTTTTTCATCATCATGATAATATATTTTACAAGAGCATATTTACTCGTATCTTATGATTTTTTTAATTCGTTTGATAAGCGAAAATTATTAAATTTTTGAAACATGAGTAAAGATTTTAACTATTTCTTATGCATTGGAAAATAATATGAGAATGATATGGATGTATTTCTAAGAATTTTAATATTTTGTGATTTAGTTGAAGACATAGTAGTTTTCATATAAATTTCTGCAACCTTTTTTTTAAAATAACAGCAGATATAACTAAAAAATATATGGTCTAACAATACTTACGAGAGAAAAATGAATGACGTATAGTGTAAAAGATTGGAAAAAGCTTTTTGCTAAAATATTTCTTCCCTATTCAAAAATTACTTTGAAAATAAGTAAAAAATATAAGAAATGACACTTTTAAAATATTATAAAAAATTATATTTTTTAAAATGTATCTTGTATAATAAATTAATATTCTGATAGTTAAGGATTAGCATAAATGTTTCTCATAAACTCAATAATATCCAAACTAAAAAAATATATTTTTACGAATATAAACAAAGGTAGAGGAAAAAAATATTTAAAATATAATGTAACTTTTTTTTTCTAATTAAAATCAATGATTGTGTTTAAGAAATCTCTTTTTTTTTTAAACAAAAAGACTTCTTTCATTTTCAATCACAAATTAATATAAAATAACTTAAAGCTTGGTCTATTTTCGATTAGTAATTATAAAGCTAATATAAAAAGTTGTTAATTATTAACTTTGTCATCACGGCGCAATTTATATCAACTACAAAAGAATAAACTGGTGAACTGAATATATTTTATGTCATTAAAAATATATTTATTGAATTTAGTTAAATATTTGACAGAAAATTGAAAAACAAACATTTTTTAGATAAATACCATGCTGAATGTGAAAAGTTATTTCTAGAACTATTATTAAAAAAGTGTTTCATCCATATATAAATTTTACTCGAACATCAAAAAATGTAACACATTTGGTTAAAAGAAATTCAGAGATGTGTTATTTGTAATTAATAAATAAATATCTATTATTTTTCTTACAAAGTGAAGTAATATTCAGGAGATACACCATGTCAATAGAGAAAATGTTAAAGTTTTCGTATAACAATTATTGCCAGACTTTTATATGAGAAATGTTAATGCTATTTAATGCTGAGAGACTATTAACCTTTAATTTCCACAAAAAGGAAAATAACATTACTAACAAGTTATACAAAACATTTAAAAAGCATTTAAGTTTTAAAGGTTGTTTACCTTTGTTTCCTTAAGCATTAAATTCTTGATTTGATTTTTAAAATTCACTCAAAATATTATAATTAATGTGACCAAATTATGACAAATTAAGAATTTATTTAAGTTATATTGTACAGAATCGAAACATATCAAATCGTTATAATTTAACTAAGCAAAAACATTAATTTTACATTAGTAAATAAAAATTAATGTTTATTTGTTAATTAAACGGAAATTTTCTGATATGCTCCGTTCTGTACAATGTATGTCTAAGAGAAATTGTTACATTATATAAAATCTATTTCTCATGTTGGTCTAAATTTTCAGTTTAGGCAATTTGATTAACGTCAAATGATTTATCAAACTATAAAAGAAAATAACAAATAGTTTTCGTTTCCTTTTCGAAAAATTTAAAAATCATCTGAAAGGAAAAATAGTTCTAAATTAAAAAAAAATAGTCTTGTCTTATGAGTTAACAATTTCTATTTATTTATTTTGCTTAGGTAAAAAAAAAAAAATCAAAATTTATTCTATACTTTATTGCAATATCATTGCATGTAATTTGAGTACAATTCTTGTGGAAAAAATATTTCATATTGAAATATTTCTATCTTCATATGATTTCTGAAGTTAATTGGATCATATGATAAATGATAAGGAACGCATGCAAAACTGCCAACTTAAGTATGATGTTTTGTTCATTGTGTGAGTTATAAGTTTTGATAATGCACCTCAAAATTTCACTTTTAACCATTTGTATGATTTTGTTTGCTAATACAATTAATAAATAATAATTATAGTAAAAAATAACATAAATATTTTCATGATATTTCAAACTAAAGAAATAAAGTAAAATTAATAAAATATATATATATATATATTATACTGATTATATTAATAAAATATATATATATATATATATATATATATATATATATATATATATATATATATATATATATATATATATATATATATATATATATATATATATATATATATATATATATATATATATATATATATATATAATTATTATTTATAAATTCAATAATTTGAGAAATTGCATTACCTTGCAAGAAATAAAGTAGCCAAAATTTTATTGTAAGAAGTATACTTCTCTATATTCAATGAATTAATACGAGTAATTTAATGAAATTAATTTAATTAAGTTCCTGACTAGAGCTATCATTAAATTAGAATAAGATAATTTCCTAATCCCCCACCCCTGCTTTCTTACTTACTGGTACGAGAAAGGTAGCAAGTTAACGTGCCTTATCACTTTTCTAAGAGTATGAATCACAATATCCAGGTAGTGTATCCGAAGGGCCTAATTAATCACAGTCAAAGCTCCCCCGCTAATACATATAACTTCCGGAAACTGAATTTTAATGAGGTGCATAAGATATCATGGGGGCTGGACAAATTAATCAGTGAAATGTTTTGTCAGTCCTTGATGTGTCTTCACGTCTGCCATTGTAACAGCTGAGCACTCACTCTATTAAGAGTTGATGTCATATAGTGGTACACCAAACATTTCTTAATTTAACGAACTTAAAAAGTTCTAAAGTATTGTATTCATTTTCATTAGTTTATGAATTTAATGAGTGAAAGCGATATCAAATAACAAATTCAGTAACATATTTTATTGTTTAAATCTATTTTTAAGTCCCAAGCTGAACAAATTTTATTACAAAAAGGATTATGTGGAATTTTACTGAAGAAAACTAACTATCTCCTATACCTTGTACCTTTTCATTCAGTTAGTTATAAAATTAAATTTTAATATTAAAACTTTTTTAGCATGTATTGTTTTAACAGCAGTCAATATATGATACTCTTTAATTATAAATATTAAAGCAGTGATTACATAATATTCTCTAATAATATAATTAGTATCAAGGATTGAATAATTATTTTATTCATTTAATACTTTGTATGCATGTTTTCAGACATTGTTTCCTTTCTAATGTTCAAGGTTACAAAGAAATTTCCTCCTTTGAACAACAAAGGATAGAATTTATTACAACGATAAATAATGGGACACACAGTAAAAGTGTGATCAACACCCAGAGAATAATTAAGTATCAGTAATTTAAAGTATATATAAGTAGTAAATTTAATAAGTAAATTTAAAGTAATTTTTTTCAAAAAAGAGAATGATCAGAATGTCCTCAAAGTCTTGTTCAGCGTACCCTAAAAGTATTTTTTCATATTAAAGTCATTGTCGCTAAAATTTTACTTTCTCGTGTTCCGTAGTAAGCACATCAGGCATTTGGTGGTGATGGGCATTGAATTCACTACTTTTGATAATGTAAACAACTTTTTTGCTTACAAGGCCTGCGTAAAAACATGTTATGAAATATTTAAATATTTTTGTTAGACCATAAAAATATGTCTACTTTCACCTGTATGCGAAAGCACTATTAAAAATAAATATTTTTTGCCAAATGGTTTAAAAGAAAAATATTAAAGATATTTATGTTATATTTTTAATTTCGCATATATATATATATATATATATATATATATATATATATATATATATATATATATATATATATATATATATATATATATATATATATATATATATATATATATATATATATATATATATATATATATATATATTTATATATATATATATATATATATATATATATATATATATATACATATATATATATATATATATATATATATATATATATATATATATATATATATATATATATATATATATATATATATATATATATATATATATATATTTCTTTTTTTCTTTATATACATATATTTTTTTCTTTTACACAAAGATTCTTTCCGCACACAAAATACTCTAAATCCCTTTAAAATTTATGAGGCAAGTTTAAGGGACATATTTCTCTTTAATTTGCCTATTAATAATTAAATAATAAAAGAATACTCTTAAATGTGTCTCTTGAATTTTTTAATTTTAGAGTTTTAAGAGTTTATTAAATAAATTTTTAATGTTCTTTTAATATGAGTTTTATTAAAAAATTAATTTGAAGGAAAACATCCGTAATGTTTCGATTTTAAAAATTGTGTTAATGAGAAATATGTACAAAAGAATAAATATTACAATTCAAGGAAACTTTAAAAATAAAAATAAAATGTTTAATATGAATTAGAGATAACTTTCTAAGGGAATTTACTGTGTAAAATCACATTTTTCCATCCCAAGAATAATCTAATGACAGATATTGTGATATTTTGAAATAAAATACTCAAAATGGAAACCACAAGGAAAGCAAAATCTGATTTTTTTAAGTAATTTAAAACTGCGTGGAATATATTTCGTCACATTTACTTATTCTTTCTGTATTCAAAAAATAAAACTGGATCTCCAAAATGGAAATATTGAATAAGGCAAAGGACATGCAGATGAAGCGACAGGTTGAATCATGAAAAGGGGAGAAAATGGAAAAAAAAAATCTGCAGAATAAAAGTAAAGGAATAGTAAATGAAAAAAGAGATAACGCTAGTAAAACGACGAAATGGTTTCACTGAAACGAAGATGAAAAAATGTATTTCTAAATGTGAAGCTCTTCATACTTTCAATTCTTTTTTTCTTTGATAAATGCTGTTATTTTTTCACTACAGACGCGTGTGTGCTTTGCTCACTTTTTTTCAAGTGTGTCCTCTGCTGTGATGCTCTTCAGAAAATTAGGGAGCGCCGTGAAAATAAACAAATGCAAAAGGGAAATGCATGCAGATTAAATTGCACTCCAGGCGACTCTTTGAAATAAGAAATTTTCAGGAAATAAATTTTAATATATTCCCATGAGTTGGCAGCGTACATAAAAACATATAATGCAAAGTATTGTTTTTCAGTTCCTTACAGTTTGTCCACATTGTCATTTAAATATATAATGGTGGTGCCTCATGTGACTTTCGTTTGCAATGAATATCTTCCTGTTTTGTGAGCGAAAGATTCTTGAAAATTTTCCATTTTTTTTTACTTTAGGAATGTATATTTATATAAATTATTTGATATAGAATGGATTTATATCATTGTTTGGAATTTTTAAATCTGTTTTCCAATGTCTAACGATATACATAATCATCAAAAAATATTTACTAATTAATAAATTTTTCTTTATACTTAAAAAAAAATTCTCAATTGTAGAAGAATATAAATTGATGGATAATAATTAAAAAAATAAAGGTGAAACGTAAATGATACAGCTAATGCTTTATTATGTTTCATAGCAAACTTTCATACTCATTTAGATTCTAATAACTAATTGCAAAACTGAAGTTGTTATTTTATATTATCTTAATTAATTGAGTCGAGTATAAAAAGCAATTGAATTTTAATTAGGCACATTGAGATGATTAATGAAATAGTGAATTGTGCTATTGAGAGAAGTACTGAAATTTTTAAATTTTATAATTTTTAAAACATGGGAAAAGTATTTATTTTTTTTATTATTTTTTTTAAAAAAATTTTCATTTGAACATTAATAATAAATCAAATAAGGAAAACTATGCAAATGCATTTATATTGATTTAAGCTTTGTCTGATGGTAATTAACTGTTTCTGTTGGTCCATGCACCACTAATGCATTATTTTCTTAAGAATTTATAGGAAAAGAATCTTTATGTCCTTTATAATGTCACTAGAAGAAATATCGAGATAACTGCTTTTTAATGGAATTTTGGTGTTGGAACAACCACCCTATTTATGGAGCTTCTTTTAAGTGAAAGATGGTAGATTGATGTGATTTGTAAGGAAAAAAGCTTTCAGTAGCTGGTTAAATTCAGTGTTGACAACCCAAAATCCCGAGATTTTTGCACGCTATGCACTTATCCAGCGTAATATAAACAACGAATCATTACCAAAAAAAAAAAAAAAAAGAGAGAGAGAGAGAACGAGCCAGTAAAGTCGGAGAAAAATAGCTTCAAAATAAAAGGGAAACTTGCTCTGAAAAATTGCTTTTGAACACGCAAATGAGCAATACCGTTAGCATTTTATGATGTAAGAATAAATACGGAAAAATTTCAGATAAAAAATATTTAACCTATGTTGAAACAAAAATGTTTTAAAAATGCTAGTGGTGTTCCATATTTTGATATAAATTAGGTCTTCGTAATTTTTGCACAGTGCTTAGATAACTTGAATCTTGGTCGTTAAACAAGATATAGTTTTATTTTTAATCCTTACAGTTTAATTATACTTCAAATTTATTTTATTTTCTTGAAAATTAATGTTTAGTACTGCAAGTATAAATTTTCCACATTTAGATTGCAAAAATGTTTCAAATTAAGTTTTGTTTCAATAATTAAGTTGCAAAAAATTATATTTTTCATATTCATAAAAAGAAATTTTTGGGCACATCTTAATTTATAAGATTAAAAAGAGTATAGGGATTTTTAATATCTTTTTACAGTGACAATAACAATGACATAATTGTATTTATCTGTCTATCAAACAATATATATATATATATATATATATATATATATATATATATATATATATATATATATATATATATATATATATATATATATATATATATATATATATATATATATATATATATATATATATATATATATATATATATATATATATATATATATATATATATATATATATATATATATATATATGTTGTATGGAAAATGAATGTTTTTGAATGTTAAAAAATGTAAAATCTGTTTGCCTGGTTATTATATTTAATACAATGATATTACCAAACATTCTTCTCCTTTTAAATTTGTAAATCATAAGTAATATATAAGTTTTTCTCGAAGCCAGTAATACTTTTGTTTTGAAAATTTTGCAAAAATGGTTACACTAATCTGAAATATATACATGATTTAAAAAATACTTGTCATATTTACAAAATATAAATTTTTATACTTCAATGTATTTGCTAATTACAGATAAGGTTTTTATCTATATGCTGATGACATATATAATACAATAACCAAAAATATTAACCATAAAATACGATGAAAATAAGATTTGTATTTGAAACATTACTAAAATTATAATTGCGAATATTATATGTAAGATGTAACAACATTATAACTTATTATTAACTTACAACATTATAACTGCTCTGCGACGGTCACTACTGATTATGACTTAAGTTTTGAAGAGATTTTCTCCGTGGCGAAAAATAGAGACCGGAAAGTCTTGCTTTCTCCTCCAGCTTACCCCTGGTACAGTAGGTCAAAACCAGGAGGAGCATTACATTTTGAGGCTGGCAGACAGGACCAAACGGCTATCACAAGACTTTTCAATGGGGACCTGAAATGCATGTCCTTTGAATCCGGCCGTAAAGTCTTTCCAACGTGTCCCAAGTGCCATCTGCTGCCGGTTTCCCCGCATCATATTCTCGATTGCTTGGGGCTGACTTTAAAGGATGTTCATAACAGCCATCTCTTGGTGCTTGACTTTGCTGGGGTGCATGGAATCATGGATTGGATCTAGCTGCCGCTAGATCCTGAAGGCTTGGACACAACAACAACATTATAACTTAAAATGATAAAAAAATATTCTTGGTTACAGTATTTGTTGTGTTTTCTAATGATAAAATTTATGAAAAATTCGATGTTAGTTGGCTCATTATCCATACCTTAAAGAACAAATATTTTAGAATTTTACTAGGTTTTTCTTAGGTGAGTCACGCTTTTATTTCTTCAGTCATAGTTACCGCTTACGTCATGGCGTCGTTGTGGAAACAGGTCTAATTTTGAAGCAGTTGTGGAATTCCCAACTGCGTGACAATGCGACATCGCGGTTTGAATCATCATTGCGTATAGTTTCAGGTGTCTTTTATCAGCAGGATAACATCCGATTGCATTTTTCAGCTATCAGGAAACATAATCTGCAAGGTGTACAGCTGCTTTCCTGTCCACCTTGCTCACTAGATCTATCAGCAATAGATATGATTGGATGCTATTTGCAGACCTGTCCACTACCTCCTTCAGAAGATTCACCTTGACAAATGGTTGGCAGGGAATAAAGAGCCATTCCTCTGGACGTTATCCGTATTCTCATTGATTCTGTGCCTAAACGTGTTACTTCGTGTACTGCTGTCCTATAACTTACTGATTTGACCCTATTCTCGCTCTATATTACATTATGCATGTCATTTCAAATTAAAGACCACTTATTACTTGTTGCTGTATTTCTCTCGTCACCGAGTTTTTATTTATTTATTTACTTTTTTATTTTTTATTTGGCAATTCTTTCTTAGTCATCCATTTTCAATGTCAGGCAGTGTGTGCTAGTGCTATTGAATTATTAGCCTAATCTATCTAAGTGAGTATATTTAATGTTTTTAAATGTTTAAGTAGATATATTTTGGTAATCATAAATATTACTTTAATATAGAATTCCTCATTTTAATCTTGGAATTATTTTAGTAGTATAAAGATAATATTTGGTTTTATAAAAACTATATTTATATCCATATGAAATTTTTAAATTAAAATTACAATTTAGCTCAAATTTAACGAAAATGACTAATAGATATAGTAAATGAACGAAATAAAATTAAAATGACTAGATCTAATAATACTTTAAATTAAATTTAAAAAAATTATGACTATTTTTAAGCAAATTATATGTAAATTGTAGCGTTTATTAATGTTCTATGTTGTAAGCTGATCCAAATGTAAGTGAAAGTGTAATAAAAATCTGCCAATATAATATGTAGAGTAACTAATTAGTTTTTTTTACAGTCGTTTTTCTGTGAAATTGGACCCATTTCAACATTTAACTGATTGTAAATCTAATATGCTAAGTTAGAATGGCCGAAATCAGGCTATTCATTGATATGAAGTTTACCAGTTGTTTTCACATCACTATCTATAGGAAACATTTTGTTCCAAAAAAGTTACTCCCCGAAAAAAGAAATCCTTTCTCGCTTAATATTTAGTGGATGAACTACAATTAAGAAATTCCACTTGGTTTTTGAAATAAATGAATTGTTGAGCAATAATTAATCTTATATTGTCATGCATAATGATGATGCTATCTTCAACTTGATAAGTAGTTTGAATGACTTGCAGAGTTGTTCACGTTTTATTCCCGTGACACAATAACAATAATTTGCATTTACCAACAATATTGCATCTTTAAGATTTTACAATTTTGGTTACTCAGATAACTTTTTAAAATTACTTAATCAATCCTCATAACCATTGAAAGACAAAATCTACTAATTCACCCTTCTTTAAAAAGACGAGAATTCAAAAAATTACATTATAAAAATCTGCTTTTTTCAAGATATTTTAGAACCATTCTCAAAGTATATAAAAATATATTTTACTTAACAATTCACTTATATTCTATATTATTATAGTATTATGCTTCTTGAGTAATATAATTTTCATCTACAGGAAAACAGATAGAAATCAATTAGATAAATATAGAACGAGAATATTACGGGCATTGCATTATTAATCCTGTTACAAGAATTATAAGAATTGTTAAAGTAAATCAATTTTCTTGCGATGTCTTTTGGAAGAAAAATTAGAAGAATCAATTACGCATTTGCTGGAATAGTCCCAGAAAGTTATTCTAAGAGAGAAAGGAAATGAAGAAACACATTCTAGGAAATCCCAGAATAGTAGTTACTTAGTGGAGAACAAAATAGTTGTGAACTACGTAGAATCCTTTATCTTAGATACAAAAAAAATTCACATTAAACTTAGCAGAGAAATTTATAAAGAAAAAAATTTATTTTTGGTATTTGATGTTAACATATTGTCTATATAAGGTTAAAACTTTGCATAAATTAGATAAGAATAAACAACATTTTAGAGTTTTAAAAAATATATTTTAGAGTAGTTTTAAAAATTATCATGTGCTTGAAATTGAGATTTCTTTTTGTCAAATATTTGTGACTAATTAAACACATTTGATAATTTTTTATTTTATTTTTAAATCAATTCTTTATTTCATAAATAAAACTAATTTTCATTATGAAAATGCGAGATTCGAATATATTTTGGAAGAAAATGTTTAGCATTAAGATTGGATGGATTTTAATTAATAATTTATGATGAAACTTCGTTATAAAATATGTATATAGAAATTCATTAATACGGAAAATTGTGCTATGCATTTATTTTCGCTATTGTTGTAAGTAGATGTTCTTGAAAACTGCATAAATGAAAATAACTATTGAAACAAAAAAGAATATGAAAAATTATATGATTCTCTCTCATTCTTCCTATCTTAAATAAATTTTTATGTCAGAATTATAATAAATATACATTCTGTATAAAAATATATATTCTTTGTATTCGCTTGTACATAATATTTTAATATTGTTTTTATTGCATATTAATGTTTGAAAAACCTTTTTATGCTTCATTAAACAAATATAAACATTCATTTAGTAAAATCTAGAAATATTCTACTTTCATTTTATAAATCAATAATTTTAAATTCGGTTACAATTCTTATATACGTAATACAAAACTAATAGAATATCATAGATAATGCAAACATCAGAATATCTTGAGTCTGATCAATAAATATAAAAAAATTAAATCTTTAGCAAAACTTAAGTAATACATTTTCAGAAATCTGTCATTAAAAAATTCTAATGTCGTATATAATCTATAAATAATTACTTTACATAAATTTATATCCATCGCTTATAGGTTGTTAAAAATAAGGTATGTGCATTAAGTCAAATGAAAATGGTGGGATTTTAAATAAAACTAAAGAAAACTAAACTAAATAAATCTTTTCGATTTATTTAACTTTTTTATTCCACATATAAATTATTCAGATTTCCAGCATTTCCTCGTTTTTCACTGCATTTAAGTATATTTAAAAAATATTATACTTTGATATATTACTATATATTTTACCTCACATTCATACTGTACATTTCCTTTTCACTCATTTTGTTGCATTTTATCCGTCTTAATGTATAATATTTACACTTATCCTAGATTATGTATATATAAATATATATATATATATATATATATATATATATATATATATATGTGTGTGTGTGTGTGTGTGTGTGTGTGTGTGTGTGTGTGTGTGTGTGTGTGTGTGTGTGTGTGTGTGTGTGTGTGTGTGGGTGAGTGTACTATTAATCTTAGCCATTAATCTTAAAATTGGTAACACCATTATCTATCTACATAATTTTTTTAAGATCCCATGAATTTAAATGAATTTCTGTTGTTTGAATTAGGTATCAGCTTATTAATAATGAGGTTTCCTGAAATCACTACAAATTCATATTATAAACTTTGTTGAAATCCTCTTAAATATTGTCATGTATTAAGGCAACTTCAATTATTCCATGTATTTATGCTCTAATATATAAGCCTTAATGGATTTGTTCAGCTATTAAGAGATTTAAAATTTCCAGGTATTATTTAATGCAAATTAGGCAAGTCAAATCCACGTTGGAGCAGTATTTCTAAAAATAAAGGAATAGACCAAATTTATATCATATAATTAATTCAAGAATTGATTTGATAAATATATATCAATGAATTTAGCAAGAAAATGCATAAAATATGCCAACATCATGAACATTCAATTGAAAATATATAACCATAAGTAACTTAATATGAATCTTAGTAAATGTTGATGAAATTGAATTATTATTCATTCACTCTTTTTTCTTTTTCACTCAATTATTTTAATAAATTATTCAATTTTTCTGCTTTTTTATCAAATATTAATTTGATTTCTTATTTTGTAACCGAATATATTTGTACACTTATAGGATTAAAGGTATGAAACCTAATTTGCAATTATAAATTCAAAAATAAAGGAAAATGGTGCATGCCTGATGATATGATAATTTAAAAATAATATTTGAAGGTGAGCGTTTTTACTTAATTTTACTATGCTTGAATTAATCCTTTTGTGTTTGAATAAAGTAGTAATTTCATAATTTACAATTTAATGTTTAAAATTTCAGTTAGAGATTGCATCATATGTAGATTAAATATGTGTCGTAAAATAATTACCTTTCAACAGTATTCAGTTAAGCCCGATGGCTTAGTGGTAGTGTTTTACGCTACCAAGGGACAAGTTCGATCCTGGGGCTGGGTTTTCATCCTTTCAGTGGGTTCGATAAACCGAGTATCAATCGTGCTTAGAAACTAAATACTGCTGGTTTTGCATTATACTGAACACCTAATTGGAACATTTGCTTCTCACCCCAAAGCCTCTCGGTCAAGAAAACTTGAAATAAGCACTGTAGGCCTTGGCCCACATGGGCTGTCGGCTGACCGAGTTTAGATTTAGAATTAAATTAATTGTTTAAACAAATGTAAAAAAATGTAATTGGATAAATACCAAAAATAATAGTTCATAACCTTTATATAATTCATGATTTTGAAATATATATTTTTAAGCAGATTAAGAGGAAGAAGGTGGATTTTGGTTTATCCACTGCGTTTTAATTACGCAGCATTTACAGAAATTCAAATAAAATTACTTTTCCTATTCTCGAATGTTAATTTCAGTTCAAAGTTGCAGAAAGGTTTGATATGGAAAAACATGAGCATTTTTTTAAATGTTAAGAAATTCAAATACTTAAAATTTATTAGTCTTCCTATTTATTTAAGGTTAGTGAAATTTTTATTTATTTAAAAAATCTAATAAAGTGTTTGTTTGAGAATAAAACTTGTATAATATAATAAATTTATTAAAAATGAATTAATTTGAAAAAATAGAATTAGATTATATTTTCGAAAATCTAAATGCACACAAAGCATTTAACATGTATGCATTCTTATTATTTAAATTTATAATTTGAAGAAATAAACGAACCAACAGTTTACAAAATATTTTGTTTTGCTCATTAATACATGATTTAGTATTTAAATTCAATCATATTTTACTTTTAACAGAATAAAAATAATTTATTTGACCTGTAAAAATTCATGTATCCATAACTATATACATATATCAGTATTTTAATATAAGAGATATTGTACTTCTATAATTACGCTAGGTAATTATAAAATTGTATTTTTAAACACTTTAAGAATATATTTACTTAATTACAATCGGATCACGAAAATAAGTATTTAATAATAACTTTATGAATAACAAAATCATTTATGATTGATACGTAAATGATATAATACAGAATAGAAAAACTTGTATAACTGCATTAAGTTAAATTATACAAGTTTCCTACCTTTGAATTAGTCAAATCTGCGCAATTTTGTAGCAACCATGTGTCTATCATTCCTACCGATATTTCAAAAGATAGTTCAATACTCTTGAATTGATTCAAATGATTTTTAAATTAATTTCTTGTTGAAGAAAAGGAGTCTGAAAGCTAATTCATGAATGAAAAGAAACATACTTTCTTGATTTTAATTCTTTGAGATATTTCAGGCTTTTACAAAGTATTTGAAAATGATAAGATTTCATATGTCTTAGCATTCAAATATTTTCTTACTCTCTGAAGTCAAATGAGCACCAATATTCTTTCAAAGTTTCGTTCACCAGCTTTAAAATTTCTTTGATGAATATGCTAATCAATGTTTAACATACTCCAGCCACATGTTACTTGTTGTTTATTTAATTTAACCAGTTTTTTCTTTTTATTTTGTAATTTGTTCAAAATTAATCCGCAACTAATTTTTCACGTTTAAAGACAATTTAAAGTAATTTATTTCATAAAATTTAATTACTTTTATTATGAAATTTATTTTTTGATGACTTCAAGTTAACAACATTATTTGCTGAATGAAAGATACTGGATTTGGTATAAAACGAAAGAAATTAGCTTATCTTAGCTATTCTTATAAGTTGCAGGAAAAAAGTCTAACCATCCAAATCGAAATAAAAATCTATTTGAGAAACAAAATATGCATCAGACTATTCTTATTCTTTTTCTCTTCTAATTCTTCCTTTTCTCAATAAAGATTTTCTCTACATAAATCAGATATTTTCTCTTTTTTTACTTTATAGGCATAAAGATTTCTTTCAAAACTTTATCTGTAAGCTTTTCGATGTATCTTGTAATTTAAATTTCTCAAAGATTTTTATTACATTTCTCTAGAAAGATTACACCGTGTTTTCGAAATGACAAGTCTGATAACCTTTATATCATTGAAATTTAATATATCATAGAAATTTCTCAGGAACTTCGGTAGGAAAGTTAGTAAATGCATAATCAAAATTTTAATAGGTACTATCAATGCGTAAAAATAAGCTGAATTTAGGAAAACATCAATTATCTTGGAAGTTGATGCATAATTTTTAATATTGTATCTTGTAAACTGAAATGGAAAGATATTTTGTTAAAATGTGTCTTATATGATATCTAATAAAATCATCTATGAACTGCAAAAAGTTTAATTCTGAATAACAGATAATTTCTTAACAAACACGACACCAGAAACACAATTATAAATTTTAAATACAATTTAATTTCTCCTCAATTATTATCTTCATACAGCATATTTCATTTTTATTTTCTATTATATTTATAGTAAAATTTATTGCACAAATATATATTTCTTTCTCTATTCATTATACTTTTAAATCCAAATATATATTTGCCTTTGTGCCAGCAAAAATATTTGCTAATAAACCCATTACAAAACTGAATAAAAAATTATGTATCATTCTAGTAGAAAATAATTCAATCAAGTTCAAACTAACTTTTGAATAATATTTCTTTCGTTTAATATTTTGCATTTTTAACAATATCACTCAAATATAGGGATAACTCTTGTAATTTTAATAAATTAATTTTTGATTTAATCATTATAGTTTAAATAATTTTATTGGAAACAACATAGTATCGTCATTTAACTTTACTAGGAATAAAATATGGTATTTATTTTAACAAAATTTAAAAGTGCACATTCAAAATTTAATTTTAAAATAACCACAGTAATTTCCAAAGAAAATTAAAATATGTCACTTACAGATTAGTAATTTCAATATAAAAGTGTAATACAAAAGAGATCTAAACACCATACATCATAAAAGCATTATTTATGTACTTTTGTTAAATTGATAATTAATTTTGATATGTATACTAAATTTCAATACCAATTAGTTTTGTCCAAATAAAGTCAAAAATGTTGTCTCATCTAAGCTTATTTTGTGGTAAAAATAATAATAATAATACACAAGTTTACATGGGTTTAAATATTTCATAAATATGTCAAAAAATTCGAATTTTCAATTAAAATACATTTTAAAATTATCATTTTTTCATTTTGAAAGATAATTAAATGCATTGATTGATCTATTTTGGAGCAATAAAATCATCCTGTTCAAAATTACAGTCTGTTAATTCATAATTTCTATAATAAACTTTAGTTATAGATCCATTGTGGCTTTAGGGGATTTCAGTAATAAAAATATTTAATCATGACTACGATTTAACTTCTTTTAATGATTTTCATTTGAATAGGGCTCGCGATGTTTAGGTGAAGTGGAATAATTTTAAATCAAAAAGTAAGAGAAAACGAATTCTCACGCCTTAAAGCTTCTCCATTAGTCCGCTTCAAAAAGAAGTGACCATGTAGGAAACTGAAAAGAAGTTATTTCAACCGCAAATTCAATGGCTTCCTCTTTTCTTTAATCTTAACGGGACCAAAAGAAGCATTTGCCTCTAATGACACCCTTCGTCAAGAATAAACGTTGTTGTTGAGAATTATATAGATTTTTACTTCATTCACATTCACGATTTATTTTACGAATCTATTCAAAATTTATTCAGATTCTTTTCAATGAAACTTGATGATAGCATTTTGGATTTGTAATGAAAAATGAATTCATTTTTGCTATTTCAACAGAAATATTTGAAATGTTGACTGAAAAGGTATCTTTGATCATTAATGATTTTTAAAGATTTATTCTATTTTAAAGAATTCATTTTCTTATTTACTTTTTGCATATTTATTTAACCGAATATTATATGTTGTGTAACTCATTCATTACTCAAGATCGCAGCTAGAAATATTTTTCTAAATAGTCATATATCAATTATTTCTAAATATCTTATTATTTTTTACTTATGAAAATTAAAATGTTAGAATCCAAGCAAATAATTATAATTATCATAAACATAAATAAAAGATTTCGTGATTAATATACTGTTATATTTATAAAATGACTTTATTTTATTCTAGTGATACATACTTTTAACTTAGAAAAATGTTAAAAATTTTTGTTAGGCTCTGAAATTGATAACTATACAATGCAAATAAATGTCTCGTGAGCATAAATTATCATATGTTTCTTAATTTGTTTAATAAGAGATTAAAGATATTTTGACCATTTTTTACTTTGTTTTACTGTGTATCAAAACGACACATAATTTGAAAGAAATCCATTTTTTGCAGTATTTAAGTTAATAATTTGAATACATTTAATCTTAAAAAACTAGCAGAAAAATGATACGTTATATGACTCATTGCATTATTATATCTCTGCGTTACATTCAATTAAAAACTTATTTTCTATAATACAACTACATATAACAAATAAAAATCACGAAATAATTTATTTAATGTGTTTAATCAAATTATCTATTATGAACAATTTAAATAATTCATCAATTTCTTTGAATATAATATATGCTCTATTGGAGCTTTTTGGAGAATAGGATTAACGTATTAGAAACCTAAAAGAAAAAAAAAATCTAAACATTGCTGAACTGTTAAAATGTAAAGTATTCTACTGTATTCATATTATTGCATGTACATAACTTTTTTAAATAATTTTTATGTTTTTTAAAATTTTTGACTACATAATGTCTTTAATTGATGTGGTAGCATATTAATAAATTATAAATTGTAATTTCAATAAGTAATTAAAATAAATTGAATCGTGATAAAATAACTCAGTATTTCCCACTATAACAAATTATGATACAAACGGTGATTATAAATTATGAATAGCAGACAGTAATTAATGTCTTAATATAAAAATTCTTTAATTGTGAAAAGTCCAAGGCATTCACATCTAGAAATCGCTATTTTCAATATTGCATTTAAAATATTTCTATTCTATTAAAACGGAATGTTATATAGTTTATATCTCTATTGTTTCATGGTAGAAAGGGAATCATTAAATAAATAAAATCAAAAAAATGCTGTTTTAAATCTAGATAACAATTTAACTGCCGAATTTCAATTCATAAAACATATTTACTGTAGCATAATGATAAACAATTCTTATCCTAATTTTGAAAAGTTTTCATCCAAAATAGCACTGAATATTCAAAAATTCGTATAGAAAAATTAAATGTTTTAATTTTTCATTTATAAACTGTTTATAGGATTCAATAAAATAAAAATGTCTTCTAGTTTTTTAATCTGTCTTTTTAATGTTTTTAGCCTGGAATTTGAATTGAGAGACTGAAACCTGATACGATTAGCTTTTTTTTTTTATCGCAATTTCATAATTTGAAAGATAAAACTTTGTAAACCATCAAGAAAAGTACAAACGCTTCATGGAGACAATCCTACCATTTGGTAGGATTGTCTTATATTAATAGCTTTATCAAGCTATTCGACATTATGGATTGCTAAATAAGTTCCATAAAAATAAAAAGCACAGTTTATCATAAACAACAATCAAATTTTTTTCAATGTAAATCAAGAGAAAAATTGTATGGAATTGTATCCTAAATGTGGCTTTTCAATATTAAAATTGAAAATTTCTTATAAATCACAGAGAAAAAGCTAAACTATTTTATAAATTAAATATTAAAGTACAATTATTCTTACTTATTTGTTTGATTTTACTTTCCTAAAAAATTGGCAAAATGTAACGTCAATAGGAAAATACCTGCGCATATAACCAAATGATAGCAAATTCTCATTACAAAATATCTTAGAAGAAAGTGAAAAGCAAAGAGTTAAATATATTAAACATTCTAAAAATGAGCAAAGTAGAAGTATACATTAGTATTAAAATAAAATAAAGTAGTAAACTTTTTAAAGGATCAAAACCGAAATTCATTTCTAACCTTTCCAATGTAACCATGCTTTTTATATTTAATGATAATGAAAACGCTTGTTGCTAATGCATGATCATCATTCTTTCTATTGAGAACATGATCAAGTTTGATATTTAAAAAGCATACCTTTAGAAATAACCCTTTCCTTATTCGGGAAATTTTGTTACGTTCACTGTTATTGAGTACTTTTATTTCCTAATAAAATTACCTATCCCATATTGTTCACTTTATCTCACATTGTGGCTGTCTAATAGATTTTATATATTTTTTTAATCATTTTACAAACAAAATATTAAAGTTTTAAAATAAAAAAATACTTCTAATTATTTTTATTAAAAATATATTCGTGGAAGAGACAGACAGAAGTATTTTTATATATTTAAACACTTCAAAACATCTATTGCCATTTTTAGGTTACATTAAAATGCATATTTTAAGAGAAAAAAACCAAATGTATTTTTTGTAATTGCGCAGCTTTTCTGTTGTTTTCTTTGCACAGTCCGGATATCTAATAATTAATCGAAGAGATACTTTCAAAATTGATATCAATTAGTCATGAGTATTTTTTTCAAATATTTTTCAAACCTTATATAGTTTTTGCTTAAACATTTGCATGATTGTTAATCAAAATTATCGCAAGTTTACATCAATGTATTAATTGTAGAATAATCTAAAATTAAATTGTAATGTCATCATTCAGAAATAAGTGAAATAAAATACTGATAAGCAAAACTCATTTAATATTCATTATTTAAAAAAAGAAAATATTTGAAATAAGAAAATTCTTAAGAAACATCATTTCTCGGCATTTAACATAACAGCTTTTTCTTAAAATCATTTTGCTGTGCCTATTATATTTGGAATAATTGATATGTCTATTTATCTTAAATGTTTACTTTAAATTTTAGATCACGAAATTTTATGGATACCAAAATTTAATTTAAAGTAAATATTCATATATCTTATTGGTGTGATCAGTAGTAATGAATTTAATAATTTTTAAAATTATAATTAGCATTAAACAATTTTAAATATTTATTTCAATAAGTAGTCTAAATATATTTAAGCTAATATTATAATAAATCAACCGAAGGCCTTAGTTTAAGATTGTATGATTTTTCAATATTCTACTTTAAATATATGATGAAAAATAATATATTACTTATTTGCGATAAATTAGATAATGTTTTTAACATTTGTTGAAAATAGAAACCATCAATTTTCTTTATAGTTTTAATGGAGGGGCATATTTTATTTTTTTGGAACTTCATTTTTATTCACATTATATAATAGGTATGAACCACATAAAAATGAGTAATCGATTCCTGTAAATCACTCACAACAACTGAGATGAAACATCAGAAAAATCATCTCAGGAAAAAAAAAGGACAGATCAAGCAATTACATAGTTTCCCACTTTCCTTCATCTAGTCATTTCGCATCTGAGGGAAAAATAACTTTTATTCTCCTGCCTATAAGCAAGGGGATAGATGAAGCAACGGAAAACAATATCCTATGAAAGCGGCATCCTCATTTTCTTCTGCCGGATCTTTGTAGCTTGGTACAACTCTTTTTACGACCGGCGGACAACAACAGCTTTGCTGGATCTTGCAGATATTAGAGCAATAGACCTGGGTTTGGGTTGTTTGTTCAATGGAAGCGAGGCCGGTCAAGGATGAAGAAGAAGGGTGGTAAAGGAGGTGCCGGAGGAGAGTGGGTAATTGCCGGATAGCCATTCATCACGTTTTCTCCCGGATTAAGTGAGCTGACAAAAGGCGTGTCAGCAGAACTCCAGGCGATAATTAGCGGAACATGAGAGCCTCACGAGATGTTTTCATGAAAGCAGAATAGGATGAAAAAGAGGTTTGTTCTTGATTGAGTGCAAACAATTTCGACAGTTGTTTGAATATGTTTAGTGCTCTACGAAGGACACTTGGTAATGTATTCCGTCTTAGAAAATTAGATTTGTTAGCACTTAATTTTCCTAAAAATTGAATAATTGTATTTCTCCTATGTAAACAGTTACAGGTAATTAATGTATACAGGAATCGATTTGTTAACTACATTTTACGAGTATTTTTATGAGATTTTAATGAGAGTGTTTGATGTGGCAATTATATTACAAACTTAGTAGATTTATGCATTTTTATTTTGACGTACATTATACATTAGCTTATTGCTAGAAGTCAACTTTATGTCTTACGTTGTCTTGTTTTGATAAATAAAAGTATAACTATAAAAGTGTGGATAGGAATTCATATGCATACATGTATGTATGTTAATGATCATTAAATTCATTTATATTTTATATTCGCAAACTTACAAGCTAAAGACTGTTAAAAATATTTGAAAAACTTTATTTTAACTAAAAAAATATATTAATTATATTTTTACAATCAGTATATATATATATTTAGCATGTTAGTCGTATTCGAGACATTTAAATATAATTTCTCTATTTATATATTCTTAGAGGATAGCAAATTTTTAAAATCTGCTAAGAGAGATGCAAAAGAAATTGTAAATTTTTGAAAATTCTTTATACTCTCTTTGTTAGATAAAAATTAAACACAAATCTCAAAATATCTTAGAGGAATGAATCTTTTAAAAAATAATTTTTTATACTCAATTTTGATGAGTTTGACACTAAAAAATCACTTGTAAATTTGTGTGGTATTGTGTGATTAGTTTCCCCATTTATTTGAAAAGCAATTTATTTAGACATAAAGGGGAACCATCTTTATGACCTAGTGAGTACATACTTTGCAAACGCTTTCCATTTTAAATATTACCAACTTTACAAAATTACTGAATAAATCTTGACCGTACAATAAGACAAACATAGATAGTGATTGAAAGTAATTTAAAAATGAATTAGGCATTTCACTTATTTTACATTTTAATAATATTATTATCATATAAAAAGAAAAAATTAAATTAACTAAAATCTATTATTATATTACATGTTGAAAAAAAATTTAATTTCATAAAAAAGTAATGTAACATCAAAAGAAATATATATAAGGTATGTACTGAATTCATGTTTTAAGCTAATATCATGTTTTTAAATTTTAATCAGTAAAAATCTAATGGTCTTTAGTTTTATGATCAATTGCAATAGTAATTAATCGCATTGAATAATAGAAATATCAAATATATCATTATTTTTGCATTGGTGTCAAATTTCTTTTAATTTGTTTATTCAAAAAACGCCTTAGGAATATTTGTGACAAAGGATATAATTATTAAAAAAAAAAATAAATAAAATTATCACACTTTAAGCTCTAAAGTATTTTATTCATGATTTAAAATATATGAATATTATTCTGCATGAATAATGTATTTCATGAATAATGTTTTTCAGAAACTTGAATTTTATTTTAGTATAATGCCTTAGCTTATATAGACGTTGAAACAGTTAATCTATTACCTCTTTGGTGTCTAATTAATAAAAACATAGGATTTTTATGATATAGTTTTCGTCTTACTGTAAATCATATTTAATTTGTTCATACAAGTGCATCACTGCAAAGAAATGATGTTTCTTTATTTTCAGAAACATTATATAAATAATGAATGGTATAATTTATTATTTATCTTTTCGTTTATGTTTATAGATATTATTCATTCAATTAAGCATTTGATACTATTATAGTAAAAAGTATGTTTTTGTTATTATTTAAGAGGATATTCAGTATTTATTAAAAGATATATATATGATTGTTCTCTAATCTATCATTTAGTTTAAAATTCTGAAGAAAATAAAACTTTCGTTTTAATTCAACTCCGAATAGAAATCAATACACCTTTCGAAATTTAAGTAAAGTAATATGATATTAAAATAAAAGAAGCATACAATTTTAATAATTTCTATGGATATATTGAATTTGATTTGAGAGAATGCATACCGATTTCAAGAAAAAAATCACTTTCTATGCAGACGTAAACTTAACGTTTTTATCAAAACAACAGATCCCGCAAAGTTTATTCTTTCAGACATTGTTCAAAATTCAGTCTATGCGCGATTCATGTTCTTGCTAGCTAAATGCATTTGTAACTCAACTTCGTTTTGGTTGTATGACTGTGAAAAGGAGGGGAAAATATGCTTTTGCCCCAGCGAAAATCAAACTTGTTGAATTATGCAAAAGTGAGAAAGAAAATACTTCAGAGAAAGAGGGATCTCGGCGTCAGCAACCTAACAGCATCAGTGGTGCTGTTTGTTCAAAAAAGAGCATTTTTGAGTTATGTATGCACCCTTAGGAGAGAATCTCTTCTTCGAATTTTTCCTCTACATACACAAGGCGGTCTCTGATCCAATCATGCGAGATGGTATGTTGCGGGAAAGATTTAACTTTGGAGCGGAAAAAAGTGAAGCGTAGAAAATAAAGTATGATACAACAGACTTTAAGAGACACAGTCTTTTCAAACAAATTCATTTAAATCTAGTTGGTTGATGAATTTTGAAACTACCTTCTGAAATATTTATAAACTTATATTATGTATTCATTTTATTTAATCAGAGTGCTGGTATTGATTCAAAATAGATTTCAATATTCAAATATAATTTTTAATAATATTTAAACCTTTTTAATAAGTATTTCTTGTATTCAAAGTAACATCAAAGATTTTCAAAACTTTTCAGATATAAAGAAATTAAGGAAATCATTTGAATTTTTTCAAGTTTTGAATAAAAAAATGATTGGATAACAATATTCACTGAAAAACAGCACTTCGTGAAACACGACTAATTGGAAATTATAAATGTGAATTTGTATGTGTATGTATTCATCCTGATTCACAATTTCACCGGAACAATTTTAATTGAAGTTTTAATTTCTATGGATAATTTTAAAAGTTTTCTTTTAGAAAATTAATATTTTAAAATAATATGTATCATTAAATTTATCATAGATGACTACATTGGTTGAATATATAAACTAAATATTAATTTAAAAGTACTAACTATTATTTTAAATATTAATTTATAATTGAAACTTAAATTTCTTTAATCATTATAAATGGAACATTTAATAATGAAAATTGACAGCTCAAATGAAGGTTTTACACGTTATAGTTTATAAATCATGTTAAAAACCTTAATTTTTTGGAATCAGAAATGAGAAAAATATATAAAAACGATTATATTAATTTAATATAATTTTAACTAGATTTTTCAGGACTTAGAACAGAATAACTTATAAGAAAATAATTATAAACTTACGACTATAAAATAATATATAAGTTAAAATAGTTATGTGCATAACCCGATTTTAAATTGATAAAGCGCAAGAGGCAAAGCAAAGTTTAAAGAATGAATGACATCAAGTGTGGTTAATATTTTAATTATGCATAGGTAAATTCAAATCATTAAATTTATTTGTAAATAAGCCTAAATCAAATAAATCCAATAAACTAAATTTGAATAATTTTGATTGTTCACTATTCAGTTAAGTGTTTGTAACGAAATCTTAAATCATCTCATGGAAAAGATGTTCATATTTTCACTAACTGTATTTTTAATCTATTTTTATTGTTGTGGGACATTACTCAGATATTTATATTACAAGAATAAATTTTTATGCATAAAATCTATAATATCATTTTCATAAAGAAATCATTAGACTTCCTTTAATTTTCCATTACGTAAAAAATTATAGGAAATCTAATTCACAATTTATTTTATAAAATTGATAATTTTATACATGTATAATTATTTGCCATTTAAATAATTTAGCTTATTATACAATATATATATTATATTTATATCAAATTATTATCTCAATCAATAATTTATACCAAATTTAAATAAATTTCATCTACAGAAAACTTCAGATTATAGTTGTTTATTACTTCTATTTAATATAAAATTGTCTATTCCACATGATTGAGTATCATAGATTTTTAATTCATTAGAATGTATTAAATAGCATAAAAAACATTTCAAGCTTCCATAAAATAGTTTAAACTATTCAACGATAATAAATTCTGAAGTCTATTTTTACCAGTATTCCCTAACACAAACGCAAATTTCCAAGCCTTTTTTCATTAATAAATAATTTGTTCAGCAAAGGCTCTTATGAAATAGTATTACTTATAATTATTATTTTTTCAAATGGTGAATCATTATTTGCATGGTTGCTTACAACCTTTATCCAAGTAAATTATAAAGTAATTCTATAAATAAAGTTATATCATTATTAGTTTCTTAATTTTTATGGTTATTCTTAGGTTCTCTTTTAAATTATTTTCTTTTATTTCTTGTGAACCTTATTATAATCGAATAATAATTTTTAACAAAATCCTAATAACTTTTGATTGTTAATAGCTTTAATAAAACATGTACAATGTTCACTTCATCCAAATCAATAAAAATATATTTTAGGGCATTGGATAATGTCCCAAAAGTTTTGTTCATGGACAGAGCCTTACAATTTACAGATGCGGATATAAAGAAATTTCTGTTATTTGAAGAATACGCGAGACTCGCTGCCAAAAAAAGGGGGAAACGCAACTGTGACAGTATAATATAAAAGTAATTCCATTTGCATGGAAACTGTCGGGGAAAATGGGCTGTCCCTGTTATCTCTGCGACAGTGCCCCATCTGGGGCGAATATGTAATGCGAAGGGAGGTTATTCAAGTCTGGCAAATGGTATAGGGGAACATGTGTCAGACTTATCGAAGTTACAGCTGCGTCCAGAGGGAGTGCGAAGTACTGTATATACTTTGAGATAAAAACAAAATATTTTAACCCAATCTATTGTAAAAGTTCATTAATAAATTAAAAATATATTCATAGGAAATTTATCTTAAGTTTCAAAATATATATAGAAATAATAATAAATTTAATGACAAAAATGTTTTCAAAAAATATCTTTTAATTGAAGATAAGCAGAATGGCATTCTTAATAAAGCTATTTATTGTGTAAGTCATTAGATTTATATTATCTTCATCATTCTGTTAGAATTGCTTCAATTGAAGACTGTAATGTAATAAAATGTCTAATTAGTTTCAGAAATTTTATAATAAAATACTTTTAGTAGCATAAATTAAGAAAGTACGTAGATTTAGATCCAAAACTTCACTCATTAATTTCTTTGCCATAAATGATAACTTATAAAATGATAAATTTTAAAAATAATTTGGCAGTTATTTTAAATGCATTAACTAAATATTGCTTAAATATTTACAGTAACTTTTGTCATGTAATATTAAAATCAAACACAAACATTTTTCAAAATTATCAAAGTAGCAAAAAGATACAGATATTGACTCCTAAATATTACATCATTTCTTCCAATTTGTTAGAATATTTAATAATTATTTTATATATGATTCATAAATATCAAACTACTTGAATATGATTAGAAAAATAGCAATATTTAAAATTATATTTCAAATTATGTAGAAAAAATATAATCAAGTTAGTTTTTAAAGGAAAAATAATTTAAATAATAATAATATTCAGAAATAAATCATCAGCAATTTTTCAACATTTCATAGATTAGAAATCCTAACTATTGATAGTATTTGAAATCTGATTAACTACTTCAGAGTCATATGCAATTTCTCTATCAAAATTTTACAATTATAAAAGTAGTTATTACCAACTACTTCAAGCTGAATAATTTAAAATGAAAAAATATATTAATATATAGATGTATAGATATTTATTACTTGGCATGGCTTTTCTCTCTTTAAAGCTATGTCAAATTTTATAAAATTCATATAATTCTTAAGTTAAATATAGGCAAATTCATGTTGAATTATACATGTTGATTGTATTTTCAAATCCATAAAAATATTTCCTGTAGATCGTAAATATAATTGAGTCATTCAAATTCATGTATGCTCTTATTGGGGGCATTTGTACATTTTTAAATTTCCTTTTGTGAAAATAATTGAATCTTAAAAAACGAATCATATTGATAAAATTTCCTGTATTTTTATAGTTACAAATAAGAATAAAAATGTACGAAGAAGCACCTAACAAATAAATTTGAATTTGAATCAATATAAATATACATTAATATACAGCAATTTACGAATCATGATTTTTGTGGAAAAAAATCAGAATATTCAATAAAGTGCACAAAATTTTTATCTTTTTTAATTAACTTAAAAATAAATATCCTAAAATCCTATAAACATGGCAGTTAAACATAGTAGGAAATAATTTACCCTAAAATATATTTTCTTCTTAAAATATCCATCTAAAAGTTGACTATCTATAAGAAATCGAATTGAATTTCTTTCATTCAATATGATCGCATAAAGTGTTACTTACCATCTGTTTAGCTTACTTTTGCTGTGACTACTTATAACCAGTATTTTGCATGATATAATGTAGTCGATTTTAAATAGTAAGATTTTTGTTTCTGTGTATTAGTTAATTGTTGTTGATAGTGTTGAGAGAAAATATTAACTTTCAGAAACTTTTCTTGTACCTTTTCTGAAGAATATAGCAGAAAAATAGGAATTTCTTGAACTTTTATTTAAAAAATAATAAGAAATACTGCAAACAAAGTTAAATAAAACAGATAAATATGATTTTTATGCAATTTTTCATATTTTGATAAAATATGAAGATAGACAAAAATAAAGATATTATGAAATATTGAAGATAATGAAAAATATAAATGATAAAAATAGATTTTTCTTTATGTTTATAGAAGATTTTTTTCTGGTTGCATTCATAAAAGAGGAATTTTGTATTTAGATTCCGACACTTAAAAAAGTGGAAAAAAGCTAAAACCGTATCACGATAAACAAAAAGGATATATATATATATATATATATATATATATATATATATATATATATATATATATATATATATATATATATATATATATATATCCTTTCTGCTTTTTATTGTAATTAACTGAGGACATATAAATGTTTATCTTATTCAAAGATTGTGATTTGAAATGCCAATCTTCTAATTCTTCATCAGGTTTCCTGCCTACATATACATGTCAGTGTTACTGTTAGATGAAAATTTTATTTTCCTTGGTTTTTGACAATATTTCTAATAATTTATGTAAATACATTTCCATATAACAAACGTTCATCAAAACTTTATTGTGTATATGTAGTTGTAACTATAATGAAAGATAAAATATGTTTATAACAATTTGTTGAAATTCGTTAAGCGAACAAGAGTCCATGAATCGAAAAAAGAATATTTAATGAGGCAAGTTACAAAGAAAGAAATTACTCATATACTAAACTAAGAAATCAGAAATCAGTTTGGTTTTCCAGAGCATTTAGCAGCGAAGCTGCTTTTACTGTTTCATTTAAGATAAAATGTCATGGAATAAGAGAAAAAGTGGCGAGTGGGAGGAGTCATAATAGGTATAGACTAAACTAAGAGAACAGAACATGGTGTATTTATAGATTTTGGACAGCTTGAACACAACCACCAATCAGAAGGCAGTGCAGCAGATGATTGGTGTAAATTTTGTGGACGTCTTAGAAGACTACAGCTTTACAGACGAAAAGAGACTGACTTTGTGTTTCTTTGCGATTACTTGTATATTATTATTTACAACACAATTCTTAAAAAAATCACTCGCAAAACTGCCAGTCTCAATAGAAATCCTCAGTGGTTAACTCCTGAGTATGCTTGGTACTCAGTTTACTGACCCATTGAAGGTATAGAAGGCTAAGTTGATCCTGCTCAGCAAGATGTTCGAGTCTGCGAGCTCCCTCTAAGGCACCGGACTACAGAAGAAAATTAAAAATAAAAATAAATGTAGTAACTCACAATTTTGCTACTTATGTGAATTTATATAGAATTTTTTTCATGTATGAAACTTCTTAAAAAGTAATACGACGAAAATTAATATTTTTCTATTGTTTTCTGCTACTTTCATTATTTTATACAATAGTACTATTAGAGATTACAGAGATTTAACTTATGCTGAGGATTTTAATAGTGAGTACAGATATCCCATTTGTCGAACATTTCAGTTACATAATATGTACAAATATTTTTTTCAAAATATTAGTCTTAAATGTTTGTATCTGTGAATAGATGTTTTTAATGACCTCGTGATGCCCAAAACGCGAATGATTTTCAATTGGGACATATAATTCTTCTTGACATACGATATTCACTATAAATCAAACATTTCTTGTTTTTTCAAAATTATATTTGACTAACTCAATACTCTATACTAGAGCTTTTAATTTCTTAGATCAATTTAAAATTCTGTATCATCTTTCGGTACAATGGATGCTCGTGTTCAGCAGCATACACAGTTGTATATTAAATGATTTTACAATGCTCAAAATTTAGCAAGTTTTTACTGCCGTTAATAATGATTATATATAACACTTTTTTTTCTTTTTTTGATTCCCAAGGATTTTGATACCATTTATAAAGAGCGTTTAGAAAATCTTAGTAAATCCTTTGGAAATTTGGCGATAGTATTTGCCAATTCCAAGAAGTTGAAGTGAAAAACTGTTTCCGTTGCTTTTTTTTAAAGTTTTGTATCAATTAGTCTTTTTACCATGAAAATAAACTCATAGGTAAATGCTTCTAAAAGAGTTATTTTTCAATAATATGATATTTTCTTCAATTTGTAAATAAATTGTTTATGATTGAGTTTTTAAAATTTTGGTATTGAAAGAAATCATCATCAGTAAATTTTCTGTTACCTTTTGGCTGTATTTTCATCAGTTGTTAGAATTTTTCTTATGTCCTAAGGGTTTCTATAAATTAATTTATTGATGTGAAAATAAAATTTTGTCACCCAAAGATATTATTCATTTTAAATGAGTTCAGATATCTTGTTGTTTCCAAGCAATAAGTTAAGCTTTCAGTTGTTATTTTTTAAATAGGTATCCAAATGGAAGTAAGAAACATTGTTCTGTAAGATATTATTCTTTTGTTTTTGATTTCTATATGGTATAACTTTTTATGCCTAATTTGTAGTTCTTTGAAAAATATGAAAGCCTGAGCCAGACATTTGTTTAGGTTCTTAAACAAAATACCAAGTAAGTGATAATGCTCATAGGGATTGCTGTAATCACTTCATCGTAATCTAACACTTTCTACTTCACTAGGAAATCAAATTTTAATGCAAATTCTATGCTGTTAAATCAAATTTCTGACTATACAAGTGGTAATAATATATCATATTAACTTACACTTCTGCTAGAGTGTTTCTGGCAACGTCTCTAACACATTATCCTCATAATATTTATAAAATTGGTTAAAATAGTTGAAATAGGAAATAAATCTATGAAATACGTTTCCCAGAATTTTAAGTAATTTGTGAAACATAAGTTTATCCATTTTTTTGTTCTTAGTTATAATTGTTTTGTTATAAGCAGCCACTTAAAAAAAAACAAGAATAATTATTGCTTTTGTGCCTATTTTTTAATTCACCTAGAATAGCACCCTAAATTCTCATTTACTATAGAAAAAACGCGATTTTTTTCTATTTAAGACGCCAATTCAAGAATAGGAAGTTACTTTTTGCTATGAAAATGAAAACAGTTTTATTCTTTGACTTCAAATGATTTAAAATAATATTAATAAATATTTTGTTAACTTGACATTATTTTTATGTTTGTTTAGTCATTAGTAAAATGGTTGGAAGTCACGAATTCGAGTCCTCAGTAGATTAAAAAAATTGTGTTACCTCTCCTCTGCACATTGTTTTGTACATTTTTGTATCAATAATATTGATTGACATAACCATTAAAATATTTTCAGAGTTATTGTGATGAGAGTAAAGTATAAAGAATAAAAGCGTGAGTGAAATATAAAAAACATGGATAACTAGTGAGGGTTTGCATTTACTAATGCTCGTGTCTATGGTATGCACAAAGTTTCCATAGATAAAAGTTAAATCAGGTCAACCTTATAGTTTATTCAAAAAAGTTTGTTTTTGTAAAGCTTATTCAGGTGAAATATATTGTTTGCCATATGATATACATATAATAAATGATTTTACACATGTCAAATAAGCAGAAGATATGCAACACAACTACTACTTGGCAAATATTTGAATATTTATATCTCTAATAGTTTTAATAATGTCCTTAAAATTAAAATGATATTCTTAATCATTGTAATACCAATTAATGATATTCAAGAACTAATATGCTCTACCTGTCAAATTTGTGGTTGAATTTTTATAACTAATATTTCACACCTATCAAACAATTTTATTTCTATGATAAGTGGAGTGCATTATGATTACAGGTCGTGTGTTCAGACACTGTTGAATTAATGTGAAATAAAAAATAGAACATAAACTTGCAGAAAAAGAAATATTTATCAAGCTACTATTATGGGAGTTTTATTTTAGATTTGTAACTGATTTTTTTTTTTTTGTAAATAGATAAATTTAAAACTTAAATGATCAAAAATACTATTGACTATTAAAGTGTTGTGGTAAAGGTAAAGGTTTTATAGACAATTTTAGAGCAGAACAATACTTCTCATGAAAATAACTGTATTATTTCCTGCAGTGTAAGAAAATAATAAGGATAGTGAATTATTTAAAAAATAGGCATCGGAGGAAAAGTTTTTAGCTTCCAATATTTTTTAATGTATTTTGATAAATCAAGAGTCTTCATTTATCATAGAGATTTACCTGTTCACATGATTTAAAAATTTAATTATTGTGCAAAAAACAAACTGAGATATATAATGTTTGAAACTATTTCCATGTAACAGTCACATGAAAATTTTAAAATTTTCTTTTTATGTGATTATTGGATTTTATATTATGAGATGCATGTGATCAAAAGATTACTTATATTTATACACAAAATTACAAGATATTCTAGGTATTAATATAATTACTAGATATTCTTATGAAATCCATTTATGTCTTACTATTTTGCTATATAAATTATTTTATGTTTATAATTATGTTATAAAAATATTTTAAGATTATGTTATATAACAGCTACATCAAAAATTGAAATTTTCTCCGTATGTGATGTATGGACTTTTGTTATTAAATACATAATAAATGAAATACATATGCTCAAAAGATAACTTATATTTATCCACAAAATTCAATTACTAGATATTCTTATGTAAGTCATTATTATATAAATTTTTGAGTAACATTAAAATGTGTTATATACTTTATGAATTATTACAAAGTAAAACTTTCTAATGAAAATGTTATCAAATGAAATAAAAAAAAGTAATTACAAAGTAATTATGCGAGTTAAAATAAATAGAAAGTAACCACAATATTGCAATTATAAAATGGTTAAAAATTATATAAATTTCTTGAATTACTTAAAAGAGAGGGATATAAAATTTAAAAAAATGTTTTTATAATATCACGCTTTTGTTTTGAAAATAAATAAATTTCAATGAAATGAAAATTCTATTTTTATAACTGTTTTTAATAAGTAAAAGAATATTTACAATGATTTCGGAAAAATGGTTTATAAGCTGATTAGAAAGCAACTTTGTAACAGTTTAATTAAAAGCTTCACAAAAATCATTTATAACCGAAAAAGTTCTTTTTGAAAAGAGAAGATTTATTGAGAAAAATATAAAAGCATTAGAGAGAACAAGAGAAGGGCATTTCAAATTGTTATTAATTTCGTAAAATGTGAATAATTAAATAAACTTGCAAAAATAAATTATAATACTTTTCTTCATTAAATATTTAAAAATTGTTGTTATAAAATATATTCTCAAATAATTTAAATTGAAAAATATTTTACTGAATGCAATATCTAAAACATCTCATGTCTTTTAAATAGGAAAATAATCTGTATTCATGAGATGATAGTAATTTTAATTTAAAATGTGATTATAAATTCAAGGAAAATTATTGTTTAAAACATAGGCATACTTTATTTGTTATAATCAATAATATAGTTAATTATTTCTCACATACTATGAATAATTCATAAAATAGAATTTTAAGAACTGAAGGGATTTAAAAATTAAAAATTAAGTACTATGGTAATTTAAATAATTATTTTAAGATAAAGCAAACTGGTAATTAATCAGTAAAGTAATATTAAATATGATACTTAAGGTAAATAGGGTATTTTATAAGCAGTTAATTGTTTACAAAAGGTTTAGGTAAGGTAAATTATTTTCTTACGTATGGTTCGTTTGCCATAGATTTGAATATTCATGCATATCATTTGAATTCAATAATACATACTATATAAAAACAATTAAATTTGAATAAAAATATTTATACTATTGCTTATAAATACTTTTATAATATTATTTGTGTAAATCTTTTTTTATGTGACATAATTATGCATATGTAAATTTGTGAGTTGGAGAGGCGTTTGGTGCAAACAAAAATAACTTAAATTTAAATTCAAAATCTCCTATAATTTAAATTGTTAACTTTTTGGAATACGCTGTTAAGTACATAAATAATAAAATATTTAATAATAAAAAATAATAATAAAATATTTAATAAAATAATTCAAATTCCATGAAACGAATATCTGGAAACATTCCTTGAAATAAACCTACAAGTTTAAAATAGATTTAATTAAAATACATTGAGGTAAAGCATTATTATTTTTTTAATATCTTGCATCAACATAAAATGTTTCCTTTCCAAAAATGAATAGTATATAAATGGTCAAAAATAATGAATTACTTTTGGTTTCTGTCTGCAATCATTTGTTATATTATTAATTTTTTTAAAATATAAATTTATTTATTCATGGAAATTGTTAATAATTTCTGCAAAATAATTAGCTTACAATAAAATTTATACAAGAAATAGCCCTTTTCATGATCTTATTTTAATGTCAAATTATGCTTAGCATGAAAGTTGTATAACAAAAAATATTTGTCCATGATTTAAGTTTCTGTTTTTAAAGTTAATTTGTCTATTAATTATTTATAAAGAATTTTGATTCATAAAATAATGATATAGTTTATGATTGCTGATTATTAAAATTTAGTTTAAAAAGTATATTTATAAATTTAATATATATTTTCAATTGGTTGGATTTAATCTACAGTTATATGTATATATTGTAACGATATACAATTTAATATATCAAGCAAAATTTCTAATTAAAAATAGTTACAATTCATCATCTTTCAGATACTTTCGGATCCCTGTTGCGCTAGAAATAACAACAGGTAAAATGGGTCGGTGCACTCTCTTATTATTACAAGACAAAAAAGAAGGAAAAAAATATAAATTGCTTTATCTTTTCGTTTAATAGTGTTGCTAAGCTACTTTCACAGCAGGATGAACGATGATAAACGTTTCTCCAATACCAGATATTTTGTTGCCGTTGATTACAGCAGATATATATGTTTTCTTTTTTCCTTGAGTGAAAAAAGGAAGAAAATGAAAAAGAAAAACCACTTTGTAAAAAATGTGACTACCACTATTTGTGCTTACATGTGAAGAAGAAAAATGTGAGTAGGTTAACTTCCATTCAATATATACAATGTATTGGATGTATTCTATTTCTGGCATAATAACTCCTTCTTAAAATATTCACAGAAGCATCTAAAGAGCATTTATTTTGGGTAATGCAGTTTATTCTTCCCTCATGATAGCTTTTCAACTTGAATTGAATTATAGCATTTTAGAGCGGAAACTTTTGTTTTTGCAAATTAGAATATCTTATTAGGATTTATTAAGCTTTTAATTGATTCATTCATATGTACACATGTTTCAGATATTATTTAAAAGAATTCAGAAACACTTATCGGAAATATGAACGATGATAAAAAAATGTATATCAATATTTCGCGGTCAAATTTCATCCATGTACTAAATCCTTTGCATTCGTACTGATCATGTAATGCAAACTTTCAAGTTTAATTTTTATTAAATTCATTCATTTTAATAGCATTTGGAAGCATTCTACATAATTTTGAATACATCTGATGTTTATCAAAGTTTATCAAATATAAAGACAGGAAGTAATTTATAAATATGTTGTCTAATAACGGCTCATCATTGAAAGATATTTCTTTGAGCTTCTCCTACTTAGGTGCAATACATGTTTGTGCATTATCATATACTTCACATGTTAACTATTTTAGAATTGCAATATTTGTTCTGTTATATACTTTTTAATATATGTGTGATCTGATCTAAGTTTAATAATAAATATTTCCAATTTTTAAATCAATATCACTAACAGTAGAAACATAATATTTAGAAATCACTTGACAAGAGAGTTTTGAGAAAAAATTCCTCCCAATTACAGTAATTTCATTACTTTTGTTTAAGATTTTTATAGTCTTATTTCTAAACCAATATCAGTAAAAATATCTTTTTTCTTTTCTTCATATAAGCAAAATATTTTAAATTACTTTTGACATTTAACAAATTTGTGAATTACATTCTATCTTCACTCTCATTAAAGAAATGTTTTGTTTTAAGCTTTTGCTTCTTAAAGTATCAATAGTGAACAATTTAAGTTGATGAACATAAAATGTCTTGCTATTGTCGACTGTTTTCTGTTTTAAAATGCTTTAAATATTTGATTGTCAGACTTTGGGATTCTTATCGAATCCTTTGATCTATTTTACAATAAACGCTCATACAATAACTAATCAGAATAAATTAGGAGTAATAGAATTTTATACCCTACTGCTTTTACTTGATATTTTTTTTAATCTTCAGTTAAAGTGACAAACTAAATATAGTATCAATGCTATTTATTTGTCTTATAATGAATTAACACTCTATTGTTTGCATGTAAATTAATTAGTAAAAAGTAACTATTTATATTGAAAATAAATTAAGTTAAAATATTATATATACAAATTCTTCTAAAATGAATGTTGATTTTACTTATTTACAATTGAATAAAATTAGAAAGATTAAATTGCGAAAACATTGCCTATAATATTCGTCATGTCTATTAATATTTCAGTAGTTTTCTATATATATATATATATATATATATATATATATATATATATATATATATATATATATATATATATATATATATATATATATATATATATATATATATATATATATATATATATATATATATATATATATATATATATATATATATATATCAGTTTCTTCAACACAATCTCTAAGCATAAAAACATCGGAATAGAGTTATAAGGAATTCGTGGAATTTAATTAAAGTACATTCCTATCCAAGAGATTTTAATTACTTGTCATTCTTTCTCATCAACAGTATTTCGTCCACTGAGTTTTACCTTAATGAACATTCTAAGTACTTGGTAAATATTACTTGGCACTGAGTTAAAGAAGAGTATGAAAAAATATTCAACATTCATAAAAATGTAATTAAGTACCTTTGAAATAAACTTGCAAGATAAACTAGATATTTAGGTTATTATTAATATCCAAGCATAGTTCACCGTATTTCAAATTAATTTTTGCAGTTTAAATTTATGCTGATAATAATTTAAAATCGAAATATAAATAAATACTGTTTAGTATTAGAAATATTTATTTGATATAAAAGTCTTTTTAAAAATTTTTGAGGTATTCTAAATTTTTAAAAGCATTTTAGAAATATTTCGTAATATTTCCTGATATGTAACTAACAAATATTATTATTCTTAATGAATTGATATGAAATAATTAATTCTAATCACAATTTTTAAGACTTACTGTATTTTATAATGTAATTTGCACAGTTAATTTAATTCATTTTTAGAAATTTCCTATTTAGACATTTATTATTTAAAAAGATATAAAATTAAAGCAAAATTTTGAGATCATATTTAAAACAATTTGAGTATGAGAATTAAAAAAAATTTTATTAGTTAATAAAAATTACTTAAAGCTTACTTTATATTGCAAAAAATTAGATAAAAATCCCATTTTACAACTTAAAATCATATAAAGTAAGGAATTAGAAACAAACTTTGCTACTCAAAACAACCTTAACATGTTGAAATCTAGTTTGAATTCACAACTATGTGAATTTACAATAGCTTAAATTATTTATGCTTTTATGAATCATTTTAAATTATTGCTTTTTATAATGCATAATCCAAATTGGCAATTAAGTGATTGCTGCATTTCATTTAAATAGCAAAATCATATTTACGAGCAAAAAAATATTATTTTTTATTACTTTACATTATTGTATAACAAATAATATTTTTTTAAATAATTTTTATATTGTAAATAATTTTGAGAGGATTACATTTCAATCTTTTTGGACAAAACAAAAGATCTTTCCCAATATTGTAATTTATTTCAATTTCTTTTTTTATCTGCAGCACTATGTTATATTTCACATAAAAATAATTAAAAAAAATTGTGCACCAATCCTGATAAATAAAATTTATTATTTTATTTGTCAAAATAATTGAATTTGAAAGGATATCTAAGTTTAATATATTTTTCATATTTAGAAATTAAGAAGGAAATATTATATCATTGGTTTCTTCAATAAATTAATACAATAGAGATCATAATACATTACGGATAAATAATACAATGCACAGATCATTGGTTTCATCAAAATCATACAAATATCTTACGATTTAAAATATTCTCCTTTTCTAATATTCAAGAGATGTAAATTCCAGAAATTTAGAAACTTACAAAAAGCTTACTTAAATTCACATTGTAACAATAACTTCCTACGAAAACAGGTAATAATACTGGGGTGAAAAATTCTAAAAACAAATATTTAAAATATATTAAATTATCGAAAATCATTGTTTTTTTTTAAATTTTTAGTATGATAAGAGGTTTAAGTAATGATAAAACACATATTTCTAATTTATAAAATTTTATTAAAAATCCATACAACTTTAAAAATATCATTATAGTATTTTAAGAATATGTTTTATAGTAAACCGTTTTTATTAGTAAATCTTTCTGCATTTTCTGATATCTTTTTAAATATATTGTATTACAATTGTTATTGAAATAGAAAGTATCTTCGTAATTTTTGGTTAATGTGCAAAAAATCATTAATAATTTAAATAATTTTAAACATTAATGTTTTTCAATGTTTGTTTCATATTATACATACCCATGATATTTCAAAAATTCAATTAATATATTGAACAAATACATTTTCAGTGAAATTAAAGAAAATAAAGTAAACTATAAATGTTTATCAGAAATAAGAAATAAAAAATAATAAATATACTAAACTTTGGTTATATTTATTGAAACCTTGTTCCAATAACCTATAAAAGTCTTGAATAAAACCTATTTTTAGCTCAGAACTACATGTTATCATACTAAAATATAATGAAAAAAGTGCAGAACTAAACAAAATATTTAGAAACAAGAGTAAGCATTGCGACTTTCATTTTCTGCTGGATTTCAAGATTTTGGAGTAGGACTTTCTTTGTTTAACTTTCTCTTCGTCCTTTGGGACTAAGCAGGAATTTAGGTAAAGGCGTGCCATGGAAATTGGGAAAAAATCCAAGACAAAAAAAAGAAATCCTAAATTGAACCTTTACTTTCGATCGTTACGGCAGCAAACTCTGCACACATAATTTAATTTTCTTTATGTCTTATTTGGAGTGATTTTGGTTTGACGGAAAAATCCTCCTACTTTTCGTGAAAAGGCTGAAAACCTCGATTCAAGAAAGGGAAAAGAGAAACTTGAATTTGTCTTTCTTTATTTTAAATAGAATATTCATTCATCTTGTCGAGTTCAAATATTTCTACTGTTAAAAACCGTATGCATTTCAGTACGTGGTGAAATGTGATATTCATATATGTTTCATTTGAGAATTTATAAACTTATAATATAATATTACATTAAATTTTACTTTCAAATTTTAATATTTATAATTGAATAATGATAGTTTTTTTTTAAGAATTAAGTGATTATACAACGGAAAGTATTTTTATAGAAACTAAACAATTGAAATTTTCTGCTTAAATTTACAAGAAAAATACGCTATTTTGTTATTAGCATTTTTGTATTTATATAATAAAATTATAAATTATGATAAGAAATTTGAAATCACATTTTAGAGATAACTACTCTCAGTAACAAAATATTAAGTATGTAAAAGTTTGAATTTTTATGTCTTAAAACAATTTTAACTCTGTATGATAAAAATGAACAAAACGATCACTTATATTTTTTCAATTCCTCAAAACTAATTTGTTATTAAGCAGTTTTCTCTTATTTTTATTGACATGATCATTCTAAATTTAAAAGTGGATTTATTTTGAGTTCTAAAAATCAACTTTATGAACTATGACTACGTTTAAGAACTTTTTTTCCGAAATTTATTAATTACTGAGATCATTTTATATGTAATTAATAGATATAAGATAAAGATTATTTATAACAGTATTGATATTTGAAAGTAAAATATAAGAGAAAAAATGTCTATTAAAATTGCAGGTGTGTATATAAATAGTAAAAGAATAATTAAATTTGTTAAATACCAAAAAATAGAAAAGTATGCATATAAATGTATATGTGAGATGTCAAATGAAGAAATATTAATATGTGAATATGGAAGTACAGTGTAAAACATATAACTTTATTATGATGTGGAAGAAGATTATATATATATATATATATATATATATATATATATATATATATATATATATATATATATATATATATATATATATATATATATATATATATATATATATATATATATATATCATGCACAAGTCAATTTTTAAATATACATTATTTACTTTATTTATGTTGTTCATACATTATTTTTTAAAACACTGGATCAATAGCTATAAATTTTATGATATTTCAAATTGCTTTACTTTAGCGACATTTCAATGATTTTATTTCAATGAATACATACAATCAAATTAACATTGTTTTTCTATAATTTAATTTATTCGTTTCTATTACATATTGTAAAATATTGAATTAAGGAAAGGAAAAGTTACATGCGATATTTATTTCATAAATTTTATGAAATCAACTTCAATTAAAGGCATGCATATTTAAAGATGGTTATTTTAATCAGCAGTATAACACCACTTAGAATTACAATAATTATTGTTTTCATTGTTATGATTATGTACTAAATTTAACCTTCATGGATTGAGGATCATTTTAATGAGAATATTAACACTTGTAAATATTTTTGGGTATAAAATTTTTTTCTGATATGTTACAATATTCAAATTGAATATTTTAGTTGTTTAATTATATCTGCAGTTTTTCAAAAACAATGAATAATTAGCACAGGTGTCGATTACAAATTATTTATTTTCTTGGCGATGAAGAAATGTTGCCAAGATGACGTATCGTGATGTGCGAGATGTCGTAAGTACTAGGGTTACCAGAAAACAGAACATTCTGCACATAATTCTTATATGTATCCATATCTATGACATAAAAAACGAGGTTGCCAGATGCATAAGAAAATCAGCCAAAAAATCGCGAATCACAGAATTTGGCGTACAGGATTATACGGCTCCTGTGTCGAATAATTAAATAGTTCTATGTTTCGTCTCAAAATTCTTCTCATAGTTATAATATTCAGAAACATGCACCTAAATATTTAGATATAATTCATTACGTGTAGTTCTAGCGTAACACTAGTATACACACTAATCAATACACATGTAAAATCATATACAAATTAAATTAGTGGGTCTTTTTTTAAATAAAATTTAGAAGCAAAATAATGTGGTAAAAGAGTAAATGTAAAAAAAAAAATATTCATTTGCAATGATTAAAATTTGATTATTTAATTATTTTGAACTATAGATACAATGCAACAGCAAATATACCTATACAAATTAATGACTAATGTATAAATAACCTTTGAAGCTTGCATTATATTATTGAAAATTACTATTTGATTGTCTGATCCAACTAAACCAAAATACATTGATGGAATTAAATAAATTAACTGTATCAAATTCAAATAGGAAACAAAAATTACTTTATAAAGTAGCCGCTTATATCATGAATACAATTATGAGGGAAAATATTTAATGGTTCAAAATATAATTTTTATTAATGTCAATTTATTATAAAAATCAGTTGTCTTTGGTTATATTTTCTTAGTAAATTTTAATTACTGATTTAAAAATACTGTGAAATGAATATGGAAAGGATTATTTTTTCTTAAAAGAAAATGAATCATTTTAACAACTACTAAAGCATTTCTGATGTTTAAAAGTTTATTTCATATAACTCTTTTCAGTAGAAAAGGTAATTAAATTTTTATAACTGTAAAATATACCAAATCTCCCTTACATTTTTATGTACTCCTGAGTATAAATCTGTTAATTGAAATAGAAGAAAAGCACCCTTAGTCAGAAGACATTGAGTGCATTTGGCATATCATTTAAATGTAGTTTCCTAGTTATCAAAAAATATTGAAATTACTGTATCAATTTTAACCAACGCATAAATCATAAATAAATAATAGATATTCTATAACAAATAGTCATACATAAAATTTATAATTTATAATATGATTAAAATTGAGAAAATTTCCTTCTATAAAAATTTTGCATAGTAAATTTTATGAATAACAATGTGCACTATCTAAATTTTATTTTAAATATAGAATAAATCAAATGCATTTTTGTGTTTTACTTTTATTAAAACTCTATTCATATTAATTTTTTTTCTCGTTATCATTATAAAAGCCTTTTTATGTATAGTTATATAATGAGTGAAACATTTTACCTTTTATGATATACAAATTCCATTATTAACATTACAAATACTGGGATTTCTATTTAGAAACTAGCTAATCAAAATAATTTCCTTCATTTTAAATTAGAAGGCACTGTTTAAAAATTATTTTGCAAATTATTTTTCAAAAATCATAATTTTGTTAAAATACCTATTTAAAATTTTTGACATGGTTACAGTTTATCCCGATTGATACAAAAGTGGAAATTTCAAATTGCTATTATCTTATTAGAAACTTTAGTTCATCTAACAATCTTTGTACTAGTTAAGCTACCATATTTCTTTCAATGAAGTTAAAGAATTTATCCCTCATTTGAAAAACAATTTGGAAATAACATTCTAAATGAAGTTTGGAATTCATGCTTTATTTATTTTTACTTAAACCTATTATTAAAATGAAACCTTCTGAAGGATCTTCTTTTAAAAAGAAGTTAATGTATCATATAATCACAGCAGCCATTTAAGAATTTGAATATAGATTTTTTTGCCATTTTTACTTGATGAAGGTCCAGTTGTGTTTGGATAATCGCTTGTGAATAATTTCTCCGAGCTTCTTCAGGGGAAGGGGGCGAAAGCACTCAATAAGTTTCTTTCATTTCTTAAATTCTTTCTTTTTCCCCCTCAGCTTGCACATACCCAGTAACAAATTGTCTCATCTGTCTTGAAAAGAGAGGGAGGGCCGGACGATTTGCACTGTCTTATTGATGATCGGATAAGCATTAAGAGTTCAAATTTATTTGAAAGGAGAAACATTACGTTTGATAAATGGTGCTCTGTTCCTGACAGCAATTGGTTTAGCATACGGAGCCGTCCAAGTCTAGGAAGCGTTTATTCCTTTCACTCTCTAGCCCACCCCTTTCCTACTGCAAGCAAATAACGTTAATATTCGGTTTATGTATTCATCTTTTGGTAAAGGTTCTGAAAATTGGTTCTTAATGGGATATAGAACTTTTTTCATAAATATATTTCCATGGATTTATGAAAGCTTTTGGATATAAATTAGTTTATTGCCTACTTTGCGTGTGTTTAGAAAATGAATTAGATTTTATGATTTAAAGGCAAATGTATATGTGTTATATTTTTGCGGAAAATAATGATTTTTATTTATTTAAGGTGTTTAGCGGATAATATATGTAAAGCTGGAATTCATATTTTATTTTTGTTGGTCTGTAGTAATTACAATGCATAGATAAAATTTTTAATTTTTGGTCTGTAGAAATTACAGTTCAAAACCAAAATAATTTCTTTGATCCGTTGTAATTACAATGGCTATATTTTCCTTAAATAAATTACACACACATAAATTAAATATTAAATTATAATATATATATATATATATATATATATATATATATATATATATATATATATATATATATATATATATATATATATAGTCTTTAAGTTTAAGTCTTTAAATAAATTCTACAGAAAGTCAGTCAAAATGGTATGCGTGTTATTGTAATGTGAAAAGAAAATTTAAAAAAATAATGAAAATGAGATGATTTCTCAGAATTGTGTGGGTTAGTATAAAAATTAATAGGGATGTTTTTTGATGATTGGTGATTTACTTAATTTTCGAAATTATATGTCTGGTATAATACCGGTTTTTTAGGTAACAGCTCATATTTTGGACACGATTGTAAACTATATTTTGGTTGATATAGCAAATTTTTACCTTTTTACCTTACCTTTTACACAAATTTAACACTATGGTTCAAACATTATCATGCTTGTATTATTTATTTCTCCAGGAATTTACGGTCAGAAATATTAGGATGTAGGTACAAATATTTTCCCCCTCTTAGTTCCCTTTTTCAAAAGTTTTTTTTTTTCTTTTTCATTTGATAAAGACATAAATAAGTATACAGTTTTGTAATAGATCAAGATAACTAACTTTCCTTGCATATGATCAAAATAAATAATCAGGAATTACAAAAAACAAGGAATTTTTTTGAATGAAAGATACGCTTGCTTGTCGATTGTGCTACATAATTTATTTTTTCCAAGTAATTTCCAAAATATATAGTGGAAAATATTTACCGGTATTATATCAATGATTATTATTTTACTTAGTGTTTGTAATAATCATGACAATATATCTCAACCTTTCATTATTCAACTTCATATTATTCAACTTTTCATCATATCATTCAACATTTCATCGTATTATTCAATTTTTTACTACTCACCATTTGTCAATCATAATTTTAATCGCTAACCGTCCCCGTGTGTACAGTAAAATGTAAACAATAATAATGTATTTTGAGTATTTTGGCTCTAAATCTACTTTCCTATAGCTTAATTTTAAATCTTACAGACTACCAAGAATTCTGCATGTTTTTTGACATTCAGCAACAGAGATTTTCAGGCTTAGCAAAACAAGAATTCGGTGCATTTTTTACCGGAATCTGCTCTTGTGTCCAGCATGTTGGATATCCTGGATACACCGATTTGTCTCGAGCTTTTTGGACTATTGAAAAGATTTTATCTCGAGCATTCGCAAATGTGATTTTTTCTTATAGGGACAATGAGGATATTTGATAACGCCAGTTTCAGTTCCTGGCAGTATAATTCAAGTCGTTGTTTTTTTATTTATCTGGAAACTATTTAAATACACATGTGTTACGCACACTTTGAATTAATTGCAATTCATCGTATTTAATATTTATGCAGCAGATTTATTCAGAAACATGGATAATTTTTAAGTGGTCGTAAGCACGCATAAGACTATTGTCAAGCATCAATCATTATTTTGAACAAACAATATTTTACGGAAAAAACATTATTTTGAAATGAAAATCAAGCAAATTTTCTCAGAAATACTTAAATTTTGGGTTTACTATTACTGAAACCAAAACACAATTTAGTAATAAATAAATATCTCTTTAAATTTTGGACAGAAGTATATGATGAGTTTTCTTTACTAAAAACTAACTTAGCGGATTTCGCATTCTATTAACAATTTTCAATATCCAACTTTTGTGAAGCTGGATTTTCTACTGTGGCTTCATTGGAGACAAAATATAGATCTCAGCTATATATAAGAAAACAATTAAGGTGTCTATTGCTAATAATAAACTTTCCTTTGAGAAACTTAGCTCTGTAGTAGCTCATCAAATAATAATTAAATTTATCATGACTTAGTAAGTTTTAATTAATTTCTTAAAACTTTTCATTTAAATAAAATAATAAAAAGTTTTGGTTCAGGAAATTGTTTCAATTTAATAAGTTAATTAATAAAAATTATATCCAAATATTTTTTGTTTTGTATATATAAGTGCCTTTCAGTCTGTAAATTAATTTTTAATACCATTTTCCCTCGGATATATTTACGTCTTACAGTTTGATAATCGCTGGTTTAAAAGATAACGAATAATTATTCAAATTCTCAGAATTTAAAGATTCTTAAATTTTTAAGAATTGTCCAATATTTTATATTTTTTTCAAGGAAACAGATTTAAGAAAATAATCGATTCTAACAGTAAACATTCTCTATTCAGTCAAAAAATCAGAAACTAAATAAAATTGCTTTAATTTTATCATAAATATAGAATGCAACTTACAAACATAAAAACTCCCTATAATATTAAAATTGAAAAAGATAACTTTTGAAATAGGAATTGCGAATGTAACTGCAAATTGTTTTCCTGATATACCAACTTTTTTTTTATCTTACTGAGAATTATCGTTTAAGATTAGTAGTTTTTTAATGTAATGTTCTTCATTCACAAGAAATGTTTAATTAATAACCGATATACGTACAGATTTCAAATCAAAACTTAGTGAAATTTCAATAAGTAATTAAGTTTAGTGATATAATTTGCTAAATACTATTAAAATATATTTGATTATTTGTAGAAATGAATCTCATGATATCATTCAAGTTTTTAAAATTAATCGATTGAAATAGCTCATGTCAAGCAATAATTTGCAAATTTGATTTCAAAGAAAAAGAAAGTAAAAATTGTTTATGAAAATTCTGAATTTGAAAACGTAAGAAAATTCTTTTTATTTTAATCAACTTCTTTTTTTGGAAACCTTTACTGCTTCCTCTACTCCTTACATTTCTATGTTTTATCAGTCATAACATATGTGATAGCTAACATTAATTTTAATACTAACTTCTTTTTACTATATAAAACGTTGATTAACGATAATAATCAAATGCAGGTTAAATGCAAACGATAATAATCAAATGCAGGTTATGTCGCACACTGAGATATCAAAAGGATATTTACTTTGCAAATTTATATCTTTGGAAACAAAAATTGCATTTTTACCAAAATAATTCTTATAAAAAATCTACTTTCCTTTCAAAGGTTACTTTTATCCATTTTTGAACTACCTCATTACTGCCAAAAAACTTTTTATATTCATCGTTCCTCTTTCCTTTTTTAAATTTATACGTCCCACAAGGAATAACCACCAAAGAAAGGACTTGTAGCTGATGTGATGCTTATGCACAAAAATGTCATTGGTACTGTTTTTCATATATTCAGCTAAGCCGGAAAACAAGGGGATGACGAAATTTCTTTCTCTTGATCCATTGAGTTTCAAAAAAAGGAAAACCCATATGGTAATGAGCCATAAATATTAAATTCCGTACTTGCTCCATCGGGTACTGGACTTTGTGCATAATTCACAAGGAGGCTGTGAATCATTTAACAGGTGATCCTACTGCTTCTATTTGGTAAACAGGTAGCGTTTTGCTATCCAAATTGTTCATATTCTTGGCTTCGTATCTAAAAAAAAGAATGAATGAGTGCAAATTTGTTAGAAAACAAATACAGTTCAGATGTAATTGAAGAAAATTTAGTTAATGAAATATAAAATATAAATGTTTGTTTTAATACTCATGACTTCATTGAAAATTAAATAATGAAATTGGTTTATAATTAAAGATTATGTGAAGGCATTTTTACCATAATACATCCTGTTTTATATACTAAAATGATATTTTAAGTGAAAATTTAAAACTGAAATTTGTTTTACTATATATATATATATATATATATATATATATATATATAATATATATATATATATATATATATATATATATATATATATATATGTGTGTGTGTGTGTGTGTGTGTGTGTGTGTGTGTGTGTGTGTGTGTGTGTGTGTGTGTGTGTGTGTGTGTGTGTTAGTGAATTCTGTGCATCGCATAAATTAATAATCAAATTAATTAAACTATTTTTAAGGACTTTATTTAGGAATAATTCAAATAATACAATGTAACTGAAACAACTCTTTTAACCTAAACAAGCGTCTTGAAATAAGTAATATATATTTTAATAAAAAATATGCTTAAAAATAATTAGGATATGATAAAGTACAACAAGCGTCATATGCGTCTTCATGGTTAGCTAAATTTTTTAAATAAAAACGAACTTTTGAATACAGGAGTTTTATTCATGTATCCATTACTAAACAAAAACCGATATTGTACTCATGAAACATAAAGAAAATTGATAAAATATTATTTAACGTTATCAATAAAATTTTTAATATATAATTAATTAATTGCAATGAAGCTAAATATATCATTGAATATAATTCTAATGCATTCTAAATGACATAAAGAATTTTTTTTTCAGGAAACATTTCGTGATCTTTATTAATTTAATAAAATGTTATTAAATGTAAGTTAATTTTTGAGTTAATTTAAAATGTAAGTTAAATAAGAGAGATGTAAAAGATTGCTTTATATATTTGCCTAATTTTTCATTTTCTTAAAAAGTCTGTAACTTTATAAAGTTTGCTTTATTAACTCGAAATGAACATATTTTATTAAATTAAACGAACTAAAAAGAAGTTTACTAATTTATTACACTTTACGTTAAATTACAGTTCAAAAGTATTCTTTCATCACTATTTTTATCGCTTTCACATAATACATTTAAGCACAAATCAGTAATTGAGCCTTCATAGAGAAAACTGTAAAACTAAATTTGAAGTTAATATTCTAAAACCAAAATTATCTACAGAAAATTATTTCTTCAGATTATCAGAAAAATATCATCAACAATCTTTTGCAGTATCAGTATTCCGTCTCATGAGACTCCATAGATATTTCAAGTATCTAATTTAACTATAAAAATAAAATTTAAATAAACATAATACTGCTTTGCATTTTAAGATTTAATTTGGTAACAACTTTAATAGATTAAGCAAATCTAATCACCTCATTATGTTTCATACAAGATATTTCAATTCCTTTCTATTAAATATCTTTTACTTTAATACTTTATTCATATCATTTAAATTAGATTTCAGCAGCAAACAAAACTATCTCGTTTTATGTGAAAGAGAATTAATTTCTTCTGAATATTCACTTATTATGCTGGAAGCTAATTTTAACGTCATTTTCAGGAAGTGCCCATAATTGTTAATGACAAGCATGATATCCTTTTTCTCTTTTATTGGCAATTCCTTCTATAAGCAATAGTTATCATAACTCATTGTGGCTCTGAATTAGATGCCTTTTCCCTTTTATGAGTCATTATAATGATTTTTGATCAATAATCTTTAGTTTACGACTGAACATAAAATATTTAGCATCCGAAGGCCGTTCCTAAAATCATGTTTGGTTTACTGCTCAATCTGATAGCCCCTTCGGGAGATAAGGGAATTCAACAATGCAAATTTATGATACGGTTTTAAAGTATTCGACATAAAATATTGTTTATGAAATCTGGGCTTAATAAAAGTGAATATAAATCCAGAAATATACTTGAATATATTAGTATATAAAATGGAGTCTAGAAACAAAATGCATTCCATTTAGTGATCTAATATTAAATGTCAATTAGATTTAAATTTTATTAGAAGAGAGAGAAATCTCATTAAATTGTGTACCTAATTTCTAATTTATTTCTTAATTCTGTATTATAAGGGATTTCTTGATGAGTAATTTTCAGATAATTCAGTATGTACAATTTTCTGTAGATTATTAACAGTGATTACAAATTGCTTCGTTATCACAGTTCATGTATGGAAATTTTTATTTAAATATTAAATATTTCACTCTCTAAAAAATTTTTTGTCGTATTTATTTTAAAAACAAATTATATTTCATAAGCAATATTTTAAATGGTATTTAAAATTTTGTCAAATGTATAACAACCAAATGTCAAATTTAGATCGAATACATTACGTGTTAAGATATAAAATATTATTGGAAATATTAATGCATATATAAATGTATATCTAAGATATTCCATCTCGTGTTTAAAAGTAGAAAATACAACCTTCAATTATAAATAAGAATTTTTGTTTCTTACAAATTTTAAGTGTTCTCAATTATGCAACTTGTTTCTTACTGTATTTAAATGGTTCTTTTTTCTTGAATAGTTGTGTTGTTATTGTTACATCAGCATACTTACCTGTATCTAGCACTGAGTTGATCTCTGCTAGTTAGATAGAAGCAGTTAGTGGAGTCTTTGTGATTTTGAAGCAGGAGCCAAGCAAAAGATCCCCATACTTGGTATACCACCTCTATCATTTCACTTGGAAGACATTGCGACTAGGCCCAGATTTAACGTGCCTCAGTCACCTTTAGTGAACAAGACGGATATTTGGTTAAGGCAGATTCAAACTCACTACCATCCAGTAATGAGAACAATGCCCGAATCAATTAGGCCACCACAGCCTATTCAATGGTTGTGTTAAATCACATGTGATTTTTAATAAAACAACATGCTATCAAATTACATGAAGATTTAGTCGCTAAATATTAGGATAATGCTGGAACGCATCAATTTATGCAATATGATTTTTATCTGCCCAATTATATCCCGTGCAAATTCTCAGGATCTCTTATCTATAAATATTAGTCTAATCAGACCATTCTTATTTGTTAGTAATTTGATTAATCCGTATGGAATATGTACAGAAATGCTGTCATTTATTTCTAATTGGGTGTCGATACGAATCAAAATCTTTAAATATAAAGAAATTATATAAGAAAATTTTACAATTGGAAAAATTATCAGGACAAAAAATAAGATATTAAACAATGGATATGGTGGCAATATTACAAATGGTAAAATAATTATAAAAGATGGAAACATTTACTAAAGTATATAAAAATAATACATTTTTTGAGCCAACTTTAATAGTTCAGCAAAACTTTTGTTAGTACTATATAAACTTTTATGGTACTTACTGCCATAAACTAATATTTAACCAAATTAAAAGAACTTTAAAATGAAACTAATAATATATTGAGCATTCATATTTATTTATAGTGTATTTTAAAAAAATCACGCCTTTTTGGAAAATACTTAATTGTATTTCCCTTCTTATTCATGTCCTTTTTAAAAACGGAATGTCGAACTTAAACAGGTAGTGTTTTCATCAAATATATTATAATGCAAAACGTAAAAATACAATGTTATATGTTATTTGGCATCAAAAATAAAGTAAATCCTTAGAATTAATTAATTTATTTAATAATAAAAGTTTTAAAGCCTATTTTGTTTTCTCTTGAACATATGCTGATTTTTCAAATCAGAACATATGCTGAACATATGCTCTTGAACATATGCTGAATTCAAATAATCAGCAATACACAAGATAAGAAATTCCTTTCAATTTATTTAAATTTAAGATTTTTATTAATTTAAAGCCCTATGTACAATTCAATAATACATTTTACTTCATTTAAAGTAAACATTACAAATGTACATCATGGATAAATTTATTTAAAAAAATGCATTATTAAAAATGAATGAATTACATAAACAAATTATTAAATAATTAAATTATAAAAAAATAATTACATGTCTAAAACATATAATTAATATTTGATGTATAAGACAATTAGTTACTTAAATCTTACAGGAGCTTCAAGTTTACACACGTACAATACACACAGAGCTTACTGCAGCTTCTCAAAAATGATCGAATCATTTTAAAAATCAATAGTAAAAAATATGCTTATAGCAATACACGCAGTATGTGTGCTTCTAATTGAAAATATAAGAAAGACTAAACAAACCGTCAGTATTCAAACATGTTTTATAGCAGTGAATAGTTTTAAATGTATACTAAATTAGATCATTAAATAATAATTTATTGCTTATAATAATTCTGGTGTTTTTACATTCAAAATTTAAATAATATCAACAAGCATTTTTTATATTTTCTTATATCTATAACAAAGCTGTGACTGCATGAGAATTCAATACAAAAGCCAATAGATTATCGAAAAATAATAACTCTTTCACAGCACATCAATAATTGAATGATTGTTCAGTATTATTATATTATTTTCTTTATCTTTAAGTGTGTTTTCTGCTTCAACACAAACAACGTGACATTTCTACAGAAAAATTAATTACTGTATTTAGTACCATTCTATTAAAAAATATTCATACTCAAATGCCATTGAATCAATTAAATATCAATATTTAGCATAATCAGGATATTAAAAAGTTGAATTGAATCTGCCATCTATATGGCACACTAGCTAGTTATACTACAAAGAGCATTGCATATATCGTAAATAAAAGTTTTGCTCATCATCAAATTTATTCCAAAAATCCCATCCTTTCAGTTACATCAAAAACCACAACATACAATTCAGATGACACTAGCAATAATTGGTAGAAAAAATTTTAATTTTAGTTAAGCATAAAGCTTTACAAATATTATCTTTCCTCAGTTACTGTTAAAGTAATATATATTTACTCTATTTTGAAATATTAAAAAGGTAAGAATAAATATTGTTAAATGTAGGACAAAAAGGAATAAATAAATTAATTCTTTAGTTATATTCTGATTATTTATAAATAACAATTCAAAAATATTATGTAATATTTATATCACTGCCTATTTATGCAATCATGATCTCAACCTAGTGCATGTGTAAGAAATAATTCCTTTTACATCAAAATGGATGACAAATTTTATATTTCCTATTTTGAAAAGGAGGAGAATATTATATTTAGATTTATAGATAATATTTTACGTAGAACTCACTTAAAATGATTTGTGTAAAAATGTGTAATATATAATCTATATGACTGGTTGATTAAGAGGGGCTATTTATGTATGCCAAATAATAGTTTCTTTCTTTATTTAATGAATTATTGAAAGCCTTATATTAATCAGAATATAATATTGATTTATTTGAGTTTGATAAATTAGGAGTATCTAGATTTAGCTAGTACACGCAACATCAATATGGTGTTACAAATCATTAATATTACATGCATCTGTGTGTGTTATTGATGATAGTCCTGTTTGAATAGAATTTTATATTGTTCATATTTATATACTTAAGTTTTAACACGAACAAAATATATCTTAAATTAATATTATTAAAATATATTATTAATATATATTTAAATTCAGAACAATTGAAATTTCTTCCCTAAAATCTTACGCCGAAAATGCTTATATATCAAAATAATTCTATAAAAATGTTTATGAATTATTTAAAATAAAAAATTAGGAAATGAGATGATTCTATTCTTGAAATATATGTCCAGCCATGCAGCGTATGCAGTTACGCTTTACATTTAAAATTTTATTCCATTTTATATGATAAAACTATTTAATTTTCAATTTTCAATTATCTTAACACAAATTTATAATAAACGCAAGAAACTGAATTTTCAAAATAAAATACATACTATTATTATTCCATTTATTTTATCTTAATTGGTTTATTAAATAATTTTTCATTAAAATACTGCTCATGGTGACAGCCTTACTTTTTCAGAGATCATCATCCAAATCAGGCAAGATGTCTGTTCTTCTTGGAAGAGAGCCCACGCGCATGGAGAGTACTTGGAAAATCATCCTGGTGCTGTTCTGAATGAGGTTGGCGACAGGCGGGATAAGACAACTCTAATGATCAGTCTTACGATAAAGAGATTTCGAAGTAGACACATTCGTGTACAACGTCATGTGACGGGCTACAAAGTTTAAGCCCTGTCTCCAAAATGTAGTGCGGCTCAAGATGCTCCTGCACACATTTTGGCCTGTGTTGGCTTAAGTGAAGGTCAGTTATTCTCCCTGAGGCTGTGATCCATTGTTTGATGGCATTTGGAGTCATAAACCTGGTTTGATGTTGCTGTCAGTCAGTAGGTATGAGCTACAACAACACTTTTCATTAAAATTAATAATTATGCGTAAAAGCACACCGAATAAATGTTTTTGCAAAATAAATATAAAAATAATCAATATATAATAAACACATCTTTGAGACTGATATTAACAACAGAATGAATTTACATTACAAACATCATGAATAATTAGAACAATGAATTTAAAGAATTAATGCTTTCAAAAATCATTGATATTATTAAAATGAATTTATTATGTATAGTGCCTTCATTATTTATCTAATAATATCATTGAATTATATTTTCTGATTGATAGGGTAGCTTTCAGATTTTTCAAAATAATACTAGTTGACTTTCAAGTTCCTCAAACTTACTCGTTGAATTTAAAGTAAAAAATTATCCTTCTTTCAAAATAAAATGAAAATCATGATATCAAGAACCTCACACAATTTTTCCAATATCTTGAAGATTTGTTAGAAATTGAGATAATATAAGATAATAAGAAGATAAGTTTTTAACTATTTTGTCTGCTAGACTATGATGAAATATTAATGAACGTGTTACTGAATAAGGAACATTAAACATGTTCAAAACAACTCATTAACTTTCAATTATAACTTTTTAAAATAATTATAAGTCATGTTATAAGCACTATAATTAGAATCAAAATGAAAATTCTTTATCAATTATTTTAGTTTCTTTTGAAATGTTTTAAGTCATGTAACTAATTTTGCTTTCATCCATTTGCCATGTTTTTATTTATTATGGATATTTTTTCTTTTTTACAAATTCACGTATGACAATGTACATGATTAGCAAAATAATAGAAATTAACTATATGATAAGGCAAGTAAACATCATATAACATTTTCTTAGAGAAAATATTTTCTTATTATTGATATTTACGTTAAATTATTTTCAGAAATTTGATAACGGTAGCTGTGCAAAGCAGAACAATCCGTAAATCATCACATTATTTAATAAACGCTATGCCTTTTTTTACTGGATGTTTTCCCCGTTTATTACTATTGCAATGATTTTTAAAAAAGCTGTACATAATCACATTTTATTATATTATTTCTTATTAATTTAAGTAAGATTGTTAATAAACATTGGCACTATTATAGTATTGGGACTTTTTGTAATATCCTTGGCTTCAATGCTATTTTGATTAAAGAAGAAATCTATAAGCAAAAAATAAAATTATCATTTTCAACTATTTTCAGCATTTTAGATATGATTATAATTTTAATAAATATTTATTTTAATAAAGTATTCATATTTTCAAACGTTATTGCTTTTTACTTACACATCTTTATTTACAAAGAATAGAATTTTATAAAAACCTGCAACTAAGAAGATATAAAAAATTCTTATATTTTATAGTATATCAGTTATTATATGTGAATATGCTCCCTGCGTTTAGTTATTACATGAAAATAATTAAAATAATTATAAATGTATCATATAAAAATAATTAAATGTGCTCTCTTTGACATCCAGAGAAGGGTAAGCGTTCATTATTCAAAATGCGCAAACGCTGCTCTCTGGGTTTCATAAGAAGCCAAATGGGATCAAATACCAGTTTCAGGCTTTCAAGTTCAATTTAACTCGAACTGAATTATATCTGTTTCTAATGTTAGAGGAGGCAGCTCTATATATATATATATATATATATATATATATATATATATATATATATATATATATATATATATATATATATATATATATATATATATATATATATATATATATATATACACACAGAGCGTCCAGAAAAGGACTCCCTGATTTCAAAATTAAATATCTCGAAAACAAAGATCGATAGAGGAATGCAGTAAACAGTATGTTTATAGTGAAAGCTGTAAGAATTTTATACAGCAGTTTGAAAAACTAGTTACAAAAGCTGCAAATAGATGGCGCTGTAATCGCCATACGCCTAGTATAAATAATGATGCCAAGTATAAATAATGATCCGAAGACCAGAGCGATCAGTTCCACTATTGAAGCATGAAAGGAGGTTAGCGTACCGAAGGAAGAGATTAAAACCATGTCCTCCATTGAACAACGCGTTTTTCTGGTGCTAGAGTACCACAGGTTAAAAGAGAATCCTACGGCAACAAGATGCAGTTTCCAAGCACAATTTAATGTTAAAAAAGGACATGATGCGAAAACCATTCGTAGGCTCTTCGCCAAATTTCAACGAACAGGCAGCGTAACTGATGATCTAGTGGGGAATGTTGGCCGCAAGCAAACTGCAGTTACGCCTGACAATGCTGCCACAGTTTCTGGAATTATTCAGCAAAATCCAATGTCATCCGTCTGTAGAATTGCATCTGAGATTGATTGGAAGCGTTCCAACACGCAGAAAATACTGAGAAAGTGCCTACACATGTTTCCATTCAAAATTTAAACTCACCAGGCCATACCCGTACGAGTTGTGCAACAAAGGGTTGACTTTGCTAATCAGATGCTCACAATGATTGATAGTGAAGGCTTTGATGTTGGCTGCATCTAGTTTACAGATGAAGCACACTTCCACCTGAATGGATTCACTGTGAATAAAGAGAACTGGCCATTTTGGGGTTCCGAAAATCCATATTGGTGTGAAGCGAAACCCCTGTATTCTCCCAAAGCTACTGTGTGGACTGCAGTATGCAGCAGGGGCATTATTGGCCCTTTTCTCATTCGAGAAATGGTCACTACTGAAAGTTACGTTGCAATTTTGTAACAATTTATCGCCACACAGCAAGTGTTAGAGGATCGACCAATTACTGAATGGTTTATGCAAGATGGAGCCCGACCACATCGTACCGAACAAGTGTTTCGCTTTCTTGATGAATACTTCGGGAATCGAGTCATTGCTTTGGAATATCACAAATTTACTGGTGCAGGCATGGATTGGCCTCCATATTCACCGAATTTGACTCCCTGTGACTAATATTTGTGGGGGCACATTAAAAGAGATTGTCTACCCGAAGCATCCCGCCACGCTGGACGAGTTTGAATCGGTGATCTGTGTGGCATGTGAGTCCATTTCTGTTGAGACACTACGAAATGTGATGACAAATTTCATTCTTTCTTTGCTCCACCTCTCTAGTGCAAATGGTGAACATTTTGAAAACATTGTGATGTGATTTTTTGCAAAGAATGTTTTCATACGATTATTTCATTTATGTATGCTGATATGAGCTGTACAGCGTACAGCGCCATCTGTAAGTAGCTTTTGCAACTATAATTTCAAACTGCTGTATAAAACTCTTACATCTTTCACAATAAACACACCGCTTACTACATTCCCCTACCAATATCTGTTTTCGAGATATTTAATTTTGAAATCAGGGAGTCCTTTTCTGGACTTATATTCTTTCTTGACTGGTATATATAATTGAATGGTTTTTATATACTACATTTAGTATATTCAATGTTATGCTTTCCCTTTGGAAATAAGATTGTGATAGAAGAATTACTTAATCATTGGTGATGCTCATATTGACAACCTTAAATAGTATGACTTGAGCAAAATAAAATATTTAGCCAGTGTGTTGCCTCTTTTTTCCAGAGTGCTATTTTCAGAAATTTTTATTTTTAACTAAACAATCTATTTCTAGTTATAATAATTTTAATCATGATATTTTAAATAAAACTATTACAGACAATAAAAATTAATAGTTTAATGTTAACCATTTCAAACCATGGAACACCTGTATTCTATTTCAAACTAGAAAAGGAAAAAAATGCTCTACACAATTTGAGCACAGAAATACTAATATTGAGTTTTCTTCTGAGAAGCTCATAGTGCATAAGAAATTCGAACAGTTATATATAAGCTTTAAATATATTGAACTTGGCAATTAAATAATAAAAAAAAAACGTATTTCTATATGCGCAACATGAATATTTTAATTTATTGCAATGCTATTCAATTCATCGTAAATTATGAAAATATTATTGACACATCAAGAAAACACTTTAACTTTTCATTTCATTTTTAATTTAAGGCAAACTATTCATTTATTTGCTAAAAGCGTTTCTTAAAACATTTGTCTTTATTAGCGTTATTATAATGATAACACAGCTGCATTATAGGTCAACAGAATATTACGTGACAGATTTTTGTGTGGGTATAATGCATAAGTTAATTGTGTGATATGACAAGTGTTATTTACACAAATCAGAAAATATAAACTTCCATGTGAAATAAAATTTTGCAATAAAAATATATATTTGTTTTAATTAAGAAAGGCCTTTTTTATGCAAAGCATGCCCTACATTTTTATAAACTTTTTTCTCTGCTTCATTTAATTCTTTCATGAATGTTGATAAAAAGTTTAGACTAGGTCATTTTCATGAAGTGTACTAAATGAATTTCATCTTTCGGCATTGATCAGCTTACAATTGTGAAAATTAAGTTAAGTTGTGAAATAAACTTGAAATGTCTATTATCTCTTAAATAATTAAAATATAAAGTGCCTTAATAAATGTTTTGTTTGCTTAGTTAAAGGTAATTATTCGCTTTAATCGTAATTTGGAAAACATTTGATGAAAATGATATTAAATATAGCAAAATTTTTCGATTATTTTGTTTTATGTGAAAATTCTTGTATAGCTCATGTTTTTGAAGATATACAGAATTATCTTTTAGGTAAGTCTTTTATTTATTTTTTATGTTTTTATAAAATTAATACTAACTTTGCTGTATTTAAAGACATATACGAAATATTAGATTTATTCGTAATTTTATTTTCAATTAATTCAGTAGCTAAAGCCATTACTCGAAAAAAGATTTACTTCGGGCCTTCAAATTAAATAGAAGTGAATTTTGAAAATGAGAAAAATTATGCGCTGGAAAGAGCTTACCAGAAAAGATGTAAATTGTTTAAAGAATCTTTTTTGTGAAGAATGTTTGTGCTTTCACGAAAATTCAGAAGTTAGTACGTATCTTGCCGTCTTATAAGGAAACATTTTTTAAGATTTTTATCTTATTATAGTTTTTTTTCTCGTTAACGTAACAAAATTTATGATTATATATATTCAAATGTTTTTACATATTATCAATAGAGCATTAATAAAGTGAACACGTACTTTTAAAAAACATATTTAAAGAATATATTATAATTTTTCATACTTATATCCACCTAAAAAAGTTTATTCATTTGCATATGATAAAGTGTTTCAGATTTTAATCCATTTAAGTTATTTTTTTTTAATAGAAAATAAAAGATTTTTGTGAATACTTGAAAACTTATCAACTTTAATATTTATATTTAACTAAAATTATTTTATAAGCTTACAATTTTGATAAAATGTAAAATAATTTACAGTTATTTAAATAGCATGATATTTACAATAAATACAGGAAATTTTACAAGTACATATCGAATGTATACATATATCCATTCAGTTTTTCCTTTACTGTATAGATACTAACTTTTTCGAAATATTGTCTTCATTATATTTCTCCCCACATATCCTTAACTGATTGATCCCAAGTGGGTATTTTTCAGGTCCCAGTTCAATCCCATTATCTTAGAGGTGATAAGATAAAAAAATGCTCATCATATTATCAGCTCCTAGCATACTGATATTCGATTGTTATTTTATTGGGAAAGACAGACACACTACATAAACTAGAAGTAATACTAAGGAAGGAATTAATAAGATTTATGTTTTTCTATTTGCATTACACTATTATTACTATTTTAACTTCATATTTGTGTTAAAAGCAATACTATTTTAACATAAAATATTCTCCTTTCAATATGTTTTTTTAATTGTCCAAATTAAAAGAAATATTAGCATAATATATTTTAATTTAAACACATATTTAAAAGACTGCTCATGCCAAATATGGATATGAGTTTACTCACTAAGAGTGCAATAATTAAAAAGTAATACAATAATTAAAAATTTAATTGACATAAAGAAAAAAAAAGTAAATCTCTCATTTTTAATTCAACTCATGATACTGCGTAACAAACAAGTTATCAAATTAAAATTCCCATAAAAATTTTTAAATAATTTTCTTTAAATTTTAGAAAAAGAGCTCATTTCTAATATTAAATTCATTTTAATAAGCAAAATTTCCAGAAGTGTAATGATATATATATTTTAGTTTGTAGCTACGTTATACATCAAATAATATTAAAGGTAATGCAAATTTGTTAACTAAAATAATACATTTTAATTTGAAAATATAAAATTTGTAATGTTATATAATTAATAATATATTTTTATAATATTTCAAACTATAGCATTGTTATAAGAAAGTATGAACTAGTATAAATATTTTGGTAAAATGTTTATTATGGAAGAAATTTTGAGATAATAAAGCAAAAATATTGTTTAATTTGATCAATGAATCAAGACTCATAACATTTGAAAATTAATAATATCATTCAAATGCAATTCTATTCAGAAAAACGTTTAACCAGAAGATTAGAGTGT